>ML803045.1:135134-152484 GCA_009831015.1 Picea engelmannii
ATATATATATATATATATATATATATATATATATATATATATATATATATATATATATATATATATATATATATATATGCCACCCAACCATCATATATTATACACTATAACAAGTAAACTATGCATTTTTGAAAATATGGAAAACATACTCGAAAATATGGAAAATATATTGAATGATCGAATTTCAAAACAATACATCTTAGAAAAGTATTTTCTATATCACAAAGATAATGTAAGAATATCACATAAACTACTCCATTAACATCATTATATACATTACCATTTGGAACCACTAATTTTGTGACAATTAAGACTCACTCAATTGCATCTTCTTCAAAATATATACGCCATTAAAACTCACATTACTATTTGCAGAAATAGGCTTCATTACCTCCATAAATTTTGTGACAATTAAGACTCATTCAATTGCATCTTCTTCAAAATATATATCCCATTAAAACTCACATTACCATGTTTACAATAAGTTATGATGCACTTAGATTTGAAATTATTGTCATGATTGTTCTCAATCAATGTGACTTTCCACCTTATAGGACTATATTTTATCTAGATTTATTACTCCAAATAAGCCTCACAAATATTACATTTTCTCTACATCATATTAATTTATATTAGGAATACGAACAACCCTCATACCCATCCCATGTCACATGACAATAAAGGAATTAGGATAAAAACTCAATGACATAAACAATGCTAATGGGAAGTTTATCAATGTCATATAATCCATGTTCATGCAAGACCTTCACCTCATTTTGATTAAAACATGTTGATGTTATTAGTGGGTGTGTGAGGTTATGAAGATTAAACTCTTTGTTTTGGGGATTCTAATGCATTGCATTATATGTGGTCTTAGTGGACCCAACCATAGAGAACTTTTAAGGAATCTTAAAGAAATGTTCTAATACGTTTTTTAGTGGATCCAACCATAGGGAACTTTTAAGGAATCTTAAAGAAATGTTCTAATATGGTTTTTAGTGGATCCAACCATAGGGAACTTTTAATGAATATTAAAAAAATGTTATAAGGAATATGTATGTGGTCTTAGTGGATTCAACCATGTTCAAAGAGTATATACACGCTATTGAGTTAATTTTGGGTAGTTATCCACTCAATCATGGAAGCATATGTACATATGGGTATTTCAATAAAAATGCTAACATAATCTATAGCATATTCTTTAATTCTACAGGGTATCAAAATTTGTTTTACACATTTAAGGAAGGTCGAGAAAGATACCAAGTGAAATATACCAAGTTGCTTCCTAAAGGAATAAAGTACCTCTTACGATCAAGGCTTTCCAACTTGGGCATTGGCATCATAAAAAATTGAACTTATCATTACTCACAATTGGGGATTTGAAACCTTTGCATAATAACAACTTGAACGCACCATCACTCTTGATTTGGGGTTCACAACCTAGGCATTGGAATTGTAATAAAAATAACATGTGTTTGCATGGAATGTAAAATGAATATGATGCAACATAAATGCATGTAGATAATCCACTGGTTCAATCCACTATGTGAGACAACATGATACCTATATGCTTGAGAGAGTGTAACCAAGAAGTAATTAGGTTATTTTTTATGAGTGTGAAAGTCATTTTGAGCATTTTCATTCACTTAGGGATTGAAATGTTAGACTAATATTAGTTGTAATTGGAACCTTAAACGATGAATCAAGGAGCCATGTCTCTCTTATTTTAGAATAGGTAGATTCTCTATTTTCTTATATAAAAAAAGGAATCCTTTCCTTCGAGCGACATTATTATGTGTTTTTATATTGCATTGTAATACTATTCCACTAAATAATACATGCTAGAGATTATTAAATGTGCATGATCATCTCGTAGAGCATGTGGTGACTTAGTAACTAATGCACAAGAAAAGACCTTGAGGGAGACCACTCGAGGTAAGGAACTATGTATATTGTGTATATATGATGTATCTTATTTGTAACTTTCATTTGTGTTTAGTAATTGTTTATTTTATTTCCTGTTGATTGTTTTTGGTATAGAAATAGAATGATTATATGACCACTTGTGATTGTAAGCCTAATAAACAGAGAAAAGGGATTGGTATCATAAGATAAGCTTCTTATTGATTCCAAATTAAGAGGAGACATTAAATAAGCCTAAATATATAAGTATTATATGTTTCATTGACGATGAATAGAAATAAGATTTTAATTATTTACATTTTTTTCTTGTTATTTCAATTTACTTATTCAACTAGTTTTTAAGATGAATGGATTTTATTTTATATAGATCTTTTAAACAAATAAGGAATCTAAGTTTTGGAAAATCAATACAAGGACCTCACTCTATATATACTCCATAGAGTGTCTCACAAGCATAATTGAACTTTGGTTTTTTTAAGATGAATGGATTTTATTTTATATAGATCTTTTAAACAAATAAGGAATGTAAGTTTTGGAAAATCAATACAAGGACCTCACTCTATATATAGTCCACAGAGTGTCTCACAAGCATAATTGAACTTTGGTTTGATGAATTAAATGACTTAGTAAATTAAACATACTCCATCTTTAGGAAGGTAAAAAAGAACATTCTCAATATTACACTTGCAATTTTGTGATTTCTATATAGAAATTGTTGTTATTCCATATGTTATTGCATAGTATAACAATGTACAAATGTCACAATGATATAATGAAAGAAGTATGAACAAAAACCATTGTACAAATGATGGCCGAGTGCAAACTAGGCATATAGAAAATGTATGAACTAGTTATATGGATGTAGTAAAAGATTTATTTGATAATATTGAGTACACTCCCTTGACTTTCTCAATGAGATACCATATGATATATAAAAAAAGACTGAATAAAATATAATGTTTTTTCAAAGTGAGGTTTGTATAAATATTCCTAAGAGGTTTTATTTTAAAAATGATTGTATGTCTTAATTAAGATATGAACTTTTATTATTATTATTTATTTTAAATCTAGTTATTATTTTATTTAATTTATCATTTATTGTATTTCTATGTTTTATTTTATTTATTATTAAGTTTATCTTTAAACTTTATGTATGTAAGAGTGGATTCAAAAATATGTTTACATTAAAACTCCTAAAAGAATATAATTTTCAAAGGGTAGGAATACTACATAACAAATTGTGTAAGAAAAAAACGAGGTGATAGTTTATAATAATAAATTATGAATTTAACTATTTCGTGATTGGGAAATATTTCTCAAGTCCACATTGGTTGTAACACCACCTTGTTTTGTTTGCTTGATCTAAGGTGTGTTTAGAAGTTCCATTATTGTTTTGAATGCATGTTTTGGGAGGACATCATTAAGTTTATCTTTAAACTTTATGTATGTAAGAGTGCATTCAAAAATATGTTTACATTAAAACTCTCAAAAGCATATAATTTTCATAGGGTAGGAGTACTACGTAACAAATTGTCCAAGAAAAAAACAAGGTGATAGTTTATAATAATAAACTATGAATTTAAACTATTTCGTGATTGGGAAATATTTTTCAAGTCCACGTTGGTTGTAACACCACCTTGTTTTTTTTGCTTGATCGAAGGTGTGTCTAGAAGTTCCATTATTGTTTTGAATGCGTGTTTTGGGAGGACATCATGAAAATTTATAATAGTTAAATTAGGTTGCTACTTTAAGCTAATCAACATAGGTGTACATGAGAGATGCCATAATTTTAGAAGGAAGATGAAGGTGATACATCATTTTTATAAGGGATTGATTCTTTGTTATGGAAGAAGTCATTTCAAATTGCTTTCTTCAGTAAACTATCATGGAATCTCAAGTTTTTGCTGCTCATTATCTTAAGAAAATGATTTTTTCACCTACTTTAATGGTTGACTGGTCATGAATCTAGTCCTCTTCCATTTTTGTCTCTATATTTTCACTTTCCTTTGACTCCATTCCTTGGTTAAGGAAGACATGATTTGATTGGTTCATTTACATTCTTTTGCTTCCAGATAATTATTTAATTCTCTTTGAAGCTCCTTCAAATAATCGATTTGGAAACACTGATTATGACATCAATAGTGCACCATGGATGGTTCCCCACTCGATGAATAATCCCTATAATCAAAATTAACTAGATCTAGGTGGATTCTCAAAGTCACTTCAGTGTTGTTGATTGCATGTTGACCTTCCCCTCTTGCCATCTTTATTCCAACATATTTCCAAAAATCGACACATGTGAAACCATACTTCTCTACCTTACATGTATTAACAATGTTATGGGAGGATTCAATATCGTTATAAATGATGTGAGAAAACATAAATGATATAGATGTCACTCATTTCATGTTGATATGCATGGATATATGGAGTGGTATCACCTTAATGAAATTCAGAGAAGGGGGAAAGTGGAGTCAATTTTCCAACCCCCACCCCCCGCCTCGCCAACTTTATAATAAGTTGGATGCCTTCATTAAGTGAGACACTATTATTTTTCTTTGATTCTACCTCTAAGTTGGAAGATTAGAGGATGTGGTAAAACTTGATAACTTGGAATTATTATGCCAAAGCCATGATTTGCTAACATAATCTCAAAAGATGGAGGTTTGACATATATTGAAGGGTTCTAATAATAACGAGAGTCTCTAGTTACCATAAATTTACTAACTTTGTAGCTTTTAGCAATGATGAATCCATTTAATATGTTTCATGATTTGTGATGACCAAGTCCTAAACATACTTAAATTATTATTTTTCATTAAGATAAAAAATAACACATATTATCCCTTTCATAACTATATTTTATTCTTCATATATGAATGAATTTTCTTCCATTAAAAATATCTATAATTAATTATAAAAATAAATAAATAATTGGAACTCAAAATAATAATATAGTATTTGAATTTTTAACAAATTTATTAAAATTATAAAAATAAATAAATAAATAAATATAATTGAGCTACATTACCTAATTGAATACAATCTCCATATAAACAGCATGGGTGTAGATCGATTAAAGAAATATGTAAAAAAGGTCTCAAGTTCTATTTGCACCCATTGATTTTGAATATATTATTCTTCAACATTTTAAAACACTATTTTTAACAATACATACAAATAATTTAAAATATACAAAATGTCAATTGCTCTTTAAAAAAAAGCACAGTGAAAATTACTAGTATTGGCCTTTTAATATATTTAAATATTTTTATGTAATAAGAATATTAAATTTAAATATTTTCATGATAAACAAATATTTTCCTTGATATTATTGTTTATTTAATTATTAATAATACAAAAATGTCCATGTTGCACATGGTGTCAATGGTCCATCAGGTTTTCTTATAATTTTATTGGTTTTATCAAGAAGAAAAGACCTTGTAGCATATTTTTAAATAAATATATTTTAACTTAAAATAAACAGATTTTATTGATATTATTGTTTATTTAATTATTAATAATACAAAAATGTCCATGTTGCACATGGTGTCAATGGTCCACCGGGTTTTCTTATAATTTTATTGGTGTTATCAAGAAGAGAAGACCTTGTAGCATATTTTTAAATAAATATATTTTAACTTAAAATAAACAGATTTTAAATTTTTAAAGTTCATTTTATCTTGTTACTTTTATTTGAATATTATTCTTAAATATGTACTTGGACCACACTCCATTCACTATTATTCTTAACGCTACACTAAATCAATATTTTTTTCCATAGCTTTCTTATGTTATTATCAATCATGTCAATTGAAATGCCACTAGCTTCCAATTTCACTAACAACATGAACAACACTCCACTAAATTTATGTATCATTTTTCCACACTCCACTAAATTTATTTATCGTTTTTCCACAGCTTTCTAGATGTTATTATCATCCAGGTCAATTGAAAATGACAAGGGACGACGCCATCCTTAAGAAACATATTAAATAATTCAACGTTTGACAACCCACGCAAGATTCATAGAGGGCCAAGTTCACAGAATATAATAGTACACTGCTTTAGTGAATTGATGTAATTTTGTTTTGCCACTATCGTTATTGAAACGACACTATATTCGTTGAAGTTATCTTCATTCATGACAATTGAAAATGACAGCGTGTCTATCTTTAAAATACATATTAAATGAACAGTTTGACAACCACCACACGATTCATAGAAGTGATTTTTTCATGTAATCTTAATATATTTTCTAATCAATATTAATATTTAAATATAAAAGATGTATTTTTTTTTATAATTGATGTCGTACATTTTTAAAGTAAAACATTACTTTGGCTTGTTTATAATGTAGCTTAGCATGTGTCCGACACTGTAACAAGTTCTACATTAAGTTGAGGTTGGGTCACCCTGACCCGTGTTGTTAAAAAGTTTAGGTTGAAGATATGTGAACTTGATTGAGAGAAAACTTAAGTTTTGATTAAGTAAATACTAAGAATGGATGGGTTTTGTCCAAAACTGGTAAGAAATTAAAAAAAAAAAGATTGGAATAGCAGATTTTAGTGATTTAGAGTACATATTTTAGGTGTTTTGGAGTTTTTGAATGAGCAAATTGGGACTTTGCCCAGAATCCTTTTAAAAACTATTGTAGAGCATATTTTTAAAAACTATTGTAGAGCATATTGAAAAAAATGATATAGAAAAAACAGAAAAATTTTAAACTAAACCCCAAAAATATATCAACCATAAGACTTAGGGTTAGAGTTAGGTTGGATGTTTAGAATGTATCAACGACGAAGCTTGAATCGAGTTTTTCTACCCAACTGTTAAAAAAGGCTAACTTTTGCTGTCGAGTTTTTCCACCCAGCTGTTAAAAAAGGCTAACTTTTGCTGTTATTGTCTGCCTTTTCCTAACTGACTCAAACTAGCGAGGTCGGTGTTTAGCCTGAATACCATCGTGTATAAAATAATTGAAATAATTGAAGTTTGTGTTATATGTGGATGAAGTAGATGTAACAAGGGTTTTGCTTTTTTATAGTTATATAATAATAATTAACTTAAAGGTTTTGTTTTTTATGATTATATAATAATAATTAACTTATAAATGATTCAGACCTCGATGTCAATCGAGTGTAACAAAATGATTGTAAAACAGAGTATTATCCTCCACCCAAATTTTATTCCATTACTCACCTATTGAATTCCCTATTGAACTCTAATTCTTTCATAATAATTATTGAAAAATTGAAGTTTTCGAAACAGAAATATAGCTAGAAACATCCTTTCACTTAAATCAGTTTCTCTGGTGGGTAAACTAGATTTGATCATTCATTTACATGTAGTTGTGAATGATTAGAAAGGCGTCCTCGTGCTATAGGAATATGATCATTTTTAAAGGTGTTGGTTGCTTGTTTTATTAATTTCTTTTGGTAATCAGTCATATAAATTTATACAAATCATTATGTTTTGTTGTTCAGTATTTATTTTTGCATTCAAAAATGGATTTAGCATGTTGAAAAATTCCTCAAATACTTAGATTTTATCAAAATAATTACTTAAATCTGTAAATCCAAATATCTTGCACCACTTTGTATTTGATATGGCCAATTGTATTATTGTAAACTGTATTTTTAGCCCCCCAAAAAACAAATAAATTAAAAAAAAAAAAAAACGATAGACTTGGAATTTCGACATTGGCCAGTTTCGGAGAGCGTAGAGTTTAATGTTAAACTTGGCAGTGCTCTTCTTTTTAAAAAAAGAAAGGGGAGGCTGCCGCCGGGGCCTTTCCCGTTGCCCATTATCGGCAATCTTCACATGCTGGGAGTGCTTCTCCACCGAGCGCTAGCAGCTCTGTCTATGAAACACGGGCCTCTCATGTCTCTCCGTCTCGGCTCCGTCCTCACCTTAGTCGTCTCTTCTCCAGAGGTGGCCAGGGAGTTTCTCAAAACCCACGACCAGCTTTTTAGCAAACAATTGTATTCAAATGGAGTGCAATATTCTTATAACAAGATTCTATTGTAACAAAACAAATATTATAATCTTTTCATATGTGTCATGAATAATTTCCAAACTGCATATTCAATATCACTAAGACTTGATTGGGTTTGTATAAATAAAAGAGTAAATCAGTATTCCATAAGCATAGGTGGAATCGTACTCCAAAAAATGTGGGTTGTGAGGGAACAAGATAACACAAAGTTAGGTTTTCTTAGTGTTAGGGATGAGGTTAAAGGCAAGCTATTTCTTCATTGTGAAAAAGAAAAAACATAAGTATAGAAGAGGCAATGTAGCTGAGTACTTGTGAGGAATAATTAAGTTTGATGGTTGTAAGAAAGAATCAAACTCTGATTTATTTGGAGAAGTTTATAGAAATTTTCCATCCCTATGGAAGAGGTTTATGGTTGGGAGAACTTCATTCTGTACTGAGTTTGTTTCTAGTCTTGAAGTATGCTAAGATATGTTTTCTATAACTTATTCATTTTATTTTGGTTATAAGTTATTACATTGCAATAGTTAAAGACTCTAAACATGTAGTAATTGTTACAAGAAAATAGTGATAGAACCTCTAGAATAATTTAGTTGTGAAAAGTTCACTTTTATTAAAAAATGAAAACAAAAAATCTATTTATTTTTCTTTTATATAATAAAGTTATAACAATCTTTTCTTTAAAAAGAATAATTTCTTAGATAAAAAAATTTCAGAAATTATTTTTTTATCAATAACAAAAGGATATATCTTGAAATAAAATATATGTACAAACAGTAAAAAAATATATATTAAAAGTAATAACTGAATACACAAATGCAATTCTTATCTAGTGAATCATCTCATGTTAAGGAGTATGAAAGCTTTTTAATAATAATAATAAATAAATAAATAACCTCAAAGTATATGATATAACCCTGTGTATAAAAATCATTACGATGCCTCGTCCACCATGTTGGGAGAAGGGTACGACTACTTTACAGGTTGTAATAATTATGCACTCTAAAAATCCTTTCATAGTATGATCAATGAAATAACAATGTGAGTTATTAAACGAGTACTGAATGACAAGTTAGACCAAGAATCCATTCAATCCACGATGAATCCATTTAATGATGAAACATATGTTTCATAATTTGTGATGATCAAGTCTCAAATATACTCAAATTCTTTTCTTTCATTAAAATTATAAATAACACAAATTCTCTCCATCATAACTATATTTATTCTTTGAAACATTTTGTTCTATATATATAGATGTAATTTTTTCTTATATGAATGGCTGGAAATATTTATAATAAATTGTAAAGATAAATAAAAATTTAAAACTTAAAACTATATTTTATTCTTTATATATGGATGTAACTTTTTCTTGATATGAATGACTAGAAATATTTATAATGAATTATAAAGGTAAATAAAAAATTTAAAACTCGAAACAATATAGTATTTAAAATTCTAATATATTTGTTAAAATTGTAACCAAAACATTAAAAAAATTTAAAATATAATTGAGCTTGGATCAGATAAATAGATTTTATATTGTGTTTTCTCAAAAATAAAATATATTTCCATTGATTTTGAATATATCAATATTCAACATTTTAAAACACTATTTTTAATATAAAAAAAAAAACACAAAATGTCAATTGCTCTTTTAAAAAGCGCACAGAAACCATGAATATATTTAAATATTTTTATGTGATGAGAATAATAAAAAAATGCATAGGAATTTCTCATATATTTAAGTCTTTTTCCTCTATAATAGTGTTTATTTAATTATCAATAATACAAAAATATCCATGTTGCAAATGGTGTCAATGGTCCACTTGGTTTTTCTATAATATTATTGGTCTTATCATCAAGACCTCATAGCCTATTTTAAAATAAACAGGTTTTAAATTGCTAAACTTTATTCATCTTGTTACATTTTATTGAACTACTATTCTTAAATACAACTTTATTTAAGAATAAACTTTATATAATGTGACAACACTCCTTTCACTATTATTCTTAAATGCATGAACAACCCTACAAGAAATCTGTATTTTTTTTCCATATTTTTATCGATCACCCTGATCCGTAAATCTATGACAAGTTCTACATTAAGTTGAGGTTGGGTCACCCTGATCCGTGTTATTAAAAGTTTAGGAATATGAGCATTTATAAATGCTGCCTGCAATTGTAAGTATCTTTCACCACTTTGTATTTGGTCTGGCCGATTGTATTATTGTGGCTGGTTGTTTCCGCACAAAAAAGACGATGGAGTTGGAATTTCCACAGCGGCCAGTTTCGGAGAGCGTAGAGTTTTATGTTAAATTCGCCAGTGCTCTTCTTTTTGTTGTATTGGTAGCGGCATGGAGCAAGAAAAGAAAGGGGAGGCTGCCCCCTGGGCCTTTCCCGTTGCCCATTATCGGCAATCTTCACATGCTGGGAGCGCTTCCCCACCGAGCGCTGGCAGCTCTCTCTATGAAACACGGGCCTCTCATGTCTCTCCGTCTCGGCTCCGTCCTCACCTTAGTCGTCTCCTCTCCAGAGGTGGCCAGGGAGTTTCTCAAAACCCACGATCAGCTTTTCGCAAACAAACCTCCGTCGGCCGCTGCTAAGCATTTGTCATTTAATTTTTCGGATTTCGGCTTTACCTCGTATAGCCCTTACTGGAGGCAGTTGCGTAAGCTCTGTTCTTTGGAGTTGCTGAGCTCCAGGCGCTTAGATTACTTCCGCTTTATTAGAGAAGAGGAAGTCTCTACTATGATTCGCTCTATTGTTAATTCAGATGATTCTCGTCCCTTAAACATCAACCAAACCTTGGCATCCCTTGGGACGGCTATAATCTGCAGGATGGCCTTCGGTAGAAAGTATTCTGACCAAGACTTGAGGGGTTTCAGTTCAATGGTAAGAGAAAGTYTTTTCTTACTCGGTTCTTTTAATATCGGAGATTACATCCCTTATTTGGACTGGATGGATTTGCAAGGGCTCAATCGTCRGWTGAWGAAGYTACAAAAGACACAAGAGCACTTGTTAGAGAAAGTAATAGACGAACACRTTGCYCGGAATGATCCCAACRKCACACATGATCTTGTGGATATCTTACTTGCAGCCTCTGCAGATAAAGATAGAGAGTTCCAAATTTCACGAGATGGTATAAAAGGAGTTCTCTTTGTAAGTTAAAATTGCCCCACATGGATGGATAATATATCAAATTAGATTTAGATAACTGTTAATATAATTTGATACTTGGATGTTCATGATCATGATATTGATRTTGGCAGGATATGTTGCTTGGTGGCTCGGACACGGCGGCTATAGTGATAGAGTGGGCAATGTCCGAAGCGCTGAGAAACCCACCAGTGATGAAGAAGCTCCAGGACGAGCTGGAACGTGTCGTTGGATTGGGTCGCATGGTATGCGAGTCTGACCTACCTCGTCTCGTTTATTTACAAGCTGTGGTGAAAGAAACGCTTCGACTCTACGCACCTGGGCCTTTTTTGACACGCTACTTATCTGCTCAGTCTTGCAACGTATTGGGCTACGAAATCCCCCATAATACTCTCGTTCTCGTGAATATTTGGGCGATTGGGAGGAACCCAATGTCATGGCAAGACGCCGGAAATTTCAGGCCAGAGAGATTCATGGAGAAAGTTGGCTCTGAGGTAGATGCAAATGGAGATCAAAACTTTGGGTTCCTTAGCTTCGGAGCAGGCCGGAGAAGATGCCCAGGACAGCAGTTGGGAACGCTTGTTGGAGAGTTTGGGCTGGCGCAGCTGTTGCATTGCTTCAACTGGAGGCTTCCCTTAGATGACATAAATAGGGAAAATGAGGAACTGGATATGACTGAAATGTTTTGTGGAATCATATTGCGTAAGGCTCGCGAACTCTCTGCTATTCCAACACCACGCCTTGAATGTATAGCCCACCTGAAATAAGACTTCACATTTCGACTGGAATCTGTGAAAACAGAAGTCTTTTTCTTGTAGAATCCATTCCCAAATAGTGGCTAAGATCTGTGACTTGCAGAGCCCCTTCTCTTGTATTTTGTATTGGAGATCGAACTAGTTTTTTCAAGGGTTTGTTTAGGTTGAAAGAAATGTTATGAGCTCTGTATCCAATATCCAAGATGGCGCCTCTTTCATGTTTGTTTTCATTTCCTGTAAATATCTTGCATAGCATATAAATATGTAGAGTGTAAATATATACCCTGTAGACTCGAGAAGCCTTGTTATAAGTGAAATACAAAGGAGGAAGAATGACTCTCTTTATGAAAAATAGGCTATGGGTAATACTACAACCAAGAAGAGCACAGGAAGGAAGTGCAATATGCAATATTCCTATGAGAAGATTCTCTTGAAAGCAAATAATTCTCTTGTAAGCAAATACATATTCTAATCTTTTTAGGTGTGCTATGAATAATATTGTTCTAACCATGATGAGATCGCTGCTACAATAAAGGAGAACACACAAATGGAGTGTTAAGACTTAATTTTCAAACTGCATATTCAATATCACTAAGACTTAATTGGGTTTGTATAAATTAACGTTCAAACTGCATATTCAATATTACTAAGAGCTAATTGGGTTTGTATAAATCAACTTGTTATAATTCCAAGTTTACCCACAAAATTTGTTTATCTATTATAATTCTCAAATTTACATATTTAATCTCATAAATCAATTTCATTTAACATGAAAACAAAATTATATAATAATTTTCATTCTAAAAAAATGATTATATGTAGGAGTTAATTACTATTTCAATAATAAAAGGAAGGAGGTAATGTCCCTCCATTTATAAACTTTTAGATATTTTAATTTTTTATGTTGGGAACTTTTGGAAAAAAATTTATTTCAAAATTATATCATCATAAATATTGATGATGATGAATATTTTTTGTAAATATTATTTTTAATTTATTATTTAACTAAACAAATTGATTAGAGAATCCACGAGTAAATAGTTATTCCATGGGAGAGTAAAAAGGGATAAAAACCCATCACTATAAATATTTCCCATGAGGATAGGTGGAACCCTACTCCCAAAGATGTGGGATGTGAGGGAACAAGCTAACAGAAAGTTAGGCTTTCTTAATGTTAGGGATGAGGATAACTTGAAAATAAAGACCTAGGCAAATTATTTTTTCTTGGTGAAAAAGAAAAGACAGAAATATGGAAGAGGCAAGATGTACTTGAGTACTTGTGAGGAATAATTGAGTTTGATGGTTGCGAGAAAGAATCAAACTCTGATTTATTTGGAGAAGGTTATACAAATTCTTAGTCCATGTGGAAAAATTATTTAGGCTCTAATTAATCTTGGTTGTTCAAATCTATAGTTGGGAGAAATTCATTCTCTCTTGAGTTTATTTCTAGTCTTAAAGTAGGCTAAGATATGTTTTCTATAACTTATTCATTTTATTTTGGTTATAAGTTATTACATGGCAGTAGTTAAAAACTCTAAGCATGTAATAATTGGTACAAGAAAATAAGGGTAGAACCTCTAGAATGATTTATATGTGAAAGGGTTTACTTTTATTAAAAAAATGAAAACAAAAAATCTATCTTTTCTTTTATATAGCATAGTTATAACAATTACTTTTATTTAAAAAATGAAAACAAAAAATCTATCTTTTCTTTTATATAGCATAGTTATAACAATCTTTTCTTTACGAAGAATAATTTCTTAGATGGATTCTTTTAGAAATTATTTTCTTATCAATAACAAAAGGATATATCTTGATGACACGGATAGAGTTCTTATCTATTGAATCGTCTCATATTTATCTTATAAAAGAACAACCTTCTTTTTTCAGAGAAATAATCGCATAAAAATAAAAGCTTTTTAGTAAAAAAATAAAAATAAACTCAAAGTATATGATAAAACGAGTGTATAAAAATCATTACAATGCCTCGTCAACCATGTTGGGAGAATGGTACTACTACATAACAGGTTGTACACTTTTATGTAAAAAGTGGTCTATCGGATCTTAAGAGGGTAAGCAATTACTTGTGATTCTTTAGAATTTTGTTTATGTGCTCTAAAAGCATTAAGAGAAGCTTTCCAAGATCACCATACTTTTGTTGAGTTAAGAGGTTAGGAAGGTTGGTAGTGTGATCAATATTTTGAAAATGAGATCTAATATGGGTATAGGATGGACAATCTAAGAGAAAGTGTTTTTCATCTTGAACCTTCTTAGTGTCACAAAGGTGACACACTCTTTCATCCCATGGCATTTTAGGAATTGACCAATACCCAGTTTCACTATGGAGCTCTTGAGAATTTGTTCTTATCTTAGCAATGTTTTCTTTTTCTTCTAGATTAATTTATTGACGTATTAATACATTATTGTTTTAATTAGTAATAATATATTAATGTATTAAACATTAATAAATTGATATATTAATGCATTAAATACATTAATGCATTAATATATTAAATACATTAATGCATGAATACATTAATGCATTAATATATTAAAGTATCATTAATACATTAAAGCATTATTATTAATTAATGCATTAGTACATTAGTAAAACATTATTAATATATTAATACATGATAATTTTGATCTTCTAGATTAATGTATTGACGTATTAATACATTATTGTATTAATTAGTAATAATATATTAATGTATTAAACATTAATAAATTAATATATTAATGCATTAAATACATTAATGCATTAATATATTAAATACATTAATGCATGAATACATTAATGCATTAATATATTAAAGTATCATTAATACATTAAAGCAATATTATTAATTAATTCATTAGTACATTAATAAAACATTATTAATATATTAATACATTAATGTATTAATAAATTAATATATTAAATACATTAATGTACTAAATATTTTATAAATAAAACATAAATATAAATATTGATACTAAAACATTAATAATAAAGAATTAATGCATTAAAAAAGTATCTATACATTATTAAAATATTAATATATTACTAATGTATTATAATAATATTATAATGTATTAACTCATTATTATAAATGTATTAATAAAACATCAACAAATACATTATCTAATAAATTATAATCCTGAGCCACACTAAGCTTTAACATGGTTGGATTTTTTGTTTCCGCGGGTTTCAAACCGGTGATTTTTCAATGCATAGTGGTTTAACAACACACTCCCTCATCAACTATCCAACACCTAGGGGACAAATTATAATAGTATATTAACTGATACTTTAATAATGTATTATTAATATCTTACCTTATTAATCTATTAATACAATAGTAATAATATATTAATGTTAAAGTAATATATTATTATAAATTAATAATGTATTATTATTATTAATACATTATTATATAATAATAAAGTAAAACATTTATAAGGTAATACATGAATAAAACATTAATACATTAAAAAGGTATTAAAGTAATAAAAAATACATGAAATTATTATATTAAAACTATTATATTAAAGTATTAATACATTAATAAAATATTTATATAATAATAAAGTAATACATTAATTAATAAAGTAATGATACATTGATACTTTAATAATATATCACCCAAATTGAGTAAATTCTGGTCGTCGATGGCATCTATTATTTCTCCTGCTACTCGTTTGTTGTTCTTCATTTTTGAAGTCAGCATATTAGAGTAGTGGTAGGGTGAGAAGAAGCCTCCGAGCAGAGGAATGTTATATTCTATTGCCCTGGGTATTTTTTGCAGCATTGCTGCCATGATCCCTTGGGACTGGCCATAACATTCACATTCATAACATATCTGTCTCTCTGTTTAAAAGAAACAACGAGCGGATTAATGCCTGATATAAATTAGATTTTTAACCGTTGCAGCGCTCTGGAGGGCGGCGCACTGGAGTCGAGGTCGTTCCTCCCGCAGACCGCAGGGTGGAGACCCACGTTCGATACCTGCTTCGTTTCAAAACTCGCCTGCAGATCCGTCTAGCTGAAGAGCTCTCGTTCCGTCTCTGCCAGGAGGAACGATTTCCTGTTGAAGGCTTTGACGTTTGGCTACAAAGGGAGCCCCGGAGCTGGTCATCTGGCCTAGGGGCGCGTTGAGTTCTCTTTTTTCGTTGGTTTTTAAAGGGGGCACCGAGAGGGAGCTAGCGCTCTCGTCTTTGGCCAAAGGGAGCGCCAGCCCCCTTCTGGACTTACGCGTCATTTCCAGTTTGGTTCAGCGCGCCCATCCTTCCTCCAAAGGAGCGCTTCAAAGCTTCTCATGATTTTCCTGTTTGATCGGGTCCCGAGCTGAATACTCGTCGACTCTTTCAGGGTTCCAGGTTTTGGGATCTACGGGACAGGCCTAAGCCCACGGTTCGCGCACATGGAGGGGTCGGGCACCCCCCAGGCGTCCCCTACGCCTCCTCCTTCGACGCCTTCTGAGGCTTTCAGTAGGCTCTTGGCAGGTCTCCCTCAGAAGATAAACACGGAAGCTGCGAAGTTTGTTAAAAAATTGGACGATATTCCGGTGATCTCCCTTCCTCCAGAAACCCCAATCCAGGTTGCTCTGTCGTTGGCCGATCGAGCTCTCATTGGCCAGTTCACGGGGTTATGGTCGTCCCCAAAATCCACTGAAAGCTGGGTCAACAGAAACTGGGCGTCGTTGATCAAAGAAAGGGTCACTTCTTACTTCCTGGGGAGAGGATACTTCCTCTTCGAATTCTCATCAAAGGATGACAAAGATCTGATCTTCCAAAATGGCCCCTACTTCATGGGCCCTCAGGGGCTATACTTGAACAAATGGACTCTGGACTTCGATCCGACAGTAGATGTACCCAAAGCAGTCCCAGTGTGGGTCAGACTTCCAAATCTCCGAGTGCACTGTTGGAATGGGGACTCCCTGAGGCACATTGGTAATGCCCTGGGGAAATTTATAGATCGAGAGAACAATAAGGATCAATTTGACTGTGCCAGGATATGTGTAGAAGTAGACCTGGAGGTGGTTCTACCAGAGGCCATCACACTAAAGGTCGGAAGCTGGACGCATTTACAGAAACTGGACTATGAGCAGCTACCCTTCAAATGCCGGAAATGTCATGTTTATGGCCACTTCGCCAGAGGTTGTCCGTCCAACAAAGAGGCTGTGCAGGGAAAGGAGGATGGATGGAACCAAGTCAAGCGATCCAAATCCAATCCCAAGAATCAGAAGCCGGGAGGCCCTAATGGCAAAGGATCCCATCAGGTCATGGCCCAGCACATCCCTCTCAATGTCGATCCAGAAAATAAGTTCGGCCCTCTAAGTTCAAATCCAGAGATCACACAGGAGGTCGAGGTCCAAGAGGAGACAGAAGCTACCCTCGAGACCGAGATCCAAAAAACAGTTCCTTCAAGTAAAGGTACCTCCTCAGGCTCTCACAAAGAAACAAGTGATGAAGTCCCTCAAGGTTTGACTTTAGAAGGTGAGGAAGAAGAGCAGGAATCGGACGATTCAGAAGAGGAAGG
>ML803045.1:157805-168378 GCA_009831015.1 Picea engelmannii
TAATCATCCTAGGTGATGATCTTCTCCCAATTCCAAATCTCATCTTTGTGTCTCCATTTTTTGTTCCTCTTTAGCCATTGTCATATGCATAGATAAATATTTTGGCATACTTTTTATCCACTCCATTAGTGTTTCAGAGGTATATGCCTAGAAAATTCCAATGTCTCCATTTCCATTTGGTCTTGCAATTTGTTTTCTCCAATCCCCCATTCTCCACAACCTCTACCTAGTGTTATTCAAGATTAGAGTTGTATTTCCTCTTACAACATCTACTCAATCATACCACTAGAGGCATGCTTCATTAACCCATTCAGGTAACTCTATCCAACATCACACCCTCATTTGAGTCATCCACACTTCTCCTTCTTCTCATGATTGGAATTGCCTCAATCCCTCAAAAATATAATTTCTCCAATATCACTTGATGGAGTGAGATCAAGGTCCCTACAATGCTTGACATGCAGTGTCGTATTTTTCCACAATCACAAATTCTATAGTCTACAATTCAATTGAAAACAACTAGAAATACATCACAATAATAAATTTCTAGTGATCCAAAACCATCCACATTACTCAAACCAAATTGAACAAAGATAAAAAAATCCCTTTATTCATTCATAAATTTCATATTTGATAATTCGTAAACTTAATATTTATGATTGTATTTTTTGACTTCTGAACTTACAACTACTTTAACTATTCAAATTTAAAATTAAAAAAACAATGCTAAATAGTTCAAACTAACTCTAAATATAATAATATAATATAACTTGTATCTATATACAACAAAAACTTTAACTATTCAAATTTAAAAAACAATGCTAAATAGTTTAAAAGAACTCCAAATATAATAATATAACAAATTTTGTATCCATATACCACCAAAATCATAAATCAAGATAAAAAATATCCCTATACAATTAAAATGAATCAAAATGATATACAGATATTGAATTTACATTTCAAAATTGCCATTGCCTTAGATTCACTAAGAACAAAACACTCTTTCAGTATCTTACAATTTTTTTAATAATAAAAAAATGAAAGTGCCTATGATGTTTTGCATGCACTTTGTGGTCGCATTCATACTCTTCATCCCACCATGAAAAGTTAAACACATTTATATTGGATATTGAAATTTCTAAAATAAGTAAATTTTATATGGTGATAGGCTATTTGACTAATTAGGGGTCGGAGTAATGAGATTTCATGTATGCAATTAATTTCATAGGCCATTTGATTAACTGGGTTCAAGTAATAATTAATGTTGTATGTATTTTTATTAATTTGTTGAGTTTAGAGTAAAATGTCTTGGGATGGGTGCAAATTTTTTTAATTTTTAAAATTGCAATAATCGTCTCACATAGTGCTATGTAGGACCACCTGTTAGTGTTGTGTGTAAAGAGAACGGTAATAAATTATCAAGAAGTAGTTTTCAAGTATTACTATGACATCTTATAACATCTTCGGAAGTAGTGTTCACATATTATGTAGTAGTGTTAACATATTATTACCATGACATATTATGTAGTAGTGTTCACATATTACTTTGACATCTCATGAAGTAGAGTTCAACTATTTCTATGCCATCTCCCTAAGTAGTGTTCTAAAGTTGAAAATAGTTAATTGAGTTTAGGGTGGTAGTTCATAGCAAAGTTTATGGGCCAAGTAAACTGTGCACCCATTTCAAGGCATTTGAGAATGATTCGTCCCTAATTGTGCACCTCAAATGCCTTGGAATGGGTGCACATTAGGCTAATTCATAAATTTTAAACTTGCAATAATTGTCTCGGGTAGTGCTATCTTGTCAAACATGTTAATATTGTGTAAAGAGAATGATAATTAATTCTTAAGTAGTGATATCTTATCTGAAATGTTAATGTTGTGTAAAGAGAATCCAATATTAATTAATTCTCACTAGATAATGTTCAAGTATTACTATGACATCCTATAACATTTTTAAAAGTATTATTGACATATTACCATGACATTATATTAAGTAGTGTTCACATATTACTCTTAAATCCCATGAAGTAGTGTTTACCTATTTCTAAGTCATCTCCCTAAGTAGTGTTCACATTTTATTTTACAATCTCATCCAATAATGTTTCAAAGCATTTGAGGATGAGCTCTTCCATATAATTGTGTACCTTAAATACCTTCCAATAGATGCAAATTTTATTAATTAATAAACTTGCAATAATTATCTCATTCCAATAAATGCAAATTTCATTAATTCATAAACTTGCAATAATTATCTCACATGTTAATGTTAATATTATCTGTAAAAGATAATAATAATTAATTCTCACAAAATCATATTTAAATATTATTATAACATCTTTTTAAAATTGTGTTAACCTAATTCTAGTGTTCACATTTTACTATACCATCTCCTTTAGATGTTATATAAAGTTGAAGACTTTATTAATTTTAATTTTATAATTATTACAATGTGAATTAAATATATATTGAAATGTTTTAAAACATTTAAATTGATTATTTGAAAAATAAGGTTGATCATATGCTGCTTTTGATCATATGTTGTTTATTTTTTTTTACAGAAATAATGTTGATCATATACTGCTATTATTTTTTTTACAGTTCAAAAAATTGTTTTTTTTTTAAGAATTAATATGTATCCATAAATAAATAATTGGTAAAAAACAAATAAAGGTATAATTGGTAAAAAATAAATAAAATTTCAAAAATATTCTGAAATGTTTTAAAACATATAAATTGATTATCTGAAAATACTGTTGATCATATGCTACCGTGTTGTTTTTCTTTTACAGAAGTAGTGTTGATCATATGCTACTGTGTTGTTTTTCTTTTATAGAAATAATGTTGACCATATGCTCAAAAAATTGGTCATAGGATTTTTTTTCTAAAAGAATTAATATGTATCAACAAAGGAATAATTGGTAAAAAAGAAATAAAGGTATAATTGGTAAAAAATAAATAAAAGTTCAAAAGTATACTAGATGAAAAACAACAAAGTTTGGACGAAGCTGGTGTTAGTTCTTTCCATGGTTGAAAATAGTCCATATCATTGTTTTCTACCGTACAAAATAATTTAAGCTTGTACATTGAATATAGTTTTGCAAAGCTAGCTTAATAAATTTAATTCATTTTTGCAAGGTTCGATGATAAGATCTATGAGAAGAAAAAATATATATAATGGAGACTTAAAAGACCTGTGACAATGTAGACGAGAGGCTTTATTGAAATATGCAATTGAAAAATTGAATGCGTGAATCCATCTTCAGTTATTAATGCTGGTTTTTAAACCATGTTTGAAACACTGGTCTGTGACCCGAGTGAATGGCTTGCATTATTGAAGGACCCCTGGAATTTATTTTTCTCAGCGGACTGTTCTGGGTTTACGTCGTACCAAAAGATATAAAGCTCTGTTCACATGTACTTGTTTCTATGTTTATTCACATTACAAGCACAGGTGCATTTTGTATCCTCGTTTTGTGGCCTCTGAGCCTAAGAATTTATCTACGTGTAATAAACGTTGTACACCTTCAAATTTGAAACATATAAATCTTCATTAAAATAAACAAACACGACTATTTCAAATTATATTCGACGATGTATATCCAATAGATTGTGAATATTAAACAGCTTGGCTTGAATGTTAAAGGAATGCCAAAAGTTGCAACCCTAGACAGATACAATACAAACCGAACAGATGGTTAATTAAAACGCCCACAGAAATGAAACGGTAGCAGTCCACAGTCCACATCCACGCAACCATATGCATTCATCCAATCAGTGTTGTTATTTCTTAATCAATGAACATGACAATCTGGTGATGAGCAAGTAATTTTTTAATGTTATTTAGTAAATGTGAAAAAGTAATCACATAAAAGTATGTTTATAAATGAGTGGAAGTTAATTTATCAAAATCTCATCCATTGATTAGAGAGGATGACGAAGAATATGCCAGCATCTTCAATTGCCAACTCTAAGATTGAAATTTATGATTAAAAGGTTGATCAATCCACCGATTCCAATAAGGGGGACGCCTATCGACGTAATTATGCATTCGAATCGCCATGATATAGACTCTTCGAAGTAAAATCCATTTCGAAGTAAGAAAATATTCTTTGCCTTGCGAGAAAGAAAGCAACGGTCGAATCTACAACTCAACTTTGGTGATTCGTGAAGCTTGTTAATATATTACGGGTTGAGTGAGATTCGATATCAGCCCCAGTACGTTCTATAACTTCTGCAAACATCCAATAATCCTCTTCCTCTACAATCATCTCTTTCCCTACTCAATGTTCATACCTCAAAGATGACCACCCTTATGTTTCTTCTATATCAACTCCACCCTTATGTTTGCATCCCTCGCTCCAACTCCTTGCTTCCTCATTAGGACAAGTATATTACTCTGTTCAGTGTTTAGATTGTGATAAATTAGTAACATTCTCAACACTACCCACACACATAGAGAATGAACAGATCCATCTTGAACATAGACATCATAATCCTAGGACAATTCTTCCTCCTACAATCTCTACAACAAAAGAGCCTTGCCCCCATCCACAATGTTCTGACTTTCCTTTTCCACATGAACCCAACATTCTTGTTATAACAAAATATTATCCTCTTGATATTTATCAAATATATGTTGTGAATAATATCCTGAACGACATCAAGAGACCAGCGATACTAGAAATAAGAAAGTTCCTTTCATTAATGAGTGGGTGCCAAAAACAATTGGTAAAAGAAGAATGGATGAAAGATATGTTGAATTGGGATCTGTTTACCCATTTTGATACTGAAAGATTCTCCAAATCTATCTCAGACAAAGAAAAGTTGGCCTTATCAACAGATTGGCAAGAATATATGACCAAGAACAATGTTTGGATTTCATTTTATGAATGGAAAACCCAACATCAAATTCTTTCTTCTTTTCACAAAAGGTCAACTGCCCTAAAATATTCATATACCCCCACTTTGCGCCCTCTCCCAATCACCTCAATTTCTCGCCCTATATAGACTATTTCCATCTCTGACTTAGGGAAAGAAATTGGAAATCTTAAGAAGAAAATCAAACCACAAACAGAGCAAGAAGGTCAGGGCACATAATAAGAAATCAAGGTTACAAGAATCCTCACCATTCATCATCAAAAGTTCCATGTCCTCTTAGATATCAAGATCAAAGGAAAATTATTCAAACTCGAGACTTTTTTAGACACAGGGTCTGACCTCAACCTTTTGAATAAAGATAGCATTCCCATACAATTTTGGCATAAGACACAAATGAGTGGTATTGGATTAGATAATTTTCCAAAAAAGATCTTCTATGAAGTCCCTGAGGCAATTCTATGTTTCAAGCATCACTGCCTATCTTTAAAAAAAAATCTTACAAACATTCATGTAGTCTGTATTCTCGAAACTCCCTTTTTTGCTGCAATTGAGCCTCATGGTTCTACAAAATTGTCAAATGGAAGCTATGGGTATTATATCAGCATTCCCTCACCAACAAAAGGATCAAAAATCTCTATCCAACTTCCTTTTGTATCTTCCCCCATAATTTCTTCTTTGGTTTACACAGTCCAGATTAAGACACTCAAGATAGAGGAATTGAAAAATAAGCAATCTGAGTTAAGGATTATTGATCAACTTAACCAAAGTCAAATACAACAAAAGATTCTAGATCTGAAAAAAGAATTTGAAGATCAAATATGCTCTGAAAATCCAACTGCTTTCTGGCATCAGAAAAAACATGAAGTCACACTTCCATATAAAGATGCCTATGAGGGAAAACCTTGCAAAAGCAGAGCCATCACAATGAATGTTGAATATCAAAGGCTATATTTAGAAGAAGTCAAAATCTTACTTCACAAAGGACTTATCAGAGAATCCATTAGTCCATGGAATTGCTATGGATTCTATGTTAATAAACATTTTGAACAACTCCGAGGAATTCATAGATTAGTGGTAAATTATAAACCACTAAATAAAATACTGGCGGATGATACCTATCCTATTCCAAACAAAACAAGTTTGGTAACTAGGATTGTTGGAGCAAAGATTTTTTTTTAAATTTGACTTGAAATCAGGATTCTGGCAAGTGGCAGTTAAATAAGAAGACAAATTCAAAACAACTTTAAGTGTTCTGGCATAACATTATGAATGGAATGTCATGCCCTTTGGTTTAAAAAATGCTCCAGCAAAATTTCAAAGAGTTATGGATAACACTTTGAAACCTTATTTTGACTGGCTTATTGTTTATATTGATCACATACTTGTATTTTCTTCCTCTGTTGAGCAACATTTCAAACATCTTAGGAAATTCATGCAAGTTATCAAAGAAGGAGGACTGGTTTTCTCAAAGAAAAAACTTGAACTTTTCAAAACTGAAGTCAAGTATCTTGGCCATATTATTCGAAATGCTAAATTGACCCTGCAAACCCACACTGTTGAATTAGTTGATAAGTTTCCTGAAAAATTCCAAATCCAAAAATTTCTTGGAAGCTTAAATTATATTAGTCACTTTTATAAAGGATGTGCTCAGGATCGTAAATTATTGAATGACAGGTTAAAGAAAGATCCAACACCATGGACATAAGCACATTCACAAGCTATCAGAAATATTAATTCCAAAGCAAAGACACTCCCATTGCTTTATATCTCTGACGATGATCTTCCTAAAATTGTTGAAATGGATGCTAGCAATCTTTGTTGGGGAGTTGTCCTTAAGAAAGTTAGAAAACAAGAGGGTAATAAAAGGGAAGAAATAGTTCAGTTTCCTTCCGGGCTCTAACAAGCTAGTGAAAATAATTATTTTTCCTTAGATAAAGAAATCAAATCAAATCTACATGCTATCGATAAGTTTGAAATATTTCTTATATATAATAAATTTCTGCTAAGAAATGATGTTGCATCTATGAATAAAGTTCTTAACAAAGAGATAAAAACTCCTAATGATGCCAAGTTTTCTAGGTAGCAAGCCCTGTTTAGCAATTTTGATTTTTCCATAGAACATATTAAAGGCACCACAAATTGTATTCTGGACTTTTTAAGCAGAGAACACCTTCAGCGGGTCTCTATGATTATCTCTATCCAATTGAGAAATGGATCTGAAATCCTAACAACTATTCTGAATACATTGAGTTGGGAACAATACTCATCAACTAGAAACCTCAATGGGAATTAAGAAGTACAAAATTGATATCTCCCACAAATCAATTGCATTGTTCAAGACTAGTTCCAGAAGTTCGCAACAGGCAAAGTTCTAATGTTTTAATTCCTGTCATTTCAAGATCTTCACAAAAGGTTGTTGAATCACAAGATTCTCTTTCTAGTATTTTCATGACATAGATCTCATTTGGGATATCAGGAATAACCAAGGTTGTAAGCAAGAATACTTTTCCATCCAAAGACCTAGATTACTATGCCATTGGCCAGAAAGAAATCAATCCTTATACTTCCCTGGAAACGACTATGATTATTCTCATTACAAAACAATATGGTGGGATTTCATACAACAAGAAGATTTCTTTACACTTGTCAAATTTGGAAATGTAAACACTGCCACAGTAGGAAGACCTCCAAGTTGGATTGCATATTGGCGGAAAGATTTTGGTCTTAATAAAAGTGCAGTAGAACCAACAAATTTATCTTCTATATGCAACTTTTTATCTCTTCTGCAATATGTTCAAAACCTTTTCCAGAATGGACCAAATGATGGGGAAATCTTGTGTCATTTCATCTTCAACCATCTTCAATGGGAAACTAAGGATAAAAACAATGTACGAATGATAAAGGGCCAACCTTTTATCATTTGGAAAATCTATAGCAAAATGTGGGACACTCTTAATTATGAAGAAAGATTCCATACCCACATCGAAAATGATTAAGTCATGTCTATTCATGCCTTACTGGATGATAGTGGTGTTAGTCGTATTTTGATGGTTTTTGTTATAAATTCCACTTTGTATATAATGATGTTTTAAATAAAATATCTTAGAAACCTAGAACACTTCTCTAGCTTTTGGCATGGTTTGACCTACATTTTTAATATGAGGAAAGTAGATTTAAAATTTTGTCGGAAGGTTCTTTCATGTTTTCACCGCCAAATCTTAAAAGTAGATTTTATTCTAAGCAAATAGTAAAGTGTCTTGTCTAGTCTTTTCATGAGAAAGATTCTCTTCTCCAAAAATTTGTATATAAAGAGATGAGAGTTTCATTTGAAGAAGTCAGTTTTTGGAGTCAATTTGAGTCTATAATTCCAAGTCTTCTAAGCTCCCTCTTTTCGAGCTTTGGGTCTTTCTGATAGGTTGTTTTGATAAGCCTGCGTGATTCTGGCTCGGCCAACATGAACCTAAAGTGGCAAAATAATTTGATTTCAGTATGTGTGTTTGTCTATTGAGAGAAAGAGAAATATTTGCACAAAGTCTGTATATCTATGCCATTCTTGCTCTTTTAATATAAATCAGCTTCCGCATATTATCTCTGAAAATTGTCTATTATCTTGTCTCTGTATTATGCTTTATATGTTTTCCTACTATTGCAATCGTCAGGAGTTCACTGGAAGGTTATGCGAAATTTCACTGAGGGGATTACCAGAAGTTCACTTAGGTCCTGAATAGCGTCTATAGTAAGTCCCACTAGGCAGGTGGCCGCTAAGGGCAATTTTGGGCATTGGGTTGTTCGAAGGTTCATGCTGGGGTGAAAATAACTAGAATTAAATGCCCTGCTTTTCTAAGCACTAATAGTTATTATTTTTACTATGGATATATTTGTATCTTTTCGAGATATTCAAAATGTTTAAGAAGAGAGTACTATGGGAAGAAATTCTACAAGCAATCTAAGCTCTATGTTTTCTGACAACAATATCCACTGTCTAAACCATGCCAGTATTGAAGCCATTGAGTCTCAACCAAAAGCTGCGTGGAAATTACCCGCCATCTCTCCAAGCAAGGTCTATAATGAATTAAGTATGTTCCACCTTCGCGTTATGTCTAGAGTCATTGTTAAAGAATCATTTAGTCGTATACAGCAAAATAGTGATGTTAGACAAACCATTTCTTTAATCAATGTTAAATAAATACAAGCTGAAGCAAAGAAACACAAAACAAACTATCTACATTTTGGTTGTATACGTATCAGAATCAATCCTTTAGTACACAAAGGGATAGATGCTTATGCTCTGTGTACTATCCGAGATATGACACATAATAAGTTCACTGATTCCTTAATAGGAGGCATTGTTGCTCCTTTATCCAATGGCCCTGTATATTTTGATTGTTTACCAAACTTCTTTGTATATACCTTTGATGAAAACCTTGCAGATATTCTTAAACTCCAGATCCGTACCACTGGATTTGATATGTGCCAGACCAGGACAAACATTTCCATCCAAGCTAGAGGATGTGTTCGACATACAAACACTCTGTATCCTGCAGTAATAAATGCTCCCATTCAGACATCCAAATCTAGTACCCTCGATATTACTGACCCTCTGAATCAAAAAATGGAACATCAGATTATTCAATGGGAAAATCTCTCTTTTCCTGCAAATTGGGTCTGTGACAATCCTCGAGTTCCAGTACCACGATCTATAACTTCTACAAACATCCAAGAATCCTCTTCCTCTGCAATCATCTCCTTCACTACTCAGCATTCATACCTCAAAGATGATCACCCTTTTGTTTCTTCTATATCAACTCCACCCTTATGTTTGCATCCCTCGCTCCAACCCCTTGCTTCCTCATTAGGACAAGTATCTTACTTTATTTAGTGTTTAGATTGTGATAAATTAGTAACACTCTCAACACTACCCACACACATTGTAGCACCCTTCCACAGAATGCTAAGCAATTAACTATTTATTTAAGTACTTACACATTAACAACTTTGTTTTAGCATTATTTGATTGATTTTTATTTACACATTTCTTCTACATCTTCTCAATGATAAATCTAATAACATGATGAAATAAGTAGTAGGGTAACTTTAAGATTTAATAACTTAAAACATAAGTCT
Organism: Picea engelmannii; assembly: GCA_009831015.1. Taxonomy (NCBI): domain Eukaryota; kingdom Viridiplantae; phylum Streptophyta; class Pinopsida; order Pinales; family Pinaceae; genus Picea; species Picea engelmannii. Next base: position 167,814 of record ML803045.1, read on the forward strand.
ACTCAAAATATCAATAACAAAAATATCATTGAAAAATACCTCTTCCTTAGCTTGTCGAAGCTCACCGGTTGTGTTGTAGTCCTGGGCGCTTCCAAGCATTCTTTTCCCGTTTTCCCAGAGTGAAAAAATGGAGTCCTCCCTGCCAACTAGGAGCCTATCCGGCTTCCTAGCTCCAAGAAACCTTTCTGTTTCTTGGCCCTCCGTGTCCGTGACTCCAAGAACAACAAAGCACAAATGCTCAAAGAAAACTATCACAAGAATCATCTCTTCCAAGAATTTCACCACCCCTCATCAGGCTCAAACCTCTCTCCCTCCTTCAACTTCTTCTCCCTATTTATCAAGTTTCCATACACACTTGCCCAAGTCTCCTCAACCCCCCCCCTTATTACTATCCATCAACCTTCCTTATCTAGATATTTTGGGAAAATATTAAAATAAAATTAAATATAAATGACTTGCATTAAACAATAATAAATAAAATAAAAAGTCATTATTCTCATGCTAGATAATAAATGTTATTTGATAATTTTCCTCAAAATGTACATAACACTCCACCATGCTCATT
>ML803045.1:200523-229002 GCA_009831015.1 Picea engelmannii
CTTTGTTTCTTGATTTACTTGCTTTGTTCATACTCTGGTAAATTTGTTTTGCATTTATTTGTTTTATTTTTATTTTTATTAATGTTTCTATATTTTGTGTGCAGGTCAAGCGTGGCTGGAGTTTTTCTCAAAAGAATGTACAATTAAAAACTAAATGTACAAATAAAAACTACCCCTTATTTAGGCCCTCGGTTCCACATTTGAACCAGGGCTCTGATACCAAATGTAAAGACCGATTTTAAATTAACCTCTAGTAATTCTACCAAATGTACAATAATTCTACTAGGTTTATAGAAGAAGAATAATTCCAAATTTTCTCAACACTTACGCAAGTAAAATTTATCAATGAGTAATAAATCTAATTAAAACAATGCATAAATTTGAATTAAATACCTTAACTCTGATGCTAATAATCCTTCCTGTTGTTTGCAGCTTGCTTCCTTCCTGCTTCTTTAGAACACCACCCAAAATCGACCTCCCTGCCGACTAGTTAGCTCCTAGCCCTAGGATATCAACGGATATCCTAGCCTTCCAAGCCCAAAACCCCCAGCAAACCCCCGGTGCACTGTGTCAATTCCTCTCCAATTTCACTCTGCCAATCCCTGCCCCAAAATTCATCCCCAACTCCCATCGAATAATCCCCTCTCCCAAACTCCTCCCCCCCCCTTATCCCTCCTTCACCGCCTTCCCTTCATTTACTCCCTTATCCTTATATTTATTACCTTATTAATTTTCTTATCTTCTCGGGATTCTTATATTATCCCTTGTTGTGTAAGCAACTTAATTTAATATTATATTTTATTCTCCACCTTTTATTTAATACTTAATTAATTAATGAATTAATTAATAATTAAATAAATCATTAACCATCATGAACAACTATTTAATAATAATCAATTAGAAATGTTATTTTAAGACCTAAATATAGTTTAGCTAATCTTTCAGGATTATATTATTAAATTAATTATACTTAATAATCAAGGGTCGCTACAAGATTGGCAAGAATATATGACCAAGAAAAATGTTTGGATTTCATTTTATGAATGAAAAACCCAACAACAAATTCTTGTTGCTTTTCACAAAAGGTCAACGACCCTAAACTCTTCTTATACCCCTGCTTTGCGCCCTCTCCCAGTCACCTCAGTTTCTTTCCCTATACAGACTATTTCCATCTTCGACTTAGGGAGAGAAATTGGAAATCTTAAGAAGGAAATCAAGGGACAAACAGATCAAGAAGGTCAGGGCACAGAACAAGAAAGAAAGGTTACAAAAATCCTCACAATTCATCATCAAAAGTTCCATGTCCTCTTAGATATCAAGATCAAAGAAAAATTATTCAAACTCAAGACTTTGTTAGACACAGGGTCTGACCTCAACCTTTTGAATAAAGATATCATTCCCATCCAATTTTGGCATAAGACACAAATGAGTTCTATTGGATTAGGAAATTTTCCAACACAATTCTTCTATGAAGTCCCTTAGGAAATTCTATGTTTCAAGCATCACTGCCTATCTTTAAAATTTCTTCTTACAAACATTCATGTAGCCTGTATTCTCAGAACTCCCTTTTTTGCTGCAGTTGAGCCTCATGGTTCTACAAAATTGTCAAATGGAACCTATGGGTATTACATCAACATTCCCTCACCAACAAAAGGATCAAAAATCTCTGACCAACTTCCTTTTGTAGCTTCCCCCAAAATTTCTTCTTTGGTTTACGCAGTCCAGGGTAAGACACGCAAGATAGAGGAATTGAAAAATAAGCAGTCTCAGTTAAGGATTATTGATCAACTTAAACAAAGTCAAATGCAACAGAAGATTCTAGATCTGAAAAAAGAATTTGAAGATCAAATATGGTTTGAAAATCCAACTGCTTTCTGGCATTAGAAAAAGGATGAAGTCACACTTCCATATAAAGATGCCTATGAGGAAAAACCTTGCAAAAGCAGAGCCATCCCAATGAATGTTGAATATCAAAGGCTATGTTTAGAAGAAGTCAAAAGCTTACTTCACAAAGGACTTATCAGAGAATCCATTAGTCCATGGAATTGCTATGGATTCTATGTTAATAAACATTCTGAACAACTCCGAGGAATTCCCAGATAGTGGTAAATTATAAACCACTAAATAAAATACTGGAGGATGATACCTATCCTATTCCAAACAAAACAAGTTTGGTAACTAGGATTGTTGGAGAAAACATTTTTTTTTAATTTGACTTGAAATTAGGATTCTAGCAAGTGGCAGTTAAAGAAGAAGACAAATTCAAAACAACTTTCAGTGTTCCGGCATAACATTATGAATGGAATGTCATGCCCTTCGGTTTAAAAAATGCTCCAGCAAAATTTCAAAGAGTTATGGATAACACATTGAAACCTTGTTTCGACTGGCTTATTGTTTATATTGATGACATACTTGTATTTTCTTCCTTTGTTGAGCAACATTTCAAACATCTTAGGAAATTCATGCAAGTTGTCAAAGAGGCAAGACTGGTTTTCTCAACAAAAAAAACTTGAACTTTTCAAAATTGAAGTCAAGTATCTTGGCCATATCATTTGGAATGGTGAATTGACCCTGCAAACCCATGCCATTGAATTTGCTGATACGTTTCCATATAAGATTACTGACAAAGTCCAACTCCAAATATTTCTTGGAAGATTAAATTATATTAGTCATTTTTGTAAAGGATGTGCTCAGGATCATAAATTATTGAATGACAGGTTAAAGAAAGATCCAACGCCATGGACAGAAGCACATTCACAAGCTATCAGAAATATTAAGTCCAAAGCAAAGACACTCCCATTTCTTTATATCTCTAATGATGATCTTCCTAAAATGGTTGAAACAGATGCTAGCAATCTTGGTTGGGGAGCCATCCTAAAGATAGTCAAAAAACAAGAGGGTAAGAAAATGGAAGAAATAGATTAGTTTTCTTCCGCGCTCTGGAAAGCTAGTGAAAAGAATTATTCTTCCTTAGATAAAGAAATAAAAGAGCTATAAATTCTATCCATAAGTTTGAAATATTTCTTATATATAAGAAATTTCTGCTAAGAATTGATGCTGCAGCGATGAATAAAGTTCTTAACAAAGAGATAAAAACTCCCAGTGATGCCAATTTTTCTAGGTGGCAAGCCTTATTTAGCAATTTTGATTTTTCAATAGATCATATTAAAGGCACCACAAATTGTATCCCAAACTTTTTAAGCAAAGAACACCTTCAACATGTCTCTATGATTATCTTTGTCCAATTGAGAAATGGATCTGAAATCCTAACAACTATTCTAGATACATTGAGTTGGGAACAATACTTATCAAACTGGAAACCTCATTAGGAATTAAGAAGTAAAAAATTGATATCTTCCACAAATCAATTCCTTTGTTCAAGACTAGTTCCAGAAGTTTGCAACAGGAAAAGTTCTAATGTTTTAATTCTTGTCATTTCGAGAGCTTCACAAAAGGATGTTGAAGCACAAGATGCTCTTTCTAGTATTTTTCATGACATAGATCTCATTTGGGATATCAGGAATAACCAAGGTTTTAACCAACAATACTTTTTCCTCCAAATACCTAGATTACTATGCCATTATCCAGAAAGAAATCAATCCTTATACTTCCTTGGCAGCGACTATGTTTATTCTCATTACAAAACATTATGGTGGGATTTCATATAGAAAGAATATTTCTTGACACTTGTTAAATTTGGAAATATAAACACTGCCACAGGAGGAAGACCTCCAAGTTGGCTTGCAAATTGGTGGAAAGATTTTGGTCTTAATAAAAGTGTAGTAGACCCAACAACTTTATCTTCTATATGCAACATTTTATCTCCTCTACAATATGTTCAAAACCTTTTCCAGAATGGACCAAATGATGGGGAAATCTTCTGTCATTTCATCTTCAACCATCTTCAATGGGAAAATAAAGCTGAAACTAGTGGACAAATGATAAATGGCCAACCTTTTATCATTCAAAAAATCTACAGAAAAATGTGGGACACTCTCAATTACGAAGAAAGATTTCATACCCACATCGAAAAGGATTAAGTCATGTCTATTCATGTCTTACTAGCCAACAATGTTGTCAGTCGTATTTTGTGGGTTTTCGTTATAAATTCCACTTTGTATATAATGATTTTTTAAATAAAATATCTTAGAAACCTAGAGCACTTCTCTAGCTTTTGGCGTGGTTTGACCCGCATTTCTAAGATTCCTTAAGTATGAGGAAAGTAGATTTGAAATTTGGTCGGAAGGTTCTTGCATGTTTTCACCGCCAAATATTAAAAGTAGATTTGATTCTAAGAAAATAGTAAAGTGTCTTGTCCAGTCTTTTCATGAGAATGATTCTCTTCTCCAAAAATTTGTATATAAGGAGATGAGAGGTTCATTTGAAGGAGTCAGTTTTTGGAGTCGATTTGAGTCTGTAAGTCCTAGTCTTCTAAGATCCCTCTCTTCGAGCTTTGGGTCCTTTTGATAAGTTGCTTTGATAAGCCTACGTGATTCTGGCTCGTCCAACACGAACCTAAAGGGGCAAAAGAATTTAGTTTCAGTATGTGTGTCTATCTATTGAGAGAAAGAGCAATCTGTGCTCAAAGTTTATATATCTATGCCATTCTGGCTCTTTTAATATAAATCATATTTTGCATATTATCTCTGAAAATTGTCTATTATCTTGTCTCTGTATTATGCTCTATCTATTTTCCTACTATTGTGATCATCTGGAGTTCACTGGAAGGTCATGCGAAAGTTCACTAGAAATCTTTGTGAAATTTCACTAAGGGGATTACCGGAAGTTCACTTAGGTCCTGAATAGCATCTGTAGTAAGTCCCACTAGGCAGGTGGCCGCTTAGGGAAATTTTGGGCGTTGGGTTGTTAGAAGGTTCATGCTAGGATCTTTCTTGGGTTTACATAGGAGGTTTTATGGGTTCGCATAGGTGATTTTCTGGGTTCATGCTGAGATCGCAAAAGGAAACAGTCGGCAAAGGAAAAAGACAAATAAAAGTTTTATTCAAGATTCATTCTCTGTCGGAGGAAGCCTCTGAGTTACAAATGGTATCAGGGCCTCTGAGTTAATAAAATTACTCAGAGGTATTAAAATAAGTTAATCCTAAATGGTTACAAATTGGGATAAAGAAAATGCTAAATTGGGATCTTTTCACCCATCCTGAATCTACTGAGTTCAACCTTTCTACTTCGACCAAGAAAAAACATGTTTGTCCCAAGAATGACAAACATACATTTCAGAAAATAATCTATGGATTTCATTTTATGAATGGAAAAGAAAATCCCAAAATCTTGCAATCCAGATGATGGAAGGAGGAAAAGAAGGGTCTACCTGCAATGAATGGAAAAACCTGGAAGGAAAAACTGTCGAATCCACAACAACCTTTCTGCCTTTTAAAGGCATCATTCTTGAAGACAGTAATAGACAGATCAAAGTTGTACCCCTAATGTTAGTTGATGAAGCCACCCAACTCTCGGGTGTAGAAAAAGGAGTCCATTCCATATCAAAACAAGTAAATTGGACTAATATTTCTCTTAGAGGCATGGCCACACATACATTTGTGACCAATGATTACGCTAGAAAATGGCATATTAGAGACCTGCAAGTCTCTACAAATACAATATCCCAATCACTAAACCAGACAAATGAGAGAGTTGCAGACATCTATGACCGTGTTGGAAAAACACAGAACACAGTGATACAAAAAACTGAGGATTTTGCAAAAATCATGAAGAAATGATGGAAGGAATAGGATAATCAATCTTCATAGGATAATTAATTTCCAGAATGGCATCGTCTTTAATCAATCTTCATATGATTTTATTTATGATTTGTGATGCTAGTCACTTAGGGTTACAACTATGTTTTTCAGTCACGTCTGTCTCATTAGTTAAGGGTTTACCCCGCATCTTGTCCGACCTATTAAGCAACTCAGGACTAGTGACAATTATCGTTCGAAGGTTTCTAACGATAACAACAAATAACTATATCGCTCATCATATCGATACAATAATCGATGTATCAAACACTTTTACGATTACAGTGAACAGGCTATCGCTATGTATGTTAGTTAGTTTTTTTTCCATAGATAAGAATGTGCCATGTATGTTAAACAATAATAGTTATGATACAGATCAATTTATGTATAGAATCCCTATAGTGTACAATATGTTACCATAAATATGATGGTATCATTAGAATGGGATTATGATAAATTATGTACTAAACTATTTATACTTATACCTTTGAACATGAATGATGTCAACTATGCGACTTATATGATAGTGTATAGTAAAATACGTGAATCTGTATCATGATGGATAAACATTAAGGTTCATGGGTATACTATGGGATAGTCAATAATCCTTAATTATTACACAATGTGATTATTGTATAGCATAATGTAATTTCAGAGATAAAGTTATTCTACAGGCTATTACAATTGTATCAAGTAAAATGATAAGCGCAAGCTTTCAAAAATCAATACTAATGGAAAAACTACTCTACATATATTAAAACGATGTTTGAAACAAATATTGAAGATGAAAAGAGATTTAATGTCCCTAAAAAAAGTTTTTTTATTGGTAAATTTGGGGTACATTACACCTTCATTTTTCCCACTCTATCAATCTATTTATCTTTTTGCCTCTCCCTCCATCTCACCCTTCCATACATGTGCATATACGAAATTCAAATTCTACAAATGTGAATTTATTGTTGGATTTCGTAAATGCACATTTACGAAAGTCAGCTTCTGTAAATGCGCATTTAAAGAAGTCATCTTCCATAAATGCACATTCACATAAATCGACTTTCGTAAATACGCAATTGCAAAATTTGGCTTCCGTATATGCACATTTATGAAAGTGTGCTTTTGTATATGTGCATTCACGAAAGTTGGCTTTCGTATATGCATATTTACAAAAGTTGGATTTCGTATATGTGAATATACGGATGTGATAAACTTTCTTAAATCCTCATTTACGGAATTAGTGAGCTTTTTTAAATGCACATATATGGAACCTATCATCCCTAAATATGCATTTACAAAAGTTGGCTTCCATAAATACGACTTCCATAAATGTGACATAAATAGTTCCATGATTTAAACAAAGGTATATATAATACCGACAGAGGAACTTTGTACTTTGAAGAAAGGAATTGTAATGATTAATCTTTGAAAGAACCTTCACTTTCATAGAACCTTGAATAATCCTTGATGAAAAGAGCTCCAATTAAAATATTTAAGGAACCTTTCAATGTTATATGTTTGGGTCATGTATGAGGCCTCAAATTGCCAAACATGGCCATTATAGGGCATATTGGCCTCCCATTAGGAGTATGCCCATTATTAGGAGGTATTAGGCACCAAATTAGGTATTAGTATATGTACCAGTATATATACTAGGTATATATGTCAATATATATACACGTATATATACTGGTATATATAATTAATATATATATCATTATACATACTTTGTACATATATCAGTATGTATACTTAGTATATATACTAGTTATATATGTCGGTATATATACAAGTATATATACTAGTTTATATATCAACATATATACCTAGTATATATACTATATTAATATTGACTTAGTATATATACCAACATATATACCTAGAGTATATACTCATATATACTAAGTATATATATTTCAATATATACTTGTATATATACCGAAATATATAATGTAAGAAGTTAGCTTCTACAAATGTGCATATATGGAACCCGTCATCCCTAAATGTGAATTTACAAAAGTTGGTTTCCGTAAATGCGACTTCCATAAATGTGACATAAATAGTTTCATGATTTAAACAAAGGTATATATAATATGGACGGAGGAACTTGGTACTTTGAAGAAATAAATTGTAATGGATAATCTTTGAAAGAACCTTCACCTTCATAGAACCTTGAATAATCCTTGATGAAAAGAGCTCCAATTAAAATATTCTAGGAACCTTTCAATGGTACACGTATGGGTAATGTATGAGTTCTCAAACTGCCAAACATAGCCATTATAGGGCATATTGGCCTCCCACTAGGAGTATGACAATTGTTATGAGGTATTAGGCATCAAATTAGTTATTAGTATATATATTGGTATATATACTAGGTATATATGTCGTTATATATACAAGTATATATATTGGTATATATAATTAGTATATATACAAGTATATATATTGGGATATATACCAACATATATACCTAGTATATATACTATATTAATATTTACTTAGTATATCTACTGACATATATACCTAGTATATATACTCATATATACTAAGTATATATATCAATATATATACTGACATATATACCTAGGTTTACAAAAGTATTCAACTTTTGTAAATGGACATATATGGAACACATCATCTCTAAATGTGCATTTACAGAAGTTTGCTTCCATAAATGCAGCTTCCATAAATGTGACATAATTAGTTTCATGATTTAAAAAAAAGGTATATATAATACCAACATAGGAACTTGGTACTTTGAATAAATTAATTTTAATGGATAATTTTTGAAAGAACCTTCACTTTCATAGAACCTTGAATAATCCTTGATGAAAAGACCTCCAATTAAAATATTCTAGGAACCTTTCAATGGTACACATATGGGTCATGTATGAGGCATCAAACTAGAAAACATGGTCATTACAGGACATATTGGCCTCCCACTAGGAGTGTGACCATTGTTAGGAGGTATTAAACACCAAATTAGGTATTAGTATATATATTGGTATATGTACTATATTAATATTTACTTAGTATATATATCAATATATATACCTAGTATATATGTACTGGTATATATACTAAGTATATATACCAATATATATACTAAGTATATACTTGTATATATACTGACATATATACCTAATATTTGTACCGATATATATAATGACATATATACTAAGTATATATACTAACAGACGTGCATATACTAGTATACTAGGTATATGTTTTGGTATATATACTTAGTATATATACCAATATATATACTAGGTATATATGTTTGTATATATACTTAGTAGATATGTCAGCATATATACTAAGTATATATACCGGTATGTATATATACTAAGTATACATATCAATATATATACCCAATATATATTCCGACACATATGCCTCAGCTTGATTATTTGTTGCTATTCCCAAACTCCATGAAAAGGAGAGTATGATTTCTCCTCTTGTGGAGAAAATAACCCCACCCACTCCCACCACACTCGGGTTACCATTTGAGGCACCATTAAATATTAATATATGTTTCTCATGATTTTTCTTCTAGATGTCAAACTCATGAGTTGGTAAGAAAATCTGCCAAGAAATATTGGGAGGGATTTATTGACTATGTTGAGATAGGCTTGTTCCAAATTGCGGAAATTGATGGAGACAAGTGTCTTCTTCTAGAGTTAAATGTTACTGCAAGACTAAATTCGAGTGCTTCTGATTAAGGAACTCAATCCTTAAACCCAAACACTCGTTGGCCACATGTTCTGGGGAGGGACATGACTCCTAAAAACATATCTCTGTTATGAGCAAGCCAAATCTTCCATGTTGCAAATTTTGGCACAACAAAAAAAAGATATTTTAATATCGGCTTATTGACCAAATATGCTTGATAACCGATTGCCAACTACTGAAAACTGGGACGGGGAGGATGTCTAGTTGATGAGGGGATATGAACCAAGCAAGACCAAGGACCAGATGAATTTGGCAAAGGAGATGTCGAGGAAAAGGTGAGGAATATTTTCTTCAGGTTTGTAGTAGAGAGCACATCTAAAGGGTCCATTGAAGCCCCTTTTTGCAAATTCTCCCCTGATAGAATTTCCCCATGGGTGAGTGTCCAACAAAACATATTGATCTTGGGGAGACTATATGTTGCCTAGATTTGGTTCCAAACTCCGATTTGAGGGGAGGAATGGATTACACCAAAAGGGAATCATATCCAACATGAACCAAGTAAGAACCTACTCCCCAACCTCTAGAATCTCTAAATGAAACATGCAGTGGGGAACAAATGGAAAAGAGACCGAAATAGGGGAAGGAGATCTTCTGAATTCCAGCCAGCCCAAGAACCAAAAGAGTGTCATCTTGAGAGGTCAAATAGAGTGCTTCTTCCATGTTCGGAGCACCATGAGATTAGAAGTTGCATTTCCACTTCTTCTTGAAGAGGAGGATTCCCCATTATGTTATATTTCCAGATGGATATTTGGTGTCTATTTCTAGGAATCCAAGTTACCTTGCTTTGGAACAACGTGAGAGAGGCCTTCAACAACTTCCAAATGGGAGAACCAGGTTGATAGGATAGGGAATAATCCATACATCTTATCCTGTCCCCATCCAAATATTTAGTAAACATCACCCTTTTCCACCATTCTTTCTTTCCTGAAACTAAGTGCCACAATATTTTATCCCCCAACACAAGGTTAGTTAGGACCAGATCTAATATTCCCAAACCACCATGGATTTTCAACGCTCTTACTATTTTCCAATTGATAAGATGAATTATTTTAGTATTTTTCTTTACCACTGCCAAAAGAATTTTTTTATTTCTTGAACTATAAAAGACTCCACACTGGCTAGAGAAAGAAGGGAGGAAAATTGAAAAATGACGAGGAGATAGATAACAAATTTTATCAACACCACCCTCCATGTTGGATTAGTCCGTTGTGAACCCCAAAGGGTGAATTTGTATTTTATTTTGTATATTAAAGGGGCCCAAGTCGAACATGAAATATTCTGGAGACACATGGGGATGCCCAAGTATTTTAAAGATGCCCAATTTTCCAGCAGCGGAAATTGGAATATGTTATCAATGTTATTGGCCACTCCGGAGCTGGTATTTCAAACATAATTATGATTTTTTGTATATTTATCTTACCCCCTGAGGTTGTCATGAAATCATCGAGAATTTACTTGAATGTTCTGGAAATGATAGTGGACGCCCCTCCTAACAACAAAATATCATCTGCTAATAAAGAATGATTTATTCTTTTATCCGTCAGGGTAATTTTTATACATGGGATACCTTTTTCTTGGCAAACCTACTCCAACTTTCTACTCAAAGCTTCTTCCATCAAAATATATTGAAGAGGAGATAGGGGGAAGCCTTGTCTAAGTGCTTGAGAGAGTCTGAAAAATTATGTCAGCCTTCCATTAATCATAGGGGAAATCCAAGGAGCACTAGTACATGAGGAAATCCATGCTAAGAGATCTGTTCCAAAGCCAAATCTGGTTAAAAATGCAAAGAGAAAATTGTGTCGAACCTTGTCAAAGGAATTTTCCATATTCAGTTTAATAACCATCCCTTTTCATGTCTCCCCATACTTGAGTGTATATCTTATTAGACTAACAAGATGTTATCCATCATTTGCCTTTTCGCCACAAATCCCCCCTGGTTTGGCCAAATAAGATTAGGTGGGAAGGGTTTTATTCGGTTAGCAATGATTTTGGAAATAATTGTATACAAGATTTTTCATAAGAAGATTGGGCAAAAGAGAGCAAATGAAGAGGAATTTTCCTCTTTGGGGATGAGGGCTAGAAAGGAGGAATTGGTGCTACCCCCATTACTGCATATTTTTGAACATACTGAATCATATGAACCAAAAATTGTTTTATGATGTACCAACTTATAAGGTAGAAGTGTGTTGAGAAGTGTGTTTCTCAATGTAGTGGGATCTGTACTCATGTACTTGGTCTATCTCACATGCATGGCATGATATTTTAGCATAATTCTTGAGTGTTAATTCATGTGTTTCATCTACGACGGTTCCATCGTCCCATTCGTAAAATCGTGAAGCTGTCATTCACTCAACCTGGTGTCGTTGTCCTCTAAACTTCGTTTATTTAACACGTGATGTATTTGCTAAATTTTTATTTTAGTTTGGAATTTGATTTTCAAAGTTGATGGGCACGCTTCATTCAAAATATTCTTAATTTTGAAATAAAAATAAAAAATATGGTTGTTGGGATTCGACGTCGGGCATGGGTGACTCAACTGCGATAGATTGGGACTGATATCGCTAAAATATAGTTCATCTATGAAGGTTGTGATCAGTTTCACAAGTATATGTATATCTGTGAAGAGCATATATCTATGCAATTGGAGTGGATGTTGTGAAGGGCGTAGATCACTCGAGTTTCATAAATGCACACCCAAAATTCAATCAGCCATGGACTAGTAAGGATCAGTGGTTACAAGGGCCTTGAATGCCAATAGAGGTTGACGATATCATGATATGAGAGATCGAGGGAGAAAGGAGAGAAAGAGAAGGAATAATAGACAAATAGATATTTAAGAGGAAGACTTGTTTGGAAATTAAGAGAAAAGAGAGACCATGTTGTTGGGAGAAAATTGGGGCAGAAACTAATGCTCCATTAGGTACTAATTTTGATAAGAAAAATTATAATTCTCATAAAGTAAAGAAGAAATCTTCACAATTTTAATATTGCAAAGGAATATTTTAACATTATATTTATTTTAACAAACTAAAATGAAAAAATAATTTATCTTAATCTATCTCACTACAATAAAAACAATAAAAGTAAAACAATTTAATAAAATTAATATTTATTATGATAGTGATGAATTGGATTTAAATCCAAACTTTTTAAAAAATATTCTCCTAAAAAATTATATTTCAATCTATAATTTAAATTTTGAAGTTGGCTGTAAATTTTAATTTCAAATCTTATTTTTGGACAATTCTTTATTTTATTTTATTTTTTATAATAATAATTTGAATAAAATTATATATATATAGAGAGAGAGAGAGAGATGAATATTATATTTTAAATTAAAATTGACAAACTTATATATAATATTATTAAATAAAATCTTTAAAGGTAAAACATATCTTTAAAAATAAAATTTCTAATTAAAATTGAAAAACTTTTATATATAACATTATTAAATAGAATTTTAAGACAAACATAACTTTTTGAAAATTAAATTTCTAATTAAAATTAACAAATTTTTATATACAATATTATTAAATGTAATCTTAAAACTTTTAGAATCGTTAAACTTTTATATATAACATTATTAAATAAAATCTTTAAAATCTTAAATTTAAATTTAAATAATTTAAAAAGAAAAAAATAACTTTACACACTATTCTCAAGCTAGATATGAGATTTTCTTGTTTGTGAGACAAGGATATACATACCTACTTTTGTGGATTTGAACTTATGACTTCTTAAGAAGAAACACATGTTCTTAACCATTAAGTTACAAAGTTACAAATTTAATATATTTCAAATTAAAATTAAAAATAAAAACAAATCATAACTTTGGTTGGCAAAATAAAATTTAAGCCAAATGTTTTGCTGTAAAATCTACGAAAGTATACATACCCTCTGGATTTGAGCCTGTGACCTTTTAAGAAGAAACACATATTCTTAACGATTGGACCCACTCAAACTATATAAAATGCTAAATAAGTAGTGACCGATGTGTGAACAAAAATATTTAAGATATGTAATTTGTTCTGAAATATCAAATCTTAAAGCAGTGGCCATCCCAAGAAGTTCACATCATTTCAAAACACTAGACAACCTACGGGGATTTCAAAGGTCATTTCGAAATTGCTTTGGCATCAGGGGATTTTTTCTTAAGATGTCAACCAAGTCTTTGAAAATCTTACAAGGGATTCTGAGAACCGCGCCCATCATTGGTGCATTGCATCTGTTGTCTAGAAATCCGCTGCCAGGATCTGTTGTCCAAACGACGACATTAAAAAATGGGAGATCGAATGTTGTCGTTCAGAGTCGGGGCAAGCCCAGTGGCTAGCAGGGTGTTAGTGACATGCAGGCCACACTTGACCTTGTTTTTTTTGGTTATGTCCATGGGATTCGAGATAAAGGGTGGATTGAAGATATGGGCTTCCCATAACTGCCCCTCTTAAACCATCTGCCTCCTTGTCGGCATCTCCATGGCCACCCTAAGAGAATACCCGACAATCCACCCAATCTCCTACAAGATCTTATAAACATAGTAAGGGAAGTCCAGTTTTAGTTCTTCGCACTGGTACACTACATCAAGATGGAATTTCCCTCGTCTCTATCCACGATAGTTAGCGGTAATTCTAGGATGTGCATGCCCTCCACCAAACTGACCATTAATCTTATGACTCGAATCCCACCTGCATTTCGATAATAGCAATTCATCACAAACATATTATTATTGGTAAGTCAAATGAATTATTGAGCAGGAATGTGGATGGATTTATGCGGTGTGGTTACCAGTCGATCGATTTTAGCGAGATGACTAGGCCCTGGAACCTCAAATACCTCACACTGGAAATTTTATTTGGCCCCGAATGAGTAGAGAAAATGTGGGGTTCTCTTACCAGTGGTGCGTTTGGAATATAGGATGAGGAGAAGAGCGGGAATGGAATTTTTTTTAAATTTCAGGACTGGGCACGGATGGAATACCTCGGTATGTGCACATTAAAAAATCCATGTCAGAGGAGACCTCTGACATCCCTTGCTTCAACCTGTTCAGGGCGGTTTGTGTGACGCCGTTAGGGAGAGTGAGAGTGAGTCGTCAGGCAGTGCCAAAATATGGAGTAGGCTAACTCGGGAGCAATCTTCCCTCCCGAGTGTCCTACTCCGGCATGTATTCCGGCCCCGCTGGATCTGTACCAACTACTTGGTCTATGTCACATGCATGCCATGATATATTGACATAATTCCCAACTCCATTCCCGAGTGATAATTCCGGCGTTTCATCTCCGACCGTTCCTGCATAGCATTAAACACACTGTCAGTTCTGTAAGCGACTCATCCCATGGAACTTTAAATTTGAAATTTGAACCGGTTTCCTTCCTCCTGAAGACCGGCCTTCTGCAATTTTGATTTTTGAAAACCCCGCGCAGAATGCTCTTTGAATATCCCGGAGATCGGCCTTCCTGCGATTTATTTTTTTCGAATGAAATGGAATGCGAGAGGAACAATTCCTTGAGCGGTCATTTGCCAGAGCAGCTAGGACAGAACTCGCCTCTGGAATGGCTGGATGTTTCAAAGAATTTCTTCAGGGTCTAGTGCCCCCACATTTGTGCAGCGGAGGCAATCTAACTATGTGCCCGTTGTTGTTAGGATCACCTGAACTGTTCCTGGGGATCTCGAGTTGTGACTGTGGGCATCAACGAATCCGTTCATCAAAAAGATTTTGTTGTCAACTTCGATGGATCTAGTTGAAGTCCTTCCAGGATGGCCTATTGCGCAAAGGGTCTAAGCCTCTCAATATGCTTTGCGCAGCATTGATTTGTTGTTTGTTGGCTTGAGAAATATTTTCAAGGTTTGCTTGTCTAAAAAACGTTTCTTGGAGGCATGCGTAAATTCCCGGTTACATGCATATACGATACTAATGATGGTGTTGCACTCTTGTCCATGGCCAGGATAGCAAGGGTTTCATATCCTGGGGCACTGTAGATGCAAAAGACTATATATTTAGGTTTGCCAATATCAGAAAAAGATTCCCTCTGTTTGTTCTTTGTAGATGTATACATTAGAAAATCGTTCTAGTGAGGGATTGATATGTTGTCAGATTTCATTCTATGAAACTGAGTTTTTCCCATCCTGCCTTCGGCAAAGTTACAGTTGAGCTCTCTCATGTCATCGCTAGAGTTAACAACAAGTATTATGATCCATCGCTGGCGTTTATATTAACTATCTTGCTTTTATGCAAGTGAATTTCATGGTCAATGTGCAAGTTTTATGGCTCCAGGAATCCCATGATACATAGAGCCGACATAATGCACCGAATGCCTTCCTCGAGGCCGGATTTCATTTGAAATGTAAATGTACACAAATCGCAGGAAACGTAGGACGGCTCCATGAGAGAGGTTTACTTTCAAGCGTACACTCCGCCCATTAGGGTTTTAGAACTTGGTTCTGAGCTAAGGAAAAAAAAATGATCAAAATGCGTCAGTCAATGACTGCCGTGAACACTAAATTTACCATCTTCGCTTATCGTGGAAATACAGTGTAGGAGTCATCTCCTTGTCATCCAATTGGTACGAGGCATTTTCTTTTAATTTCGTGAGATTTCACTTCAGTTTTGTGGGCGTCCTGTTTGAATTTCGTGGGTTTTTTTTTTTTGTTCTTTTTTAATAGTTTTGTGGGTGTTTCTCAGATTTCGTGGGTTAACAGTAGTCGACAGCCATTTCTTATTAGTTACATAGATTGAAATTTAAACAAACAAAAAATGCAATTCATTAATGCATACATACTTAATTCTGCATAAAATCATATAAACCAATTTAATATGTAATATTAAGAAAAAAACAATAATTAATTTTATTTAAAATTAAATGATAAAGTAATAGTTATTTTTATTTAGAATTGGATGAATAAAAATAATAGTTAATTTTCTTTAGAATGAGATGAATGGTAAAAGTAACGATTAATTTTATTTAAAATTAGATGAATAGTAAATCATAAGATATTTTTTAAAATACAAATTATTAAATTTTAATTTATTTAAATTTTTTATGTTAATTTGTTTTTTTAAATTAATATATCTTTTTAATGTTGATAATATAATTTGGTTTTATTTCAAAAATATATATTTTTTATAGTTTTTGTTTTCTCCTTTGTCCGTTTTCTTTCGAGCGTCCACTTACTCCGTGTCACTTCTGTGGTAAGGATGTTGTAAGGGATTTCTCCTCCGTTTGTTTTTTTTTTCCAGCGTGCACTTACTCCGTGTCACCTGTGTGGTAAGGATGTTGTAAGGGATTTGCGTTAATTACAACATGGTTGATGGATGTATGGGTTTTCGTTAATTGCAGCATGGTAAATGAATGTATGCATAAATGGATTGGCATTATTTCAAATTTAAATTTTTCTCTTTTCTAATGGGTGGGCATTATTTCAAATTTAAATTTTTTTGTACGTCTCAAATCTCTGAGAAGAGGGCAGGCGCCTGCTCCTGTGCATAATCAACGGAGTTGGGTGAAGACGATTCGGCCAGGTGATTATAAACAGTATCGGAGCTGGGCGAAGTCGATTCGGCCTGCACCATGGTTGAGATCATATTCCAATCAAATTGGTTGAAGAAGGAAAATCCCATCTGCAAAATCGAGAGAATACTGAAGATCCACAACAGCCAAAAAATCATTAACAAATTCAAGGAGTACAGGGACATGGTGAAAGCAAAAGCCAACAAGCTGTCCAAGAAGCAAGCATTATGCACCATGCAATAAGCCAATGATTGGCTTAGTGCATGGTTACCCAAGTAAATATGAAGTACACAGGTAAGTACACATGTCAGTTGATGTAGTTGATACAGGCTTTCATGGAGGATGATGATCCATGAACTTCCATCCATCCATTATCTTTTTCGGCTGACCATTTCCTGACGAACCATGCATTGATTTCAGCCTGCACGTGATTGCAGTTCTTTAAATGTGGTTGTGTGCTTCTCGATTTAGAGTACCCGCGAGTGATAGGCACCTTAATTAATTGGTGAATGCTTGGATTCGAAGTACATGGGATCGAACTTCTCTGTATTGCTTTAATTAGTTTTACCAAGTTATTACCAACCATTTTTAATGGGTTTTACCAACCCGCAATCCTTGTTCTCTGTAATTCGTGGTTACCATATTACCAACCATTTTTACTCGCGGGTTTCGTTTTACTAACATACTTTTTCAATCTGAATTTATACCCCGAATTAACCAGAGCATTTACCAGGATCTTAGCGACTCAAGGCATACGCAGTCCACGTCTATATCCACCAGAAGTAGGAGCCGAGCTCAATCTCTCACCTAAGCACACAGGAGCAAGCATTAACACGAAAATCAGTACGCATCCTTTATATGATCTTGAGATGCATCTCATGGAAGTCCTAAAAAGTCATAAAGTGTGCAATTCTGCAATCCGCCATGTCGGCATTTGAGTTTAATTTTTTTTATGAACAGGGTGCTTGTTTGTCCATCCTTTGAAACTCGAACAACTCTAAATAAAAAGGTATGGCCTAAAATCTAAATCTTCGTAACTTAACTCCCATAAAAAGTTTAAGAATCCATATATTAAATACAAATATTAGGAAAATTAAGATTAATAAAAAACTTCCGTACAAAGTTTCAGAATCCATATATTAAATACAAATATTAGGAAAATTAAGATTAATAAAAAATAAAAACCTTGTTATTGTGATGTTTAGTGTAGTTGTATAGCCATATAAATATGGACCTTCGATGGAAAAAGAGCGGGAGAATTCTCAAAATGAAGGTTCGGATCCCTGCGTATGACAAATCGAAAATATAAATACCTTGAACTATGTATCTATAGGCTCCTATAGAATGTGTTGAAGCCATGTTATATTTTAAATGTTCCAAGGTCAGAGAACACATCATAAATACTTACACAGAAGTTTCCCCGCCGACCAAGATGCGAGGTTGGCCTTTCGTATAAATATTAGATTGAAGTTTCAATTGCCTCTCCCTAGTTCCTTTTATGGCAACCCAATCACAACCTATCCACAGAAAACAAGGAAACTACAGAAACAAAACTAGGTTAAACCCAAATCAAAGACCAAACATTCTCGAAAATGAAAAAAACGAGCAGAATGCGAGGTTGACCTTTCTAAAAGAATATCAAATCCCAGCTTCAACTGCCCCTTACTAGCGGTTGCTATGGCAACGCAATCACTGCCTATACTGATAAAACTAGGAAAATGTAGAAACAAAACTAAACTAGGCTAAACACAAAACTAGAGACCAAACATTCTCGATGTTGCAGAAACGAGAAGGATGAGAGGTTGCCCTCCAATAAATATCACATCGATGTCATTCTATTTCTGGTCTCTTTGCAATAGAGGTTAATGAACTCACGAAAGGTTAATTAATTTATCAAACAAATAAATCTTCTCATATGTAATGATCCCAAGCCCAATTCTGGCTTGGAATTACTAACTACCACTAGTTTGTCGATGTGCAGGTGTTTATTGAGTTATTAAGTGCATACAAGATTCATTCAACGCATGAAGATCATCATACATTTAAGATATACAAGCAAGATCTGACCCTTTTATTATAAGCAATGTAGGATCAATACAATAGATGGTCGATCTGGCATAAACCCTAGATGGTCGTACAAACAACAGATATGAGCTACTACAAAATGCTCCCGACAATACAAAGGAAGCCTCTAAAGGCTGGATAAGTAATGAATACCAGTATCAAGTAGATCTGAATGTCAAGCCCTCCAACTACAGAGTGCCATGCTCCAGGTGGAGACTGAAGCCCTCAATAATTCGGTCTTGATGGAAGAATGATCCAAATGAGCCCAAACTCTATCAAATAATAGATCAGGACAGTGGGAGCCTCCTCCTGAAGTTTCAAACCCAACGTCCAAGGAAAACCTCTCCAACTGCGGAATATTCTAAGATAGTTGCGTCCTCCTGAATAGCTAAGTCGAGCCCTCCTCAATGGTATGGCATGCCCTTGCTGGAAATTCCTCAACAGTATGACCCTGAGGTCTTCTAAAGATTTAGAAGGAAATATGCTGAGAATATAATGGTGTGGAGGAATATTTCATCCCCGAGACCAAGCTGTGGAACAAGGTGAGTGGATATTTCACCACTGAGTTGCTCACAAGGGTTAACTATCCAAAGCAGAATGTTCAAAGCAGTAACAAGAAATATCCAAATCAGAATGAGTAATAGGTGCACCCCAGCCTCTTACTTATACTTTTCCTTCTAATTCTCTGTTGAGTTAGGTTAACTCCCAGGGTTAATCTTCTATTCTTCTATTGAGTTATCTTTTACTCCTTTATCCTTTTCCTTTCTTAAGTCAACTTAAAAATATAACTTTTAACTTCTTGACTTTTTCCCCCCCTCAGTGTGAGACTATGACCTAGTGGGGGTGCCCAGGCCACTGAGTCTCCTCGTCACCTCTCTAAGAGGTGGGGGACATTACAGTCTCCCCTTCTTGAAATTGCTTGTCCTCAAGCAATTCCAAACCTGCTTCTCTAACCACGTGCTCCGGCTCCCAAGTGGCATCCTCAATGGGTAAATCCTTCCACCTGATCAGGTACTCCTTGATGCTTCGGTTTCAGAGCCTCTTCTCTCTGACTTCTAACACCTCCTCTGGAATCAAAAAAAGTTGTCCCTCCTCATCCATGGGAGGTAATGCCTCAATAGGCCTAACGTGTTGACCGAGGGATTTCTTAAGACATGAGACATGGAAGACGTTTTGAATTTTGCTACCCTGTGGAAGCTCCAACTCATAAGCTACTGCCCCTATCTTCTTATTGACTCTGTAAAGTCCAAAGAAACGTGGCTGCAGTTTCTCGCTCCGCTTCTTTTAATGGAGGCCTGCCTGTATGGTTGCAACCTCAAATAGACTAAATCGTCAACCTCAAAGGTACGATCAACTCTGTGCTTGTCTGCTTGGGCCTTTTGCTGGTTTTGTGCCCTCTGTAAATGATCCTGCAATTCCTTGAGAATGTCTTGGCTCTACTGTATCCAATCCTGTACCATCGGATCCCTACTATCACCAAATGCAATCTCCAAAAATGATAAAGGATCATAGCTATATAAACTTTGAAGGGTGACATGTCGATGGACATATGTTGGGTGGTGTTGTAACAATATTCTCCCAAATGTAACCATCTAACCCATGCTTTTTGTTGTCCTGTTACGTAGTTTCTGAGGTAACCTTCCACCCATTTGTTGACTATATCAGTTTGACCATCTGTCTAAGGGTGATAGCTAGTACTAGGAGTCAATGTCGTACCCACTAATTTGAACAACTCCTACCAAAATGTACTCATGAATCTGTTGTCCCTGTCACTGATGATGGTTTTGGGTAGGCCATGTAGTCTGAACACCTCTCTAAGAAATAATTCGGCCACCTGTGCTGCACTGAAGTCTGTGGCTATGGGAAAAAAGTGTGCAAACTTCATCAACCTCTCTACCACCAAGAAAATGCAATCTTTCCCCTGTGCTCTGGGAAACCCTGTGATGAAATCCATGGTTATACTTTCCCACTTGTTCTCGGGAATAGGTAGGGGCTGCAACAGTCCTGCAGGGTGCGTGTGCTCATCCTTGTTTTCTTGGCATGTAGTGCATTATTTGACATGCTTCATCACATCTTCCTTGAGGCATTTCCATGCAAACCTCTCTCTCACCTGCCTGTACGTCTTACTGATGCCCTGATGCCCTCCTACCAGTGAGTTATGACATGCATGCATGATCTTAGCTTTGAGAGCTGATCCAAGAACTAAAAAGATCCGGCCTTTGTAATAGATGAGGTCATTTATGACCCTGAAGTTGTCATCCTGTGTTTTCCCGTCCAACAGTTGACAAGCGAACTGATCCTTTGCATATTCCACTATCAAGTGTTCCTTCGAGTTGACTGACATACCGGACATGGCAAAAATGGATGGCCTTCTGGATAACGCATCAGCCACTGCATTGTTCTTCCCTTTGATGAATTCAATGTCAAAGTCGTAGGCTTGTATTTTGCTTACCCATTTTTGCTATCTTTCATTCAAATCCTTCTGCTCCAATAGATATTTAAGACTGTTATGGTCTGATTTGACCAAAAACCTGGCACATACCAAATATTGCCTGAATTTGGCTAGTGCATGCATGATAGCCAACATTTTTTTGTCGCAAATGTTGTAAAGTAGTCCAGGACCCGTAAGTTTGCTAGTTTCATAGGCAAGGGGGTGCCTGTTCTGCATCAACATGACTCCTATACCTTCCCCTGAGGCATCACACTCCAAAGTGAAGGGTATGTCAAAATCAGGAAGAGCTAGAACTGGGCAGGTGCTCATGACCTCTTTCATTTTCTCCATCGTGACTTGGGCCTCATCATTCCATTTGAAGGACCCATTTTTGGTCAGGTCAGTCAAGGGTGCGCACAGTTGAGAAAACCCTTTGACAAATTTCCTGTAGTATGTGCATAGGCCCACGAATCCCCTCAGTTCTGTGAGTGTTTTCAGAGTAGTTCATTCCCTAATGGTTGTTATTTTCTCCTGGTGTTCCTATACCCCTTTTTCCCCTATGATGTGTCCCAAGTAAAGCACTTCACCTCTCTAAGAGGTGGGGGAAATTACATCATAGTTGGCGTTTTCTTTGTTAATTTGTTGTTATTATCTATTCGTTGTTATTATCTATTTGTTTCCAACTCCGATTAAAATTTTAAAATATGTTAGCTTATTTCATCAATTTGCATGTTACATATTTAGTGTGGAATGAAGAGACTAATCGGGCCATCCTAACCCTGAGAATCAAGAGAGTGAAATGGGTGACCAAAAATAAAGATAAAAATTTACTTCTAGCTCTAGATCAATTGAGCTAATCCTCAAGACTATAATATTGTATACTATTATGCCTACAAAAGATTATAAAATATTTTTCATTATCTTACATCTACTTGGAAAAAACATTCAAACAATCTGATTGCACTATGACACCTGTAGAATTATCCTCCAACACTTAAAACAAAAGGAGAACATGTGAAATTAACAACAAAACTCCTTATATCTACATCTTTAAAAAAATTTAAAATAATAGTTGTATGTAATCCAAAAAAAAAAATAAAAATAAAGTAATTATTAAACACTTGAAACTCCTAATAATGTATTACTTATTTGTAAACACAATTTACAAAAGTAAGTGTGTATATACAATTCAATATAATATTAATTTACAATTTAAACTTTGATTTGACAAAAATACAAATGTCAATAATATTGGTTATTTCAAGGATGATAGGATGGTCTCCTGTGACGTCCCAAAAAAATAAAATATTTTTAAAATTTAAATCTGCTGAAAATACATTCCATTTTTAGTAAATTCGAATTTGGAATTTTTTTTCAATTTATGGCAATTCTGAATTCCGAATTTGATGATTGTAATTAATTATTATGTCTTTTGGGTAGAGACCTGATTTGACCCAACTAACTATTTGACTATGACACTTGTATGAAAACAAAATATTTTATATTGATTGCAGGAGGACAAATGGAATAACCATGTTAAATTTAGTTGACCATGACTCCATGAGTGGGGAACACATTGGAATTAACTCTGGGTTGATTGTTGCAAGTGGAAAATTAGTGATTTGGCCATTGGCAACCCCTGAAAATCAGGGATTTAGAAAGATGCAAAAATTTCGAAGGGTGGGAAAAAAGTCCTAGGAAAATTAATAAATAGCATATGTGAGGAGGCAAGACGCTGCCAAGTATGCTGGGAAGGAAGACTATGAATTATTCTTTGGTTCTTACTGTTATGAACACTACTGTGTGAGTCTGAGGCAAGAGGGATACTGTTAGAATTGAAGGACATTGTTGTAAAAGAGATTTCAATTCGCCCTCATGGATTCATGGTCAGGCTAGGGGGTGAATCGAGCAAGTAGATTGGTTGCCCTATTCTACGGTTCGGAGGAACGTGGTTGTTACCTTTATCTTCCCACAAATTTGATTCAGATATGTATCTCTACCTTATCCTAGTCAAATGTCATGTGTTGTTTACTTCTATGTATGAATTCTCTGGTTGAATACTGTGGTGGAAAGATCTGTCATTTTACTTCCTAGTCGTTAGCTAGAAATGAACTTATTTATTTAGATATGATGTTGAGTAATTACTAAGGTCATGGAATGTACCAAAAAACAAGACGAATTATGTAGAAGTTACTAATCTCATAATAGAATGGACTACAGACTACAACTAGCTTCTTAGTTAATTCTGTTAAGTGAAATGAAAATAAAATTGTTTGCATAAATACGTGAAGCCATGCGCACCAATATCTGTGGCAGATTTCATTTCCTGTAGATGACTATAGTATACAATGAGCCTCCTCTAATGATTATACAATTCAAATTCAAAACAAATATGCTCTATATTGTTGAAGTATTATTCGATATGCATGTAAACCTGTATAGTTATTTTTATGATCCGATATATATATATATTATAATGGGCGTTCTATATCAGTGGAACAATGGCACTAGAGTAAACTGACTACAACAGAATCCAGAAGAACTAGGTGGATATATAAATATATAAGTAGGAAAATAATTCTACAAACTCCACAGACTCCAGTACAGAAAGACTTGAGTATATATATAAATCAGTATGGTTATGACAGTAAATTAGAAATGACTCTGTTAATCAAAGGTGCACCTACAACATAACCACAAATTTCTGTCATAATAATAATGCTATCTATTTTCTGGTGAGTAGACCGATAAAGGCTTGTTTAATAACTGTAATAGAAACAGAAGGTAAATAACATACGATGCGTAAAACCAAAACTAATTTTATATCAAAATATAAGTATAAACGAAATCTGGGAGTCATCTCACAATTTATGTGGAAAACGAAACCCTTAGGCGTACTATTATGCATGGCCGAATCATTTTTTGGAAGGGACTATACAATCAACAATGAGATTCAATTCTGGAAAATAACTAGAATAACTCAGAAAAAATTTTGAATCTGTAATTAACAAAACCGTTTTCAAAATATATAGAGGAGAGTGTTAATTACAGAAAGCGACAGATTAGAATCCCGTATCCACATCAAAATAACACTCAGTATATAATGATCACATTTAAATAGAATGACTGTCCAGTTTTCACAAATCCAACTAGGCGCAAGCTTGGCGTATTGTTATATGTACCAACATATTTATACAAATCAGGGCGTACCCTGTATCAACTAATACATAACTTGGAACTAAAAATCTTCAAGCATTAGAAAACAGTACATAGCCTTGACCATCGATGCATGTAAACTTGAAATGACTTAGACGGAAGGGCATTGTGTTGGAACTCAAATACCTCTTGAAGGAGTAAAGAGGACGTCCCCATGCTTCGGCATGACCGCACCTGCACAAAATAAGGTGAAGCATTATAATATATCCAACAAAATAATATGTTTAAAATTACAGAACATAATGTAATTAGAAAGGGGAATCGGTGAAAACTTAACTGTAATGGAGGGTTTTTTCCTTCTGTCATCATGCTACACCTCCCAGACCGAAAGGGGAAGATGGGTTTGTGTCTCCCTGATGAGTACCCTCACACATCAAGGGGCCCATCATTAGTGATAAACACCAGTGTCTAATCCAAAGAAACATTGCAGGAAAATGATTTTCGTATAACGACCATAAAGTAATAACAAATATAAAATCAATGTGACATTTCAAATAGGAACATAAAGGATTAAAATGCCTTTAGACCGTCTCTTCTAATCAATATAATGACACTAGAGAACACATTAATTAAACACAGAAGCTCCTCAAGATCAACAATGTGCCAAAACGTCTGTTACGCATCCAGAAAAGGGAAACCCGGACATGACACTCTGTCATCTAAGAGACTAATCGAGGGGGAAACCGGACCCAATAATAAAAGTTCAATAAAAAAAATAGAATATCTCGAATGCACATTTCTAACAGGCATCATAATAAGTTCCCCCACGAGAGGTGAATAGCTCGGCCTCGACAGGAAGGCTAGTACAGAGGAAGAGGATAAACCGTGAAGAACCTAGACCTTTCTAGGGTACCACCTACCCCTTTGAAAATAACCTCAAAGAAAAAAAATGAGAATGATACTGAAGAACTGACCGAGAACAAGAGCATGCAGAGACCTACCTAACAAGACAGAAATATCTGAATGCGTAAATAAAAGAATAGTCAAGGGTAAAACTTACTCCGCACAGAGTTGTCGTCGAGAAGTTCCTTCCAAAATCTCCACCCATCTGGCACAGGGGCAGAATCATAATCTCATGACCACGATGCTAAAGACAAACTAAAAATGGTCTAAAATGGTTCTCCCTCCTTCACTAAACCAAAACCAGAATGAAAAACGAAAAATGGACGGAGACGGTTCTTCCTCGAGCAAGCCAAAACTAGAATGAAAGTGAAAGTGCGGGAGTAACCTTTCACATGGAGTAAAGGGGATGGGATATTTGTACTTGGACCATGTGAATACATGGTAAGTGTCGACAACTCATTGGGGCACGCCAGTCGAAATATGACTCGAATAGACATATCCCAGGCGCTTTAAATGTTGCAGAGAAGCCTTTAAGGTAGGAGGGTTCCAACCTATATCGGTGGCTCAGAATATTAATGGAAAGGTAATTGGATGGCCTACTTAGGGTTACTCTTATCGCCTTACTATACCATTATATGTTGAACCCAACTACCATTTCTTTAACCATCTGAAGCGGACAACCTAATGTTGTTACTTACCGAGTAGTTTTATGTTAGCACGATCATAACCATAACCTTCATAAGTTAGCCTCTGCATGGTTTGTATTCAATGGTGCAAGTTTAGTGCCCGATTTTTATACCCAAATAACATTTGTTTCCGAATAATGTTAACCTCTCCTTGGAGATCTTATAATTATATATATATCGGAACGAGCATTATAAGGCCTCACATCTATAACCCTCGCATTCATATGATAGTGACTCTATGTAGTTACATCTCCATATCATAAAGTGGGTTTTGGAAACGAAAACGGTATATAATAACAAGTTGCAATGAAATAGGATATCCCTAGCTATGCACCTATATTCGTATATAACTCAATACCAAAATAGGAAGCGACGACTTTATCTTAAAATAGGATAGAGAAGTAAAAGGAAATAAGAGTGTTGTACACCATGATCGATGAATGACTGAAACATTTAAGGACATAGAAAGAGAAAGACAATAGGACTACTATACATTATGGTTGACGAATGATTGAAAAGCTTTAAAGACATAGAACCAACTGAAAGTCCCCAATTAATTTTATTTTTTTTATGTAAATTTTGAGGTACATTACATCTCCCAAAGGGGTTTCAACTTCCAAAAGTCAACATAGAAAAGTTGGATGGAATTAATAATTTGAATTATTGGATTTAAATAAAGAAATACTTTGCACTCCTCATCAAGAGAAAGACTACGCCTGGTCCATTCACCACTAGAAAATCTCCATGAGTGAATGAGTCATTTCCCTTGGTTAAATCAGCATGATCAATCTGGGAGAATGTCTGTCCGATGTTGCTAACCCGAGAAACATCAACACTCCATATTAGCAAGGGAGACATTCTTCTTCATGCCAAGCTTATCTATGAAGTATACAAACTTTGTCTTAGACAGAGGCTTGATGAGAATGTTCACAATTTTGTCATCTGTGAATATGTACTAGAGCTTTACAACTCCCTTCTATGCTATATCTCAGATGAAGTGATATTTGATCTCAATGTGCTTCAACTTGTCATGAAATATTGGATTTTTCAAAATATTGAAAAAACTTTGATTATCACAGTGTATTAAGGTTGTCTCTAGATATTTATCAAATAATCCCGCAAGAAGTTTTTGAAGCCACAATGCTTCATGACTTCGACACAAGCTGCGATATAATCCACTTTTGTTGTGTTGAGTTCTACATAAGTCTTTTTCCTGCTAAAATAGGATATCATAGATGATCCTAAGATGAAGTAGCACCCCAAGGTTCTTTTTTTGTCCACTTCACTCCCTTCCCAGTTAGAATCAGTATATCCCTACAACCTCACTTCACCACCTAAGTCATATCTCAGACCATATCCAACTGTACCACACAGGTACCTCAACACATGCTTTGTTGCAACCCAATGGAAGTTCCTCGGTTCAACCATGAACTGGCCCAGGGTGTTCACTACAAAGAAAATATTTGGCTTGGTGTTAACTAGGTACATCAAGGATCCAATCAACTTCCTATACATATTGGAATCCACCAGATTTGAATATGAAGTGGAATCACTGAGCTTCTTAAGATTTGTTATCATAGGTGTAGCCCTGGACTTGTAGTCCATCATACCGAATCTTCTCAAGATCTCAACTATGTACTTACCTTGTCCAAGAAATATCTCACCTAGTTTCTGCCACACCTTCAATCCCAAGAAATAATTTATCAAGACAAAATACTTAATCTAGAACTCAAAGGCCAACTCCCTCTTGTATTGATCGATGAGTCGGTCTACTCCTGTAAGGAACGATTATCAACATATAAAACCAATATCAAAGGATCCAAGAGATGAGATAGATTGATTTACTTAAAATCAATAAATGGTTAGTTAATCTAAGCTCACAATATCGAGTCATGGTGCAAGAAGTGAACAAGATCTAGGAGAAGTTGCCAAAAATAAAAAAGAATATGTTTTCCTTTGAATTGAATGAAAGGATTGAGCCTTCAAGATTCGTGGTAGCATTGATGGAAATGTGCACCCAATGCATTGAACAGGGAAAAGAGAGTATAGCTGGGAGAAAATTAAAAAGAATGCACAACGTCCACTTTCTCCACCCACTCTACCTTTCACCCTCCAACCGTCACTTACCCCGACTATCCCTACCACCCGCATTCTCGCATCCACTCATCCCACCTCCTTAATGGACACTTGTTCCCCCATCATTATTTTCATGAACAATTACTCTTCCCTGTAACCATTAGACACCCCATAACAAG
>ML803045.1:229076-290183 GCA_009831015.1 Picea engelmannii
GCATCTGAGGGGACACATGACAACGAGATCAAATGGAAAAGATAGTAAGTTGAATGATTGTGGCGGCCTTAAAGGACATGTGTACTTGGATCAAAGATCAAAGGAAAACGAGCACATCTACAAGCAAACAAAGAGACAGAGGAAGCACCATCAAAACTCAACAATATTTGCATGTTGTTATTTTATTAGGATGTATTCTATTTTAGTCATATATGGTGGGAAGTCCAACATTTTTCAGTTGTGACAAATTTAGTATAAATAGATAGATTTTAGATCTATTACGGGATGCTTCTTGCCAAATGTAAAAGAGAAACTCTTTTTGAGTATTAATACAAGTGCAGACAGTGATTCTAAGTTTCGTTCAATTTGAGTTATGTGTTTCCTCTATGTTTCCATTTCTCAGAATTTCTTTCTGTAATTCTTGAAGAGTGAATGATTTCAATTTAGTACTACATCTACTGTGATCATAATATATTAGTGGTTCATTCAGTAACAATTTTTTCTCTGTTATTACTGTGAGTAAAACAAGACCTGTGATCTGTGTGAATTACTACATTTTATCTCTTGTTCAAGGGTGCATCCTCTACCATTATTCTACTGTAAACAAGGTGAGACTTATATGCAATTGATACCTGACTTTGTTTTAACAGTTTTGTAAATATTTCTACATCATTTGACATTAGAATTGCAACTCAGATAATGAGATACAACCTTTGTACTGTCTTATCATTAATTTCATTTAAATATTATTTCTCAGAAATTTGAATGTAGAAAGAAGAACTCACAAAAATACTTCATTTAAAACCTTTGATGCCTGACATTATTCTTTGAGCCTTAGAATCAATCTCAGGAACAACAGAGGGTCTGAAGGAGACTCCCTCCTTCCATAGAGTTTGAACTCGGTATTCCCACTATGGTAGATTTGAGAGGTCAACAGGACTTAAGTATTCCATTTAATCCTACCCCGACTCTCTTCCAGACTTACGTCCCATAACTCTCTAGCTGCTAGGATGAGGCAAACAAAAGACCATTCAAAAGCATGGGTTCACATAGAGACAATACACATTTCTACCTTAATCATTCAATACTTAACTTATTCATAGACATATATATATATTCAATCATCATTTCCATTTTAGTACATAGAGTCTGAAAATACTTATTAGAAAATCGGAGATGGAGTTCAACGGCTCTGGGATTTACACCACTGCAAGCAGTGGGAAAGCTCATGACAACACACAATTGTTATTGAAAGAAGAAGATGAAGAGTTGGCATCCAAGGCAAAAGGGAAGAGAAAGAGAGCAATGCGCAATGCTGGTTTGTAGAGTGATTGCAATGCGCGTATAGAAAACCCAAGATCCAGAGGACTTTGTAGTAAGTGGATTTGATTCCATTGTCGGCCAGACAAGATTTATTGTAATCCAAATGCATCTTTTGTATATGCGTGCTTCCATATATGAGGATTTAAGGAAGTTGTCTTCTGTATATTTACATTTATATGCACATTTATATGTGTCATCCATATATGCGCATATACGGAAGACACCATTATGGAAGTGGCCAACTTCCGTATATGCATCGTTCATATATGCACATATACAGAAGGTGCATATACGAACGACACATATACGGAAGGTGCATATATGAATGACGCATATATAGACAATCCATATGCAAAAGAAATTTATTGTAATCCAAATGCACCTTCCGTATATGTGTGCTTTCATATATGAGGATTTAAGGAAGTTATCGTCCGTATATGCACATTTATACGCGCATTTATATGCATCATCCGTATATGAACATATACGGAAGATGCCATTATGGAAGTGGCCAACTTCCGTATATGAATCATTCGTATATGCATCATTTGTATATGCACATATATGCATTGTTCGTATATGCATCGTTCGTATATGCACCTTTCGTATATGCATCGTTTGGTATATATGGAAGTGGCCAACTTCCATATACAGAAGGTTCATATACGAATGACGAAGTGGCCAACTTCCGTATATGCATCATTCGTATATGCACATATACAGAAGTGTGCATATACGAAAGGTTCATATACGGACGATGCATATACATAAGGTGCATATATGAACGACGCATATACGGAAGAAATTTACTGTAATCCAAATGCATCTTCCGTATATGTGTGCTTTCATATATGAGGATTTAAGGAAGTAGTTGTCCGTATATGCACATTTATACACGCATTTATATGCGTCATCCGTATATGTGCATATACGAAAGCGCGCATATATGGAAGACGCCATTATGGAAGTGGCCAACTTTTGTATATGCATTGTTCGTATATGCACATATATGGAAGCGCGCATATATGGAAGGTGCATATACGGAAGATGCATTTACAAATGACGCATATACAAAAGAAATTTACTGTAATCCAAATGCATCTTTCGTATATGTGTGCTTTCATATATGATCATTTAAGAAAGTCGTCGTCCGTATATGTACATTTATACGCGCATTTATATGCGTCATCCGTATATGCGCATATATGGAAGTGTGCATATACGAAAGATGCCATTATGGAAGTGGTCAACTTTCATATATGCATCGTTCGTATATGCACATATACGGAAGCACGCATATACAGAAGGTTCATATACAGATGATGCATATACGGAAGGTGAATATACAGAAGGTGCATAGATGAACGACGCATATACGGAAGAAATTTACTGTAATCCAAATGCATCTTTCGTATATGTGTGCTTTCATATATGAGTATTTAAGGAAGTTGTCGTCTGTTTATGCACATTTATACGTGCATTTATATGTGTCATCTGTATATGCACATATACGGAAGATGCCATTATGGAAGTGGCCAACTTTCGTATATGCATTGTCCGTATATGTGCATATACAGATGACACATATACTAGTTTGTATATGCACCTTCCTTAAATCCGTATATGCACGCTTTCATAAATTTGGATTACCGTAAATTTCTTCTATATATGCGTCGTCCGTATATGCGCACATCCGTATATGTGCATATACGGACGATGCATATACGAAAGTTGGCCACTTTCATAATGGCATCTTCCGTATATGTGCATATATGGATTACGCATATAAATGTGCGTATAAATGTGCATATACGGACGACAACTTCCTTAAATCCTCATATACGAAAGCACACATATACGAAAGATGCATTTGGATTACAGTAAATTTCTTCCGTATATGCGTTTTTCGTATATGCACCTTTTGTATATGCGTCGTCCGTATATGCGCGCTTCTGTATATGTACATATGTGAATGATGCATATATGGAAGTTGGCCACTTCTATCATGGCGTCTTCTCTATATGCGCGCTTCTGTAAATGCGCATATACGGATGACGCATATAAATGTATGTATAAATGTGCATATACAAACGACAACTTCTTTAAATCCTCATATATGAAAGCACACATATACGAAAGATGCATTTGGATTACATTAAATTTCTTTCATATATGCATCATTCGTATATGCACCTTCTGTATATGCACCTTCCGTATATGCGTCGTCCGTATATGCACCTTTCGTATATGCGTGCTTCCGTATATGTGCATATACGAACGATGCATATACGGAAGTTGGTCACTTTCATAATGGCGTCTTCCGTATATGCATGCTTTCGTATATGCGCATATACAGATGACACATATAAATGCATGTATAAATGTGCATATACGGACATGATTGCAGTGGTTCAATATGGTCAGGTGATCGAGAAAGGTGCACATAAAGATCTAATATATAGACCCAACGAAGCATACACTACTTTGGTGCAACTGCAACAAGCCGCGACAGATAATCCAGATGATAGATTCTAAACCCCCAATATGCGAGACCGATGTTTGACAACGAGGAGTTAGAGCATGTATAGTAGATCGAGTTCGAGCGCTTCTATATCAGTCCATCGAGACGTGGTGCATGAAGATAATCTTCCTTCCAGCCCTTCATTCCGTCGACTGTTTCTTCTAAATGCTCCGGAATGGAAGCATGCTCTATTAGGTTGTTCAGGGGCCTTAGCTTTTGGAGCAGTTTAACCTGTTTATTCCTTTTTCGTGGGGGCAGTTGTATCTGTATTTTTCCTCAAGGACCATGACCAAATCAAATCCAAAATCCAAAATTACTCCCTCATTTTTGCGGCCCTGGGAGTAATATCGTTGAGTAAACGTGTTGCAACATTACAATTTAATAGCTATGGGAGAATATCTGACTAAAAGGGTTCGCCAGCAGATGATGTCAAATATCATGACATTCGAGGTTGGATGGTTCGATGAGGACGAGAATACTAGTGGGACTGTTTGTTGAATGCTCGCAATAGAGGATAATGTGGCAAGTATCTGACCTGAAAGTTCTAATATTTCTAATAAAATTGCGATTGTGTTACAATTTTGTAATGATTCGAATATGCTATTTGTATTACAGGTTATATCATTACTTGTACAAACAGCCTTCTCTATGACAATAGCCTTCTCGATGGATTTGATCATAGCATTGTGTCTTGACGTTGTACTAATCGCAGCGCAACCCATCATAATGTTATGTTTCTACACCAAAAAGGATGTCCTCAAGGCCATCTCTTAAAAGGCTCTCAGAGATCAAGATCAAGGCAGTCAACTCGCGGCAGAGGTTGTGGCTAAGCATCGTACTATTAATGCCTTCTCTTCACAGGAGAAGATTCTTCGTCTCCTCAAAAAGACTCAAGAAGGCCCTCGCAGATACATTATCAAACAATCTTTGTTTGTAGGATTTGTTCTAGGAGAATCACAATGTATCACTTTATTCAATACGACTCTAGGCTTTTGGTATGGAGGGAAGCTTGCTTCGAAAGGATGAATCGCCTCCAAAGCTCTTTTCCAAGTTTTCTTCATTCTAATGAGCACCGTAAGAGTGATAAAGGACGCAGGAAGTATGAACAATGAAATCGCTAAAGGATCCGATGCAGTCAAATATGTAGTTGGCATCCTAGATAGAGAGAGCCGCATAAACCCAGACAATGAGAAGGGCATGAAAACAGATAAGAAAGAAGGAAACGTGGAGGTGAGAAACGTAGAATTCGCTTACCCATCTCATACAAACTTTATGATCTTCAAGAACTTCTGCTTGAGGATAAAAGAAGGCAAAAGCATGGCACTTGTAGGACAAAGCGGATCGAGAAAGTCGACCATCATTGGATTAATTGAAAGATTCTACAACCCGCTAAAAGGGTCGGTGATAATCGATGGTAGTGGCATCAGAAATTTCATTTCAATCTGAGGAGTCTGAGAAATCACATAGCTCTGGTAGGTCAGGAGACCACCCTGTTCGGAGGGAGTATTCTAGAAAATATTCTCTATGAAAAAGAAAATTCAACCGAGGTGGAGATGATCGAAGCTGCAAAGGTTTCCAATGATCACGATTTCATCGGGTAAATACTGCAGTTGAAACAAATTGTTTATTCAAAGATTATTTCAATCAGCTGTAATTGAAACAAACTGTTTACTTAATAGAAATTAGGACATACTAAATTAGGTCAATGAACTAACTTGGATTTGTGCATCTCTTTGGAGGAGGGATATGAGACAAACTACGGAGACAAAGGAGTGAAATGATCGGGAGGGAAAAAGCAGAAGATTGCGATAGCCAGGGTGATCATAAAGAATCAGAGCATATTATTGTTGGACGAGGCAAAGAGGTTTTTGTAGAAATTAGGACATACTAAATTAGGTCAATGAACTAACTTGGATTTGTGCATCTCTTTGGAGGAGGGATATGAGACAAACTACGGAGACAAAGGAGTGAAATGATCGGGAGGGAAAAAGCAGAAGATTGCGATAGCCAGGGTGATCATAAAGAATCAGAGCATATTATTGTTGGACGAGGCAAAGAGGTTTTTGTACAACCAATAGTAGAATATTGTTCAAGAAGCGCTCGACAAAATTATGGTGGGGATAACTAGTATCGTGATAGCTCATCGACTGACTACCATTCAGAATGCAGATTCAATTGTTGTGATTAAAGACGAGAAAGTGATTGAGCAGGGACGTCACTCTTATGAGCAAAGAAGAAGGCAGTCCATAGTACTCTTTAATCAACATGCAGCGACGCCATAACTAGATTCTTATCTCCGTCACTCAAAAGGATTCCCCGTGATCCACGTCCTAATTCTTTCTTAATGCCTTCAAATAAATTTTGAAGTTCGGAATCTGATCCATGTCTTATGTTTTTTGCATTTAATTGTAGTTTGGTAAATATTGTTGCCTAATGATAAATTGATAGATCTGTCCCTTGAGGGTTTATATATATTATGATAGTTGTTATGGCGGGGGATATGCATTCTGCAAGTTCAAAACCTTTTAAAAACTTTTTTCCATTGCATTTCCATTCTCTTTACTTATATGGTGCATACTTTTCACCGTTATTATTAATCGAAATATAAAAATCACTTTATAGATAAAAGTAAATCGTTTTTAATATCAATTATATTATTTATAACATTTAAAAAAAAAAAATTATTATTTTATTTAAAAAAAATAATAATATATATTTTTAACTTTTAAAATTAAAAATTATTATGTTTGGTTGTTATTAGTGCCTAACATGTGCCATGTAGAGAATATAACAATCACTTCATGGAAAAAAAAAAAGTGACTTTTGAATATCGATTATATAATTTATGATTATTTATATAATTTATGATTATTTGTTAATATTTTATAAAAACAATTATTAATTTTATTTTTTATAAAATTATAATATATATATTTTTTTATTTTTAAAATTAATAAATGTTAATTTTTTTAAATAGAGGATTTGATTTGATAAAATAATCATAGTTGAGTTAACATTTATTTAAATAATAATAGAACTAAATTAAAAAAAATAATATTACAACTTACCCTTTATCCTATAACATTTGTTTACAAAATAATAAAAACAAAAAAATAAAAATTTAATATTGTCACTTACTCTTGTATTGTATATTTGTATTAAAAACGAGTTTACACTTTATTCTATTTCTGTCCTGTAACATTTTGCTTACAAAATAATAAAAATCAAACCAAATCAAAATATTGTCACCTACTCTTGTCGTATCTATTTGTATTAAAAACAAGTTTATAATTTTGAAATTTCAATATCTCAATGTCTTATGTGTTTCTTAATGTCAATCTATCTTATATATACAATATTTATCTTCCATAAATGTGGTCATGAAGGCAAAGCTTAAAATTGAGTTTAGATTTATACTTATTGCTTTGCCGTTAAAACAAGTTATGGCTTACAAGGTAATTAAAAACACTAAAATACATTTATACAATATTAAAACTTAAAAGTATTAACCTTAGCATCTCAATTGGGATTTTGTGGAGACAAAAGGCATGTGCTATTCACATTTTTTAATGATAATAAATTCCACTATGTTTGGGATGTGCTATTCACATTTATTAATGATAATAAATTCCACTATCTTTGGGATTTAGTGCTAATGAAATACATTTAGAGTTATCTCTGGAGACATTTGATAAAATTTGAAATATAGAGGGAATATTAGTATTGCCCCTGCACAAGGATGGCACATTTGGTAATGATAATAAATTTCATCACCTTTGGAATTTAGTGATCATAAAATGATAGAAGGTGATAACTCTTCTTAGTGATTGATAGGTTTTTTTTTCTTAATTTGAAGAAATGTCAAGATTAATCTTTAATTTTTGTTAGGGATATAACCTCCCTAAGATGATGACTCTTCTCATGTCGTTTGTATATGCGTATATACGGAAGCGTGCATATACAGAAGGTGCATATACAAATGACACATATGCAGAAGGTGCATATACAGAAGAAATTTACGATAATCCAAATGCATCTTCTGTATATACATGCTTCCATATATGTGCATTTAAGAAAGTTTTCATCTGCAAATGTACATTTATAGGTGCATTTATATGCATCGTCCGTATATGCGCATATACGGAAAGTGCATGTATATAGAAGATGCAATTATGGAAGTGGTCAGCTTTCGTATATGCACATTTATGGAATTCGTCGTCTGTATATGCGCATATACAAAAGCACGCATATACGGAAGACACATATATGCCAATTCCATTTTAGAATCAGTTACTAGTATATTGTATACTACAATATTGCTTTTAATAGGACCTACATTTAGTACAATATTGTTTGTATACAATATACTACTAACTAACTCTAAAATGGACTTGGCATATATGCGTGATCTATATATGCGCACTTTTGTATATGCACATTTCTTTAAATTTGCATATACAGAAGACGACTTCCATAAATGCGCATATATGAAAGTTGACCACTTCCATAATGGCATCTTCCGTATATGTGCGCTTTTGTATATGCGCATATACGAACGACGCATATAAATTCACCTATAAATTTGTATTTACGGATGACAACTTCCTTAAATACGCATATATGGAAGCACGCATATACGGAAGATGCATTTGGATTACCGTAAATTTCTTCTGTATATGCACATTCCGTATATGCATCGTTCGTATATGCACCTTCCATATATTCGCACTTCCGTATATATGCATATACAAACAATGCATATATGGACAACGACTTCTGTAAATGGGGATATACGAACAATGCATATATGGAAGTTGGTCACTTCCATAATGGCATCTCCTGTATAGAAACCTTTTGTATATCCACGCTTCTATATATGCGCATATACGGATGACAGAGACGACGAATATATGGATGACGACTTTCGTAAATGCACATATACAAACTACGCATATACAAAAGTTGGCTACCTCCATAATGACATCTTATGTATATGGGCACTTCCATATATGCGCAAATACGGATGACTCATATAAATGAGCATTTACGGATGACAACTTCCTTAAATGCGCATATATAGAGGCACGCATATATGGAAGATGCATTCGGATTACCGTAAATTTATTTTGTATATGCACCTTCCATATATGCGCATATACGGATGACGCATATATAGACGATGGCTTCCATAAATGTGCATATACAGATGATGCATATACGGAAGCTAGCCACTTCCATAATGGCATATTTCATTTATGCGTGCTTCTATATATGCACATATACAGATGATGCATATACGGAAGCTAGCCACTTCCATAATGGCATATTTCATTTATGCGTGCTTCTATATATGCACATATACAGATGACACATATATGGATGACGACTTCTGTAAATGATTATATACAAACTACGCATATATGGAAGTTGGCCACTTACATAATGGTGTCTTCCATATATGCACGTCTTCTGTATATGCACGCTTTTGTATATACAAATGTGCATATACGGAAGCAACTTCTGTAAATGCGCATATACGAACAACGCATATACAGAAGCTAGCCACTTCCATAATGGCATCTTCCGTATATGTGTGATTCCATATAAGTGCATATATGGATGACACATATAAATGCACATATAAATGTGCATTTACGGATGAAAAATTCCTTAAATGTGCATATATGGAAGCACACATATATGGAAGATGCATTTGGATTACCGTAAATTTCTTTTGTATATGCACCTTTCGTATATGCATCATTCATATATGTGTGATTTTATATATGCATACTTCCATATATGCGCATATACAGACAACAACTTCAACAAATGCACATATACGGATGACGCATATACGGAAGTTGGCCACTTCCATAATCACGTCTTTCGTCTATGAGTGCTTTCGTATATGTACATATAAATACGATGCATATAAATGCGCCTACAAATGTGCATTTACTAACGACAACTTCCTTAAATGCACATATCTGGAAGCATGGATATACTGAAGATGCATTTGGATTACCGTAAATTTCTTCTGTATATGCACCTTTCATATATTCATCATTCGTATATGCGCACTTTTGTATATGCGCATATACAAATGACGCATATACTAATGATGGCTTTCTTAAATGTGCATATAGGGACGACGCATATACAAAAGTTGACCACTTCCATAATGGCATCTTCCATATATGATCACTTCTATATGCGCATATATGGATGACGCATATAAATGCACGTATAAATATGCATTTATGGATGACAACTTCCTTAAATGCGCATATATGGAAGCACACATATACGAAAGATGTATTTGGATTACCGTAAATTTCATCAGCATATGCGCACTTCTGTATATGCACATATACGTATGATGGCTTCCGTAAATATGCATATAAGGAAGATGCAGATATGGATGATGCATATACGGAAGATGGCCACTTCCGTGAATGCACATATATACGACATCAATATATGCACCTTTCATATATGTGTATATACGAATGATGCATATATGGACAATGACTTCCGTAAATGCGTGTATATGGATGACTCATATATGGAAGCTGACCACTTCCATAATGACATCCTCTATATATACACACTTTCGTATATGCATTCTTTCGCATATATGTGCATTTAAGGAAGTTGTCGTGTAAATGCACATTTATATGCGTTGTCTG
Source organism: Picea engelmannii (assembly GCA_009831015.1). Lineage (NCBI taxonomy): Eukaryota > Viridiplantae > Streptophyta > Pinopsida > Pinales > Pinaceae > Picea > Picea engelmannii. The sequence continues at coordinate 239,613 of ML803045.1, forward strand.
TATATGTGCATATAAGAAAGACGCCATTATGGAAGTGGCAAGCTTCTGTATATGTGCATATACGAAAGCATGCATATATGGAAGATGTGATTATGGAAGTGTTATTATTGGATGCCAATCAATTTCAAAGGGTTGCAAACCTGTATTTTCTTCTAACAATAGTGTTGTTTTTTACAAGACTGACACCATTTCATCCTTCCGATGTTATTTTTCTTGGGGCATGTATGACTAAGGATGTTATGGAAGATTTAAGGAGGTTTATTTAAGAAATGAAGGTCAATGCCCACATAGTAATATTTCATAAATAAGATGGTGTATTTTGGTACAATTCATATGACAACCTTCCAGTTGGAAATGTGGTTAAGGTGTACAAACTTATTCTTTTCCTTGTTAAGTTACTTCACATGTTGTCTAAGTTCAAACATGGAAATTGTGACTTCAAAACCATAAATCTAGTTCATCAAAAAAACTTGAAGGTCAAGAGATGTTTCGAAGCAACATTGCCCATTGATTCCCACCAACAGTAAAATGCCCTATAAAATTTTTACAGGCCTAATAAAATCTGCAATTATTATGCTAATGACTCTAATTATCCTTTTTAATGATGAACATACATCTTTTGTCGTGCAAGAAAGTTAATGGTTGAAATAACAACCCTTTATTTATTGTGACGACGAAAAATATTCAAACCATATCAAATCGTGTCCATTAAAATCCCATATGTAATTAAAATTTCATTAAATATGGCCATTTCCAACAATTAAATTAACCCAATGGTCTGGACTTCTAAATACTTTCCTCTTCCTTCAAAAACATATGAAAGGCTCCCAACCCCATCTCAGGTGAAAATGCCATCAAACAATCAACAAAGCATGCAAATATTCAAGAGCATGTTCTTCCATGATTTAAAAAAAATAAAAATAAAACATAGTCTCGCGGTAGAGTTAGCCATAGATATAAAAGAAGTTATATCTTACTCATTATCTTATACCTAGAATTTTTCAAAGTATAACAGAAGAATGAGGTGCCAAGGAAAAAACTATAAGGTCAAAATTGTCTATGGGTTAGGAAGAAGGAATATGAAACGAGAAATAAGTCTTTATGTTTTGAAATTAATATCCACTACGTATGAAGGACATGGATAAGAGGAAAGAAACATGGGCTTTATCCCCACAAATTAACCACTAATAAATCACTTACAAAACTAGAAAATAAGTATGGAAAATATGTGTTTTAAGAGAATGAAATATAGTTCAATTCAATTCCCTTGGGGTTAAGATGGATCTGGGAAGAGAAGATAAAAGTTTAACCATGAATTGATTTATTTCTAAATTAATGACAGGTATATCCGAAGCATAAAAAAACATAGAGAACTTTTGTCACAGATCTCGGAATGCATAAAAAAACATAGAGAACTTTTGTCACAAATCTCGGAATGCATAAAAAAAAAAGTAAAATATAAAGGTTCTCACATGTTAAATGGGGTCGAGTTGTGATGTGGGTGGAAATTTCGTATTTTGATGAATCTTCGGGGAGGTATCCAGGTGATGGCTTTGTGAACGGAGAGAAATGGCGGGCATAGAGAGGAATGGCAGAAACATTCATCAGCTAGCTCGTATTTGGGTGGGGGAAAGAAAGTGTTTGAAGAAATCAAAATCATAGCCGAAATCAAATCAATTTAAGAGGATAGGTAATTACGTCATGTGTGGAAGGCGAATTGAATGCAAGTTGATGGAAAGAGGACCACCAAAAGGGGTCCTCCGAGAGAGGGGACGAGCAGGAGCAGGGGCAGGGGGTTGGAGTTTCGTGCTTGGGATTGGTATAGTAGAGAGAGTATGGGTCACCACCCCCAAAGTTTCGTACATGAGGTTCATAGACGTAAAACGATGGCGAACAAAGGTGCCCTTCATTTGGTTTTTAGCCTATGCCTAAACATATAAAATGCAAAAAAGTGAACGACATCAATTGGGCATATTATTATTTTTTTCCATTACAGTTCGAAAACAATAATTGTTTTGAATAATGTACCGAAAGAAAGTGGCCGTGTGCAGGAAATATAACCTAAATAGAAGAGTAGATATTAAACTATAGGAGGGATAGGACAGCACAAGAGGATCTAAAGATACATCACAGAAAAAGGTGAACGATATCAACCGGGCATATTATTTTTTTTCTCTAGAGAATTCGACAACAATAATTGTTTTCATTATTGTATTTTGAATAAAGTGTAATGCAAAGCCGACCATTTCTCTTCTCAGCCACTGTCATACTTCTCGTTCACACAAAGTCAGTAACCAGAGAACCAATACATAAATAATGTTAATCTCTCTTGAAATACTTGAAATGTCGACTAATTTGTTACAATTTCTTTGATAAAGAACTCTATTTTAGTGTAGGCCGAGGAAAAAAGTAATGAGGCAAGCACTTCTCAAGTCATGATGAAATTTAGAAAACAAGATTGATGGAACGAAAGTAAACGGAAGGCAATAATCTCGGGTTGTAATTGAATGTAAAGTATACGGCCCATAAAGAAAGAAATTGAAATACTAGTCCAGATATGTTCGGCCTATCGTGCCCAATCGTCGGTTGAATTATTTTAATTTTTATGGCGTTTGTGTGACCATTCCCTTGTTACAAGAATAAATCATATTTTGAAAGTAGGGTTATAGTTGAAAATTTATTAAATAATTCATCGATTCCATGACTCGAATCAATTTTTCGTGGACTGGACTTTAGAGCTAACATATAAATAGAATGGCGAGGTATAAACATTTCACCAGTTTTTTTGTTTATTGTTGTGTAGTTCTGTTGCAGAGACACATCTCATTGTAGTCTCTTCTCTTCTCAGTGTGTGCTTTTGCTTTTTCAAGGATCTGAGAAAAATGGACTTAAATGATGATAAAGAAACACGCCCAGTAGACTCGGATCATATGTATATAAAAATCCCCCCCCCCCTAAAAATTGCTCTGTAGAAAAAACTTTGCTTTTTTTTAATGCTCTGTTTCTAAGGAAAAAAAATACATCAGCACAGAGGCAAACAAAAAAACGCTACAGCAAAATTACAGAGCGACTGTTTAGGGAAAAAAAACGTGGCAAATCAAATCAAACACTTGGCATTTTTACAAAATACACCTGGAGCTCAGTAACCGTCCAGATGCCCAACACTCAACGCCAGAGCGACTGTTTAGGAAAAGAAACGTGGCAACTTGTCATTTTTACAAAATACACCTGGAGTTCAGTAACCATCCAGATGCCCAACAAATGCCTAAAAACTAGGCATCATTTATTTCACTTTTCCTTTGGTAATCACATTGGATTCAAATAGAGAAGTTGCCTTACATAAATTACATGAATGATGAAGAGCTATGCTATGATTATTTTAGTGTTGCTTGCAGCCTCGTTAGGTGAGGTTGCTCGAATTTTCGGCTTCAAGCCATTCTCTCTCGATAGCGACTCTCAGATTAAAACTACTGTTGCAAGTAGTTATCCATCAGTCAAGGAAAGGACACGCGAGAAGGAAAGCATCCTGGTCCAGAGGCTAACTTAAAACGGAATGTATAGGCAAAGCCAAAGGCTTCAGATCAGCGTTATGATAAACTTCTTCAAACAATCCTACTTCTTCAGACAATCCTTCGTTCTCTAAAATTTAATGCCGTTCAACATTAAGAGAAATCTGTTATGCCGTTTGAACCGTTAGGCCATAGCCCTGGCATTGGTCATGAGAATCCGCCTGGATCGAGGCACTGAATGGCATAATCTGGCGAAGCCATTGAAACGCATGCTATATTTGGAAAAGAAGATCTCGCAGTTAGCGTTTGTAATAATCTATTGTATTGCTTTACAAATATGCATGCGATGGCTAATTTGTATTGTCTGTGATATTATACGAAGTATTGTGCAGTTTACAGTTCAAATCGGAATACGGTGCAAGGTTTTATATATGAAATAAAACATTTTCCTCAAATTTTAATTCTATCAGTAGCGATGTTTCACTTTCCACTACCAATAGTAGGGTCATGCGCAGTGTAGAAAATGCCAGAGATAGTTGCAAACAATATATATTTTCCTGCCAGAGATAGTTGCAAACAATATATATTGTAGAAAATGCCAGAGATAGTTGCAAACAATATATATTTTCCTGCCAGAGATAGTTGCAAACAATATATATTTTTCTTTGGGATATGAATATGTCTCTTTCATGGTAGATGGAAATAGTATCAAAGGTCATCACAGAAAGCGATTGAAAATTATGAGTGCAAACTATCGGCAAAACTTATCCTAATCTCAAATATCTACAATATTCTAAAAACTATTCTTAAATATGAATAGAGTAACCCACGTTTTATTTTCAAACAAATATGAATAGAGTAACCCACGTTTTATTTTCAAACAAATTAAACTTATTTCTAATGTAACATAGGACTTCTATCTCAATCTAGCCGAGCCAGGTTTAGATACTAAAAGATTGTAGAAGATAGATGGAAAAATAGGTTAAAAATTGCTTGTATTGATGAGAACAACATATTTTTCGTCAAGGGTATCTAAGATACCTGTTTACAGTAGTATTTCTTGGATTACAAGTACCCATTAAGGGTAATATCAGAGAAGACGTAATGCTACGCTTTACTAGAGCCGAAATAGTTGAACCTCTCATTAAAAAATGGAACACCTTCGTTCATCATGCTGCCACAACCATCTCTGTCTGTGCTTGAAAGTTGCCCTTGTTTAAATTCTCATGGCAATTAGAAGACGAGATCTGCCCTCCTTTCTTCATGCTAGTGATGCCTGCAGCGCTTTTTTCCTTGCGCTCATCAATGTCTATCTACTGTTGTCTCCTCTGCTCAGAAAGGGGAGAATCAAGTATTTATCAGATGAAATCAAACCAGATTCAATGAAACGAAACCCAGATAACTGATCAATCAACTTACCTATACATGTAGATGTCCCGACCTATGGGCTTATTTGAACAACAATAACAACTTGTAATTCCAGACCTTATAAGAAAAACAGAGGGATCTCGAATTTGCTCGATTCAATGATGAAATCTGCAGATCTGAGCTGGGGCATGCTTGTAGTGAGATTCATAGGTGGAGTCAGAGGACGCTCCCCTAGGGCGAAAGAAGCGGAAAAGATGCACTAACTAGAAATTTGACTTTGAATTCAAATGAGGTAGAAGGAGGAAAGTTGCATTAACACTAACTTACCTGCATCGAACAAGCTGCAAACGGAAAACCAAAACCAAAACGGCGCAGAAGGGAAAGGGTCGTCGGATCAAGGGGCGCAGAAGGGAAAGGGTCGTCGGATCAAGGCGCTAACGTCGAGGATATCTTGTTCTGATGGGAATGTGCGCGTCTAATATGCTAGGACCATCCTATCGAACATGTGGTGATGTGCTTCCATGTCAGGATGGCGGACAATGCGATCTATGGATATGCGTATGGTGATGGTTACCATAGTAGATATCATATGAGTATATCTATGCACTGACAGAGTAGGCTGGATATTGCTGGCCGTTTAATTAGACCCACTATTTTATTATTTTGTCAATAAATTGTTGAAATAGTTTTGGTTGAAATAGTTCTCTTTCTTTTTATGGTTTCTATGGTTCTAAAGAATGCCTCGGTATTTATTATCAAGATATACTAGGTAATAAATAGTTAAACCTTACAACTATTAACATTGTTTGGGGACGCATTATAAAGATACGACCAACTCTTTTTTTTTTTTTTTTTTCCCCCCAAGAGAAATTAGCTTTTATAAGGTGTATAAAATCATTTACATCTGATGTCAGACATACAGTCCAAACTGATCGGGAATGGTCCAAATGAGAAAAACAACCCGAAAGCAAAGAGTGAACAGTCGACAATCCACGTTGACAAGCACCACAGAGAGGTCGTTAACCATCCCAATGAAGTGAGCTCGGTTCCAACCAGAGTCGCCTTCCACCCACCTCCTGCCAACGACGAGCGGATACTCGGAATGAGGTGGTCATGATCGACCCCGCAATGACAGATACTACCAACTTATTACTGTGAAAATTTCATTTCATATTTGCGTTGGGTTTATTATTAAGGTGAATGAATATTGATAAGTTTTGATTATTCTAGGGTTGGTTTTATTAAAGCTAACCATTAGAAAATTACTATTGAATGGACTATATATTATTTAACCTAGAATGATCAATTATAACTTGGGTATACGAGTATGAAATTATCACTCTGATTTAACAAACTTGGTATACAGGTATGAAATTAACACTCTGATTTAACATTTTAGTTTATATCATAAATTATGTGTGCCCAGAAAAGATTATTCAAACTAGTTTAAAAAGGATTTCAATGTCTTTTTTTTATAATTATAGTTCAAATCTCTTTACTTTGTAATGAGAACTTAATATAGTTTAAATTCTTTTACTTTATAACACATCAAGCTTAAGGTGAAACAAATCAATGGAGTAGGTTTTGTTTTCAATTTGTTGAAATAATTCAATTAATAAATTATTATATTGTTAAGTGAATACCTTTCCATGAGACAAAATATTGGAGTAAGTTTTGTTTTCAATTAAATGAAATAGTTCATTCAATATATTATTAATGTATTGGGTAAAATTTGTATCATATAGTTTTTTTTTCAATTTCTTCAAATAATTTAGTCAATAGATTATTATATTGTCAAGTGAATACTTTCCTGTGAGACAAATCAATGGAGTAAGTTTTGTTTTCAATTGAATGAAATAGTTCACTCAATACATTAGGGTAAAATTTGTATCCTTTAAGTTTTTTTTTCAATTTTTTTAAATAATTCAATCAATAAATTAATATATTATCATGTGAATACCTTCCTGTAAGACAAATCAATCAAATAATTTAGTCAATAGATTATTATATTGTCAAGTGAATACTTTCAATGGAGTAAGTTTTGTTTTCAATTGAATGAAATAGTTCACTCAATACATTATTATATTGGGTAAAATTTGTATCATGTAGGTTCTTTTTCAATTTTTTAAAATAATTCAATCAATAAATTAATATATTGTCATGTGAATACCTTCCATTTAGACAAATCAATGAAGTAAGTTTTGTTTTCAATTGAATGAAATAATTCACTCGATACAATAATGTATTGGTAAAATTTGTATCTTGTAAGTTTTTCTTTTACTGACCAATTTTTTTATTAAATAATTTAATTTCTTACTTTAAATTTCTCTCTTACATTGTTTTCACAAGGTTCTCTCTTACACTGTTTTCACAAGATTAGGCTTTGGGTATCTTTTTTTAATAGTGTAAGGAAGACTCACTAATGTGTTGTTTGATAGTATCTGATTTATTATTATCTTTATTAAAAAGAAAAATTATCCATTAATATGAGATATAAAAATTTAGCATAGAACAACCTACGAGCTATAGTTTACATAGAGTATCTTACTAGCACAACCGCTAATTCGTGGCTGAGAACGCCGAAAGGTATCAGTGGTGATGCAGCAAATCGGCGAGGAGTGACCCCAAGCAATCCTCTGGTTCGTAAGAATGGTTATTCACAGCACGCAACAAATCACTTTGTATTAAAACATAACCAGGCGAAAAAAATTGGTTTATTTTGGCAAACTTAATATATGCCCCTAATGCAAGATCATCGCTACATGGTTGATCAGATGCTGCTCCCTTTGCCACACATCTCGTCTTTGTTTCTCAGCATGTGCATATATTCTATGCAAGTTCAATAATATCGGCTTATTCCTTGCAGACACAGTCTGATCTACAATACGAATATAGAGACTACAGTACATTACAATTTACCCTGTTAAAACCAGGCAACCTACAGGCATTTTATTTTCTTTGGTCTCGGCGTTTTATTTCAAGTGGTCTGGTCCTTCGCTAATCCTGCATTCGCTGCACTGAATTCTGAGATCCGACGCCCACCACTGATGAATCCCATGCGCCATCTTAAAATCCGTTGCTGGGACCAAACTAACTGTAAGCCTCATGGAGGGATGCGATGCAACGCCTTCGACTCTACCCCAACGGCGAACAAAACCAATTCGCCGATGGAATTGCACACCGCAAGGCTCGCAATGCTGCCGGCACCGATTTGTTGTGGCCATCGAATATGAAACACGCGGACATCTGAGACACACGAACAACTGAGGAGGGAGTTGATGTAGTGCCTGTTAATAATCCAAACGTGGCAATTATATGGTGCTACAGTAATTTCTTAATATGATTAGGTAAATGTTAAAAAGTAAACAGGTTAACGGATGCATTCGGAAATACAAGGAAGTTATGAAGAGTAAATCACATTCATTGATTTGGAAGGACGACTAAGAATATGCCAGCATCTTCAATTGTTAGCCATCAGATTAAAATTTTAAATTAAAAGATCATTAATCCTGCCCATTACCAATAGGTATACGCCTTTCGGCGTAATTATTTACCGACAATAGAGGAATAATCAGTTTCACGGGTCTTCTTACAACTTTGACAAGTGTTATTTTAATAATTTTTCAACACTGCTAGCGTGTCCTATTATTCAAGAATGGTCGACCTCAAGACACATATACAAATGGTGCACCGTATTTCCTTTTCTGAGCTAGCTATGTGAGGGGTACTGCGAGGCCTAGAACAATGTTAAGGGTTCTCCCAACTACTTAGGTAAATAACACAGATGGTATTAATCTCCAGGTCCTTGCTTGAGCTTCAGGTCGGTACCTTGAAGGCCAAGGTTCTATTGCTGAGAGAATCAGAGCAATAGAACAATTTACATTATAATGAACATACAACTTTATACACTTCATCATTCTGACACATAGAATTCAATGTTCTTTGTTTTGAATGCATTTTCCCCAGTGACATCACGGGTGCCTTGAAAATATAGAGAACCATTCAAAATAAAAGGATTGGGGTGCCTTGAATATATAGAGAACCATTCAAAATAAAATAAAATAAAAGGATTGGAATTTAGACTGGAAATTTTAAATTGATGGATCAAGACAAATGCGAAAACTCAGTAATAGATTGTTGACTCTTATTGAAAAATATAGTTTGATTTGCATCAAGCCTTGGTTCATAGATGAAGTTCATAAACTATAAGACATCGCCCAAGGTTTCCTTGTTGCCATGGTTTGCTCGGATGGCATGAGTCTCAAGGTGATGAAGCCGGGTGTAACTCCTTAACGACTTGACTGGAATATCTATGGCACCTAAACCTAATGAAGTACGCATTTGGGGTAAAGAAATGGGACTACGAGTATGTTTCTCTAAAACATTATAAAAGAATATTGATAACAAAGTGCAAAATAGTTCTTAAAGTTGCAGAATTATGAAGATTTATCAGACTTTATTTTCTTTTAGACAGGTACGAACACATGATATACTTTCTTGTGTATAGCTGAAGGATATGTAACTTTCTAAGGAGTTTTTGTAGACAGTTTTTGTTTAGGCCGAATTTTAGTAGAATAGAAGATCTTATGGATTTGTAGATGGAAGGAGGCACTAGTTTGCCTCTCTCTGCTTCGAATTGTAAGTGCGTTAGCACATTGAAAGTGTAATTTTTTTGTTTTATTTTTTATTTTTTCTGGAATAAAAATGTTTATAAAAAAAAATGTAAGTGCAAAATGGTAAAGTAGGTAGAAAAGCATGGCTTCATTGTCCAAGATTTGCTAAGATATTTGTTTCAAAGATCTTTGTAAAAAAACCTTTTATTAAACAATCGATCTCAAGCTTTGGAAATCTTACTAAAGAAACCATTTGAAAATAGTAGCCTTAAGTGTTTGGGCAGTGGCGTAGGTGGCCAATGCTTAACGCTTATCATGTGATGGCGATAACTATTAAACTGAAAACAATAAATGATACTCAATCCAACACCTTTTCTCTTACCTAGAATGATGCATGTACTTGAAATTTTTTCCATGGGAGCTACTTCTCTATTTCTAATGGAAGAATCAGAATACTTAATTTACATAGATATTGTGAGAATCATTTTGTCTTTTAAGAGGAATTGAATTAAATAATGATCGTGTCTTCGAGGTATAGAGTAGTTGGTGACGAGTGCGCTATTAAGTCACTCTGTAAGTGAAAGTCACTGGTTCGAAACCTACGATATCACTTCAAATCCAGTTATGTTAAGGGTTGGTGGGATCTAGGTGGGTGCGGTTCCCGAGTGACTTTGACAACTTATATGCCCCTCAGTCATGACATCTCATCCAAGGCAGTCCATGGCCAGTCATAAGGTTCATGATTACCAAAAGAAATAAAAAAATTATGGTAAAGGGAAGGAAATTCTTTAGGAAGACATAGAGGAATAATTAAACCCAAGATGTTTGAAAGAATAACGACATGAAATTCATTGGGAAGCTTGAGATTTGCAATTTTTATAGGTCGTGTAAATGCCAATAAGATTACACTTATCAAGTCAATATCAAACAAAACATTGGAGGTGTAGGATTCACTACATGCACAATGATTAAATTTCACGATGATACTTCTAGGAAAGCGCAAGTATTTCCTAGGATTGTTGAATTATTAAATACTTGTTGTGCACCTTTGACACTACATGGCCCTTAAGGTCCTAGTATTTTTAACACGAGATTCTAATACCAAATGTAGCACCCCTCTATAGGATGCTAAGGAATTAATCATTCATTAAATACATACACAATAACAACTTTGTTTTATCATAATTTCATTTATTTTCATTTACACAATTCTTCTACATTTTCTCAATTATAAATCTAAATAACATGATGAAATAAGTAATAGGTTAACTCTAATATTTAGAACTTAAAGAAAATATATATACAAAATATCAATAGAAAAATACCACCGCAAAATACCTCCTCTTTAGTTTTGTCGAAGCTCATCAGTTGTAATGTAGTCATGGGCGCTTTCAAGCATTATTTTCTCGCTTTCCCATAGTGAAACAACAAAATCCTCCCAACCAACTAGGAGCCTAGACGACTTCCTAGCTCGAAGAAACCTTTTCAGTTTATTGGCCCTCCATGCTCGTAACTCCAAGAACGGGAAAGCACAAATGCTCTAACAATACTATCACAAGAATTACATCTTCCAAGAATTTTCCAACCTATCAACCTCCCCAAACCTCTCAACATCCTCTTCTATTTATCAAGTTTTCATTTCCCCTTCCCCAAGTCTCCTCAACCACCCTCATTATTAGCCATCAACCTCCCTTATCTAGATTTTTGAGAAAAATATAAATTAAAACTAAAATATAAATGACTTGCATCAAACAACAATAAATAAAATGAAAAGGCTTTCTTCTCATGCTAGATAATTAATGCAATTTGACAATTTTTCCCAAAATATATATGACAACCCACCATGCTCATTTAATTCATCATACCAACCATCAATCAAGTCAAAGAAGGTATTTAATGCTTCTAGGTATTTTGTATGACATATAATTTACATATTCAATAAGCATTCAATTAAATAGTAAATAATCTAGTTTAATAACTAATATATTAATTAATTGCACTAGTGTACATGTGTAGGGTATGTGTGTGTATCTAGCACACACATATCTGATGCATGTACTAACGATAAAAAACCACTAAATCTAGTGTATAGTTAATATATGATCACACAAATGCATGCAAAACAAAAAATCAAGTAACTTATAATTTAATAATCTTAATGAACAAAATTACAATAATTCATCAATAAGTGATTATCACACTTAAAATATAAAAAGGGAATAAAAAGAGGATTTTAAACATGGTAGGAATGAAGTGAATAAACAATAATGGCACATATAATCCGCAATCACTATTCTCAACTAACATCGAAGCATCCTTCCTTCCTTGTTGGAGATATTACACACTCAGCTAGAATTATTTTCCTAAGTTTGATAGTCCAATGTTGAGAACGATTCCTTAGATGAGAATATTCTCTCTAGAGAATATTTCCCTACAAAATAGGGTGTTTCTCTTCACTTTAGATTCAGTTACACTCAGTTAGACTACTGGAAGTCACTCATGCATGACAACCTTTCTTTGATCACCAGCATTTGCATGTGCCTCTCTCACTTCCACACATGTGTCTCAGTTAACTGATGATTGCATGGATGAGTTAACTAGGACTAGGTGGCAGTTCACTCCAATGTCTATCAGTGAGTGTCTAAATCTCTCTAGATCACTACTATGTCACATTAGTTACTCATGTGGCCTAAATATATTGTAAAATATTCACTCTTTGAGTATGGAATACAGTTAATGAGAATTTTTCCATTCTTTCTCTCTTACTTCTTCTTTCTCAATTTCTCTCTACAAATGTGTGTGCTATTTTCTAGCTAGATCTTCTCTCTACAGGTTCAACACATTTACATGATATCAAAGCCGATAATTTTCTAGGAAAAAGACACACCAGACTCTTTTTGCAGGTATTAAAGATTGAAGAACGCAAAAAATATGGTTTATTCACCGACAATACTTCTCATGCCTCATAACTATTTGGAGTGGAAGCCAAAACTTCTTCTTCAAATCAGATGCAGAGGCTTGTACCAAATAACTATGGAAATGGAAGTAGAGCCTGATTTTGCTGATGAGAAAAATGACTTTCTCAATAGACAAGATATGGCCATAGGATGTATCATCTGGTTTATTTCTCCTGAAATTCTACACCAAGTATATGATGACTCACAAGACTCAATTGCAAATGAATTATGGACCAGATTGGAGGTTCTATTTGGGAATAAAGAATATTTTGAAGTCTGGATGCAAAAGGTTGACAATATAGAGCAAGTATAAAATCCGCTGGAAGATCAATCATCTCAGTTTGAAGAGCCTTCTACACGAGTATCTGCATAAATTTGTATTCCATTAATTGTGGATGATGTCTACTCCATTTAGAATTTGTTTTCTGAATTTCATGTGGATGATATATTTCATGCATCTCAAGAGTCACATGCAGACACTTTTCCATGCGCCATGCATGCATCTCAAGAGCAACATGGATGCATCTTATGAGACAAAAAGGGAGCTACGCACATCAGATTAAATTCTGATATTTTCTGAGAATAATTTGTAGAAACAAATTGGATATTTGAATTCCTCTCAGAAAAATATCCAATTTCAAAAAACAAATCGTCCGAAGTGGAGTTTAGGAAGTGAAGTTATGATCAATTTAAAATCAAGAAAAACTTAACGTTTTTTTCGAAAACGACCGCATGATTTTCAAAATTTCATCCAAACTTTATTTGGATATTATTCATTATAAGAAGATAAAGTGGATATGTGTGGACATCTCAATGGTGCATCTACTTCATCAGATCCCTGTAGATATCTACATATTCAACAAAAACTTTAATGAGCACAAACTTGCACAATTGTGAGGTCTTTTTGGAGTGAAGGACATGGCTTCTTAGCAACTGTTTTTTGTTACTTTTCATTTCTTTTATGCATTGTAATTTGAAGGGGGGGTTTTCCCATGAGGTTTTCCCTCTTTCCTCATTTTTTCAGTGTCTCATTTTTATATGCATAGTACAATGGGTACCTAACATGGCCTTTCTTACTGAGACCCATTCATCATGTACACCCTAGTAGTGTTCAGTGGGGGTGTTGGAGATATTACACACTCACCTAGAAATATTTTCCTAAGTTTGATGGTCCAATGTTGAGAACGATTCCTTAGATGAGAATGTTCTCTCTAGAGAATATTCCCCTACAAAATAGGGTTTTTATCTTCAGTTTAGAGTCAGTTACAGTAATTTATACTAGTGGAAGTCACTCATGCATGGAAACCTCATTTTTATCACCAACAGTTGCATGTGTCTCTCTCACTTCCACACATGTGTCTCTCTCACTTCCACACATGTGTCTCAGTTAACTGATGATTGCATGGATCAGTTAACTAGGAATAGGTGGAAGTTCACTCGAATGTATGTTAGTGAGCGTCTAGATCTCTCTAGATAACTACTATGCTTCATTAGTTGTTCATGTAGCATATATCTATTGTAAATTATTCACTCTTTGAGTGTGGAATACGGTTAATGAGAATTCTTCCATTCTTTCTCTCTTGCTTCTTCTTTCTCAATTTCTCTTTGTAAATGTCTGTGTTATTTTATAGCTAGATCTATTCTGTGCAGGTTCAACACATTTATATTCTTGACCTACTTCCATATTCCATCATATCCTTTCCTCTGTTGGACTAAGATGGAGCATCAACTATATTGACCTAACTCCATATAGAACCCATAAGTGAAAGTTTCATACATTTTGACCAAGCTTCCCCAACAGGAAACAAGTAGTCTCCATCACACATCTGGGGGAGCATGACTTCACAGAACCTTCCCACAACCCTAGGTTTCAGAGGATAAACGGTTGAAAATACCTTCACCCCTCCTCATAGAACTAGGGTCAACACTCTACATCAATCCATACTGTGCAACTATTGTTCTTAGAATCACTTCATCAAACAACCACTCTAGACAAGTTGTGTGTCCCGTTAAAACCAAACTTAACACATATCATAACAATATTTTGAATCATAAATTAAATAATAAGTGCAACATATAACATACACTATCTTCTTCATGTTTACGACATCCAAGTTACCTTAGCACTATAGTAATTTGACCATCACATAGCTCATCAAATTGTATATGTTAGTTCACGAATAACTCATATCCTTGCATATACATCATAATTTCATATAAGGATCCATATCTGTATCGACGTTCAATTAAGAGATGTATGTTTATTTTTAGCATGTCTTGCATCTTTTGTGCTTTCACAACACAACCAAAATTGGTAGATCTATGTATCAAATTCCAAATTTTAATTTTCATGTTAAAACAAATAAAAAAACTATCATCATCATGAGCATATACTGTAAAAATAATATCATGCAAAAGACAAATAGGTTCATATGTACATATCTCAAATATCTATCTCAATCTAATTAATACCAAACAATTTCTAAGCATCAAATTACTAAGATGAGTAAACAACATTGTTTTGACTGCCTAAGGCCAAGATATGGGGCGAAACAAGTTGGCCCTCATTTTTTAAATCTATGTAAATATCTGCTAATTTGACCTATCCTGCTTCATGTGAAAGTAGAGATTTTTGAAAGGTCGTAGAAATAACTCTCCTTTCTTATCCAGTAAACCTTAGTTTTTTTAATCTATGTAAATCTCCCTTGATTCATCCTATGTTGTATCTCCTTTTTTAATACAAAATTAACCATTTTTGTTAAAAAAAAACAACCCAAGGATTTACTCAACATATTATTACAAAACATGGTTAAGAGGGTAATATTATCCAACAACATGCACAACAACAAGGAAAGGAAGCGACATATATACAAAATTGCTTAGAGCTATTCCACCTTGTAGGTAAGCCATTACCCAAAGTTTAAAAAATGACTAGCAAGTGATAAAGAATGATAAACAATCATTTGGATTGCATGTGCTAAATTGGTAATAATTCTAAGAAATTATATCCCAAATTCAAATGTGAAAAGCATAGAATTTTGCAAGTTCAAATTTCTCAAAGTATAGGACAAGCACAATTGTAGAATTATAAATGAAAGCAACCCATAGAATCCAAGTCGAGGGAAAGTAGGATCATTAATAGGCCCATACTAGAGTTATAAAAAAAATACAACCAATGAACCAAAAGTACAAATTAACAAGTTGGTGAAGCAAGTGAAATCATGACATCAAAGAGGTTCCTTGAATGATAAAATAGATAAGGAATATTTTTGGGGTGTTGTTTTCTCTTTGTTTTCCCTTATTAGATCAAAATTATCTACCACATCTTGACAACATCCTGGTCCAAGGGAGAATATAATGTTTTCCTGAAAAGAACAAACACCTAGTGTAAACAATCCAACAAAATAAATAATATTGCAAATGTCAAGAGGAACTAACATACATATAAAAAGAAACAAGCCCCATGTTAGATGATGATTTTATAGATATACAATAGAACCTGTGAATGTTTTGGGAGAATTTACAACAAAAACAACATACATATCAAAAGAAGCATGCCCTTCCTCTGATGGAATTTTAGAGATATCCAGTCGACCCCACGAATCTTTTGTGAGAGATTACCACATAACATTGAGAATAAATTCAAAATCCTTCTTGACTTGGCCATATTTTGGTGCAAAACTTCTCACACCAGTGCAATCAATCAACATTTGGTGTAATTTAAAAAATAATTGCATGGGATCTTTGAGAAAAAAGTGATCTTTGAGAAAAAAAAATAAAAATAAAAATTTAAACTAAAACCCACTTAAGTAATAGTTTAGTCTTCATAAAATTCTTGGGGTAAATGAAGAGAGTAAGAATTTAATTAAAACTAGTGGATTTAAAAATTGCAAAGAAGAAATTAATTCTTAACTTGGGAAATTATAAAAAGATATTAAATTAATAATAAAAGGAAAAGATTAAATAGCGCAACTTCCATTTTGGCTTTATTAAAAGGGGAAAGAAGGGAAAAAAAAAATTAGGAAACTAAGAATTGGAGGAAACATAATAAAGAAAAGAAGGGAACTTATGGTAAAAAGCGAGGTCAACATAGTAACGAATCTGCAATTAAGAACCTTCTAAAATGAACAAAATTAGCAACATCATTTTAGGGAAAGTATTTAAAACATGTAAGGGGATCTACGAACACCTAGGAGTAAATTTAGGAGCAACTCTAGGTGGGTGAGGGAAATGAGACAATTAATAAATTTAACGAAAATAACTATTGGAGGAAAGCGGGGGTTGGACGACACTTGTGCGGAGGAGAATATTTAGAATAGTTTTATTAAAAATTAATTTAAATGTAATTTACGGAAAGTTGGAGGTGCTAAAAAATCTATAAAATAAAGGGAAGATGAGGAAGAAAGGGATCGGTTGTTAGCGTAACGTTATGCTATTGGAATTGTGACTTGACTGATTACTTGTGGGGAGTTGGGATTTTTTAGCTCAGATAGGAGTGATAGCTCCGCCTTGCGAGGTGAGCTGGGAAGCTAGACGTACCATATGGAAAGTGTGTGGCCCCTTTGTGGCTCGGGGGGGATAAGGAGGAAGCAGAGTACCCCTAGAGATGGGCTGGGAGGTACCGGTGTAGTCTCGACGGTCGACGAGTAGGAGCGGCATGGAACGCGCATACGTCATTCGAGGCAGGTGAAGAGGCAAAGGTATGGTCGTTTATTTGGAAGAATAGAAGGCACTAGGATTAGATGTAGGTCTGCCTGTTTATTAGAAAAGTGTACTGGTGTTACAATTTTATATAACGTTTGCTGCATCTTCCATTTTCCTTTGATGAATCGCCAAGAATAATTTTTTACAACGCTTGTTGAACCTCCTGATTTCATCCAACGAATGCTAAATGTTAAATTTTATATAACAAATCGCGGTACCTCTGAACTTAAAATTCATTGTAGAGATGAGTTTAGGTAGCCTAGAGGCCACTCCTTGACAAATTTTATATTTAACTATGCAATTAATATTTATCGGCAAAATAGTTTCTTTCGGATTCATCTTTGATAATGGTCATTAATCTCTGCATCAGAGGTCTATATTTTACCTCCGCCATTTTTTTTTAGCTAAAACTTCAAACTCGTCATGTTGAAAATTGTGTTGTCTTAATTACAGATAATACCGTTGGTTATTATGTGAAATTAAAACTGAATTTGAATTCGTTCTGGCAATAGGTGGTTGGCATTTTCGTTTTTGAAAAAAATGGGTCTGAGATTTCGTTCTAGCACGCGAATGCAGTCCTGGTTATTTATTTATAATTTGATTTCGGTGAAATTGTGTTGGATTTCGAAATACTCCGTGCCATGTTTTATGTTGAGATTTTCTTTTTCTATGGATGTTGGGTCAATCGACTTGCTGGGTCATTTTTCTGTCGGGACAATTCCCAGGTTACCAATGTTGAAATTTTTGTTTTTATATGATCGTCTGTTGTCCTGGGAGGGGCATTTTCTATTACTGCAGGAGTTTTATATCATTGTGGGCATATTACACATTACAGTGGGAGTTTTTGTGTTAAAGGGGGTGTTTTATATCACTATGGACGTATTACACATTACAATGGGCGTTTTTGTGTTAATGGGGGCGTTTTATATCACTGTGGGCATATTACACATTACAATGGGCATTTTTGTGTTAATGGGGGCATTTTATATCACTGTGGGCATATTACACATTACAATGGGCGTTTTTGTGTTAATGGGGGCGTTTTATATCACTGTGGGCATATTATACATTACAGTGTGCATTTTTATATTAATGTGGGCATTTTTATATGACTGTGGGCATATTATATATTACTGTGGGCGTTTTATATATTACGTGTCTTGATCTTGCTGTACATGAGGTATTTTCCGTGTCAAACGAAAAAGTGACTACGCCTTTTGATGTCTGACATCCTAAGTTGGAATCCTATTACCTCCCTTTACATCTTGACTATATTTCTGATCGGGTAACCCTCTTCCACTGCTTAAATGATCAGCTTTTAGATGTTGTTATTGTTTCGGCATGTAAATTTTCATAAAGATGGTGTTCCACTATTATGCTTCTTGAAGCTCGTATTGATCTTGGTTTTATGATGTTATTCATCTTGTCAGTGAGCGTTGACCTGTATTTAGTTGTCTTAATTTACAAATATCTCCATACCAACTAAGATTTCAATTAATATAGTTGTTTCGTTATATTTTGTAAGTAATTGGTTTATTTCATTTTGGGCTATAAACATTAATATCTTAATGACAACGAAAAATTTCTCAAGAACATTATGTAATTCAACTTCAGTTAGAGATAAGATAGACCCTTAGGAGTGGCTTTATTTCAAGATAGAAGTGCACATTGTGTTGTAGTTATCTTATGGATTAATTTAGACTAGTACTTAGTGTTAGTAAGGACCTATCTAATATGAATAATACCAGATTAGCGAATTGGATCGTGTTTATGGATGGTTATTTACCCTAAGGAATGTATAGTGGAGAAATCTAGAGTTAATTATAATAATGGTTCTCGTTTGATTAAAGACAAGTAATAAAGGGGGAAAGGTGGTTATATAAAGCTATCTTGTCTTCTAGTGTTAAAAATGGAATAGTTCTATTTTCTTTCCATAGAATCTTGATATTTTATATATTCTAATTGAAGGAGAATGGTCTTGTAACAATTGTTATTTTGGAGATAAAAATACTTCTTAAGATCTTCTTTATTATTTCCATCGCTTAAGATAATGTTAACGATTATTTATAATGATTGAGTTAATTGATTTTAGGATATAACATCAATTATGGATATATAAACGTTGATATGTTGCGTTATTTATTGGTTCACCATTACTGGCTACCGATTATTAAATTTAGTTCATTGAGTTAAGGTTAATGTTAATTTTTATGTTACGATAAAATATTATTGAATACTGCGTTATTTATGGATTTATGATCACTGCGTTGTCAATACAATTATTGGTTCATAATTATGGTCAATCAAATTACAAGTTTAGATCATGGAATGAATGATAATGGAAATTTTACAATGATTGCCTCAAATGATTTTAGGATAATTTGTTAATTATTGATCTGTAGTTAAATATTAAATGTGACTTATTGCGTTAAATGACAATTATAACTATTCATTATATTTATGATTATAATTAATGACTATTTATCTTGTTAAGGGTTAAACCAGTCGAAGTTTCAGACTTGTACTAAAGGGTCCCTTGAATGTGTTTTAGAGCGTACTTTGATGACGAATTATGATCTAAAGTTGCACAATGGAATGGCTTTAAGACTCATATAGATGGTAGTCCCTTGTTTAATTAATGTTGTGTTGTGTTGTAAACCTTTTGTGTGCTTGGTCTACTTATGTTAGGTGGGAAGTCGACACCTCCATGTTCCTCATAACAGTCGCCATCCATGAGACCTTAAATGGTTAAAATCGATGGGAACCTAGGCTTGAGCATTGATTATGTGTCTTGGAAGTCCTAACCATTTCAGGGTAGGATGGATGGGTAGTCAGTCTTACTTATTGTCGATTGATCATCGTTAATGCATGCAATCACTTGTTGTGCATCTTATGTCGTCTTGTTGTGTTCATCATTGTTGCGTCTTATTCGTCGTCGGGTGGCAACGTAGAGTCGAATGCATTTATTTCCTTTGTACATGCACACACACACCTGTAACAAAAATAAAATAAAATTTCACTTGTTATAAGAGGTTTGTCGGCATAACGAGGAGGATGTTACATGTGGTATCAAAGCGGGTTCGACCTGATTTGATTTGATTATACTATTGTTGATTGAGTTGATTGTGTGTGTGCAGGTAATCATGGTTAGAGGATGCCGTAGAGGCAGACAATGGGGTGCTAGGGGAGGAGGCGTGACGCCTCCAGTAGCATCCATACCTGAGGGGTCTAACCCCCAGGGAGGTGAGCAGGTTCTCAAACAAGAGCAGATAGCAGTTGGCGACGTGGTCGGGATGATGAGATCTTTTCATCGCATGTCTGAGGCACTGATCAGCCGCTTGGACAGAGATGAGGCTAGGGCACCGGCATCCACTGAGGTTCCGCCGCGTGCACCAGCCATTACCAATAGCATTCATCATGAACTCGAGAAAGTCAAATTTCTCGAGTTCTTGGGTGCCTTGGACGGTGCAGCTACCAAGGCATGGTTGGAGAAGATGGTGATGTGCTTAGCACTTCGCGATTATACCTCCAACATGAAGGTCTGCATGGCAGTCTTTCAACTAAAGGGGAACGCTCTTCTATGGTGGAAGACACTCCTACCGCAGCTGAACATGGTCGTCGAAGATGTGTCATGGGAACTGTTTAAGGAACGGTTCCGAGAGAGGTACCTTTCAAAGGAATTCATTGAGTGTCAGCTCAATGAGTTCAACGCATTACGACAGGGATGTCATATGGTGCTCGAGTACGAGGCACATTTTATGGATCTACTCCGGTATGCTCCACACATAAACAAAGAGAAACTTAAGGTCAACCGATTCATGTTCGGCCTTAACGTAAGCCTACATGCAAAGGTTAGGATTTTGATACCTCAAACCTTGCATGATGTCGTCAAGAAGGCCCTCATAGCAGAGGAGGAGCTTGTCAGTGGGGGTCAGACCAAGACTCCAATAAGACCAGCAGGGCAGGGTTCATTTGGAACACCGCAACATCAGACACTTGCGAGACATACGTCTGGTTATCATGGCTTCTAGAGGGGATCCACTTTCACTACACCATGACAACCACCACCTCAGCAGCAGACACCTTATCGGGGGCCACAACATCAACATTAGCGTTGCTTGCAGTAGCAACAGTTTAGGCCTATTCAGCAGAGCAGACCAGGGTTTCAGGCCAGTGGGCCGTCATCTTCTACTTTGGGTACCAGGACTACTAGGATGAAGAAGGGGTGTTGGATGTGTGGGGAGGCACACTACTAGCACGAATGTCCTGTGGAGAGGACCAAAGTGTCTGGATCAGCTGGACCCACTACAGTGGGAGATTTGGGCAAGGCCCATCGAATTCATGCAGCGGTGAATAACCACCAGGCAGAGCACCAGTCAATTGTGCTCGAGACGATAGGTATTGTCACTGACCAGACCCTTAGTATTTTGATAGACCCAGGTGCTACTGAGAGTTTCATTTCTGGTGCAGCGCTAAAAAGGATAAATGTAAAAGAAGTCGACCAGGATGAGTTTAGCCTCATAGAAATGGTTTCAGGAGCCAAACAGAAGGTTGGAGGAAAAGTTACGGGTTGTCCCTTAACCTGGGAGAGTTTGTCACGAGGGTCAACTTGTACGCCACAATCTTAGGATCTTACGACATCATGATTGGTATGGATTGGTTGGAATCGCATGAGGCGATACTCAACTGTAAGATGAAACAGTTGAGCTTGGTTGATGATGAAGGACAGAGACGCGTGATTATAGGATGGAACCAGGGAGGTTCCCTGAGGTTCGTCTCTTCCTTACAGCTACGGAAGAGTATGCACAAGGGGTGCAAGCTTTATGCAATCCTCACGCTAAATGAGAAGGGAGTAGCGGAAGGTCTAGAACACCTTCCGGTGGTGAGAGAGTTTGCGGACATGTTTCTGAAGGAGTTACCAGGGATGCCACCGAAGAGAGAATTTGAGTTTACCATAGACCTAAAACTGGGGACCGAACCGATAGCAAGAACTCCTTATCGAATGTCGACCCCGAAGTTGCAAGAGTTGAAAATGAAACTGAAGCAATTGTTGGACCTGGGACTGATATGTCCTAGTGTGTCACCATGGAGAGCACCTATCATTTTCATATGAAAGAAGGACGGATCTTGGAGGCTTTGCATTGACTACTGTCAACTGAACAAGGCTATGATCAAGAATCAGTATCCCTTACCAAGAATTGATGATCTGTTCGATCAAATGAAGGGTGCGACAGTGTTCTCCAAGATCAATTTGTGATCATGGTATCACTAGTTGCAGATCAAGGAGGATGACGACCCTAAGACAACATTTAAGACTAGATTTGGACATTACGAGTTTACTATTTTACCATTTGGACTGAAAAATGCCCCGAGGGCATTTATGAGTTTGATGAATGGGGTGTTCCGCGAATATTTGGACAAGTTCGTCCAAGTATTCATTGACGATATTTTGATTTACTCTCGTATGACAGAGGTGAATGATGAGCACTTGCGCTTGGTACTACAGTGTCTGCGAGAGCAAAAACTGTATGGGAAGCTGTCCAAATGCTCTTTCTATCAATCGAAGATTCACTACTTAGGGCATGCCATTTCTGGCGAAGGCATCATCATGGATCCAACCAAGGTTGAGGCTATTATGGAATGGCCCACGCCGACGAATGTCATAGAAGTGAGTAGATTTATGGGTTTAGCAAGATACTACCGACGGTTTGTTGAGGGATTTTTGAAGATAGCAAATCCAATCATGGAATTGCAGAAGAAAAACAAGAAGTTCTTTTGGACCGAGAAATGCGCAGAAGCATTTTGGAGGCTTAAAGAGTTTTTGATGACAACGTCGATACTAAAGGTCCCTGACATGGATGCAGACTTCTTCGTATGCACTGATGCATCCAATGAAGGTTTAGGCATAGTATTAATGAAAGAGAGACGAATGATTTCTTACATTTCGAGGAAATTGGGAAGGCATGAGGAGAACTACGCGGTGCATGATTTGGAGTTATTAGCCATCATATATGCCTTGAAGGTTTGGAGACACTACCTTGTCGGATGAAAATTTGAACTAAAGACTGATCATTGGGACTACAACACATTTTTACGCAAAGCGACCTGAATGCACGACAATGGCATTGGTAGGAATTGATTAGAAAATACGACTTCGAGATTACTTACATAAAGGGAAATGTGAACCGAGTGGCAGATGCTTTGAGTCAAAGGCCACGCATCTTTTTGGTGTTTCCTCTTCAGACGAATCTACGTGATAAGATTCTCACTTTACAGCGTGACGATGATTGGTACAAAGAGGTAGAGGGTTTTATCAGATAAAACACAATGATGGTACCATGATATGAGGATATTCATTTGATAGCGATGGTTTATTGAAGTTTAAAAGTCATATTTACATACCACCAAATGACAAGTTGAGGATGTTGATCCTGAGCGAGGCTCATCGAGCGGTTTACATGGCTCACCCAGGAGTTACGAAGATGATGGAAGATCTTAAGCCCTTATTCTTCTGGAGGGGAATGAAGGCCGACATAGTTATCTATGTGGCTAGGTGTCTATAGTGTCAATAGGTAAAGGCTGAACATAGACACCCAATAGGATTACTACAACCACATACCATTCTGGAATCGAAATGGGAAGTTATTTCGATGGATTTCATCGTTGGATTGCCACTGACGACAAGGAGACATGACTCGATTTTTGTAGTAGTAGACACTCTGACGAAGAGTGCTCACCTTATTCATGTGCGTACGACATATCAAGCACCTGACATAGCTAGAGTTTTCATTAGTGATATTGTGAGGCTGCATGGCGTGCCTAAGAGGATTATATCCGATCAAAGATCGGTGTTTACTGGATGATTTTGGACGAGTTTCCAAGAGGCCTTGGGAACTCAACTTAACTTTAGTACTGCGTGTCACCCAGAGACTGAAGGACAGACAAAACGAACCAACCAAACCTTGGAATACATGTTGCGCATGTACGTGATGGACCAACAAAAGCGTTGGGAGGAATTCTTGCCTCTAGTAGAGTTCGCTTACAACAACAGTTACCAGAGCACCATTAAGATTGCGCCTTTTGAGTTTCTTTATGTGTGACTGTGTCGGACGCCTTTGAGTTGGGATTGACTTAAGGATAGGGTCCTGGTGGGACCATAAGTGATCCAGGAAATGGAAGACCAAATGAAAACCATAAGACAAAGGATTAAAGAAGCGCAAGATTGACAAAAGAGTTATGTCGATGCGCACCGAGTCGACCGTAGCTACGAGGTCGGCGATTGAGTCTTCTTGCAGGTTAAACCGCATAAGAGTTCAATCAAGTTTGGAAAGGGAGCTAAACTCTCTCCTAGATTCATGGAACCTTTCAAGATTGTGGAGAGAAAGGGGCCCGTGGCCTATCAACTATCCTTGCCTGATTCTTTGAGGCGTATGCACGATGTTTCTCATGTATCGGTTTTGAGACATTATATTAGTGATCCTACACATGTGATTGACATGAGTTCCTTGCAGGTATCGGACGAGGGAGCACTCATGGCTGAGTCGATCTGCATCTTAAATCATCACGTTTGATAGTTACGACGTTGAACGATAGATCAGGTCAAGGTCCAGTGGGACAGTTATAGTCCGCACTCGGCGACCTGGGAGGATGCATATGATATGCACCAACAGTTTCCATTTTTGTTTGATAGATAGACTTATGATACTGCGATACATTTATTTCAGCATTTATACTATGAAACTTTGGGATGAAGTTTAGACCAAGAGGGGGTGTATGTAACATCCCTCTCTGGTGCACTGAGAAAACTTATTCTTTAAGGACACTCGCTCGCAAGTGATCTAGACTATTATGATATTAAAACTCTTGTCCTTGATTATGATGCGTTATGATAAATTACATGATGTTTTACTGCCTTGACATAGACAGGTGCTATTGACTCAGTTTTATTGAGTGTGTAGGGTTTTGGACCTTGAGGATGCAGAGGCATCGATGGAACCCCTTGGACTCCAGATTGAGTCAGGGAGTGTGCTATTTGGGTTGATTTATTTACTGTGATATTTCATTGATTTGATGATATGATGTGGACATGATCTGATGCGATTGTTGATGATGAAGGTTGATGATAGCTTGACGACTAGACTCACATATGGAGTAAAGGGGCCACACATGATTTCCACAGAGGTTGAGGGAGAGGTGTGGACAACAGCCCTGCCACAGCCTACTAGCACTCTTGTTGTAGCTCGAACTTTAGGTTAACGATTACCTAGTTTGAGAGGATCCACGATGTCGTAAGGGAAGACTGCGACAGTTGCTCACGATTACTCTAAGGGGTGCGCAATAAGGCGGGGCCCTTATTCCTTAGAAGCCCTTAGTCTCCCACATGTCCACCTGGTAGAGTGTTGACTCTAGGGGTTATTGATGTCTACCAATTAGTCAAGTTGGCTAGTGGCACCCTTGGAGCACGTGGTGCATCCTGAAGGGCACGTCATGCAAAAGAAAAGAACGAGGTAAGTGGCAACCCTGCAGCACATGGTGCGTCTTGAAGGGCACGTCACATTAGTGTTGATGAAGGAACAAACCTAGATGGCCCTAAGACTTTTAACACATTAAGAAATTCTTAAACAACTTCCCTAAATAATTGCAGCCCAATTCAGAATCTAAATATAAGTCTAAAACTTCTCTAGGGTAAAATATTGTCTAACCTTAAGAAAATACCCTATAAAAATAAAAATAAAAATTTAAACTAAAACCCACTTAAGTAATAGTTTAGTCTTCATAAAATTCTTGGGGTAAATGAAGAGAGTAAGAATTTAATTAAAACTAGTGGATTTAAAAATTGCAAAGAAGAAATTAATTCTTAGCTTGGGAAAGTATAAAAAGATATTAAATTAATAATAAAAGGAAAAGATTAAATAGTGCAATTGCCATCTTGGCTTTATTAAAAGGGGAAAGAGGGGAAAAATAAAAATTAGGAAACTAAGAATTGGAGGAAACGTAATAAAGGAAAGAAGGGAACTTATGGTAAAAAGCGAGGTCAACATAGTAACGAATCTGCAATTAAGAACCTTCTAAAATGAACAAAATTAGCAACATCATTTTAGGGAAAGTATTTAAAACATGTAAGGGGATCTAGAAACACCTAGGAGTAAATTTAGGAGCAACTCTAGGTGGGTGAGGGAAATGATACAATTAATAAATTTAAGGAAAATAATTATTGGATGAAAGAGGGGGTTGGACGACACTTATGCGGAGGAGAATATTTAGAATATTTTTATTAAAAATTAATTTAAATGTGATTTAGGGAAAGTTGGAGGTGTTAAAAACTCTATAAAAGAAAGGGAAGATGAGGAAGAAATGGATCGGCTGTTAGCGTAACATTACACTGCCGGAATTGTGACTTGACTGATTATTTGTGGGGAGTTGGGATTTTCCATCTCATATAGGAGTGGTAGCTTCGCCTTGCGAGGCGAGCTAGAAAGCTAGATGTACCATCTGGAAAGTGTGTGGCCCCTTTGCAGCTCGGGGGGATAAGGGGGAAGTAGAGTACCCCTAGCGATTGGTTGGGAGGTACCAGTGTAGTCTCGATGGTCAGTGAGCAGGAGTGGCACAGAACGCACGGACATCATTCGAGGCAGGCAAAGAGGCAAAGGTATGGTCATTTATTTGGTAGAATAGAAAGCACTAGGATTTGATGTAAATCTTCCTGTTTATTGGAAAAGTATATTGGTGTTACAATTTTATATAATGTTTGTTGCATCTTCTATTTTCCTTTGACGAATCGCCAAGAATAAATTTTTACAACGCTTGTTGAACCTCCTGATTTCATCCAATGAATGCTAAATGTTAAATTTTATATAACAAATTGCGGTACCTTCGGACTTAAAATTCATGGTAGATATGAGTTTTGCTAGCCTGGAGGCCACTCCTTGACATATTTTATATTTAACTGTGCAATTAATAATTACCGACAAACTAGTTTCTGTCGGATTCATCTTTGATAATGGTCATTAATCTCTGCATCAGAGGTCTATATTTTACCTCTGCCATTTTTTTTTAGATAAAACTTCAAACTCGCCCTGTTGGCAATTGTGTTGTCTTGATTACAGATAATACCACTGGTTATTATGTGAAATTAAAACTGAATTTGAATTCGTTCTGGCAATAGGTGGTTGGCATTTTCGTTTTTGAAAAAAATGGATCTGAGATTTCGTTCTGGCACACGAATGCAATCCTGTTTATTCATTTATAATTTGATTTCGGTGAAATTGTGCTGGATTTCGAAATACTCCATGCCGTGTTTTATGTTGAGATTTTCTTTTTCTTTGGATGTTGGGTCAATCCACTTGTTGGGTCGTTTTTCTGTCGGGACAATTCCCAGGTTACCAATGTTGCAATTTTTGTTTTTATATGATTGTCTGTTGTCCTGGGAGTGGCGTTTTCTATTACTGCAGGTGTTTCATATCACTGTGGGCATATTACACATTACAATGGGCATTTTTGTGTTAATGGGGGTGTTTTATATCACTGTGGGCGTATTACACATTACAGTGGGCGTTTTTGTGTTAATGGGGGCATTTTATATCAGTGTGGGCGTATTACACATTACAATGGGCATTTTTGTGTTAATGGGGGCGTTTTATATCACTGTGGGCGTATTACACATTACAGTGGGTTTTTTTGTGTTAATGGGGGCGTTTTATATCAATGTGAGCGTATTACACATTACAGTGGGTGTTTTTGTGTTAATGGGGGCGTTTTATATCACTGTGGGCGTATTATACATTATAGTGGGCATTTTTATATTAATGTGGGCGTTTTTATATGATTGTGGGCGTATTATATATTACTGTGGGCGTTTTATATATTACGTGTCTTGGTCTTGCTATACATGAGGTATTTTCTGTGTCAAATGAAAAAGTGACTGCGCCTTTTGATATCCGACATCCTGACCTGGAATCCTATTACCTCCCTTTACATCTTGACTATGTTTATGATCAGGTAACCCTCTTCCACTGCTTAAATGATCTACTTTTAGATGTTGTTATTGTTTCGACATGTAAATTTTCATAAAGATGGTGTTCCACTATTATGTTTCTTGAAGCTCGTATTGATCTTGTTTGTATGATGTTATTCATCTTGTTAGTGAGCGTTGACCTATATTTAGTTGTCTTAATTTACAAATATCTCCATACCAACTAAGATTTCAATTGATATAGTTGTTTTGTTAAATTTCGTAATAATTGGTTTATTTCATTTTGGGCTATAAACATTAATATCTTAATGACAACGAAAAATTTCTCAAGAACATTATATAATTCAACTTCAGTTAGAGATAAGATAGACCCTTAGGAGTGGCTTTATTTCAAGATAGATGTGCACATTGTTTTGTACTTATCTTTAGGATTAATTTAGACTAATACTTAGTGTTAGTAAGGACCTATATAATATGAATAATACCAGATTAGTGAATTGGATCATGTTTATGGATGGTTATTTACCCTAAGGAATGTATAGTGGAGAAATCTAGAGTTAATTATAATAATGATTCTCGTTTGATTAAAGACAAGTAATAAATGGGTCAAAGGTGGTTATATAAAGTTGTCTTGTCTTCTAGTGTTAAAAATGGAATAGTTCTATTTTCTTTCCATAGAATCTTGATATTTTATATATTCTAATTGAAGGAGAATGGTCTTGTAACAATTGTTATTTTGGAGATAAAAGTACTTCTTAAGATCTTCTTTATTATTGCCATCACTTAAGATAATGTTAATGATTATTTATAATGATTGAGTTAATTGATTTTAGGATATAGCATCAATTATGGATATATAAATGTTAGATGTTGTGTTATTTATTGGTTTACCATTACTGGCCACCGATTATTAAATTTAGTTCATTGAGTTAAGGTTAATGTTAGTTTTTATGTTGCGATAAAAGATTCTTGAATATTGTGTTATTTATGGATTTATGATCACTGTGTTGTCGATACAATTATTGGTTCATAATTACGGTCAATCAAATTACAAGTTTAGATCATGGAATGAATGATAATGTAAATTTTACAATGATTGCCTCAAATGATTTTAGGATAATTTGTTAATTATTGTTCTGTAGTTAAACATTAAATGCGACTTATTGCATTAAATGACAATTATAACTATTCATTATATTTATGATTATAATTAATGACTATTTATCTTGTTAAGGGTTAAACCAGTCGAAGTTTCAGACTTGTACTAAAGGGTCCCTTGAATGTGTTTTAGAGGGTACTTTGATGACGAATTATGATCTAAAGTTGCGCAATGGAATGGCTTTAAGACTCATATAGATGGTAGTCCCTTGTTTAATTAATGTTGTGTTGGGTTGTAAATCTTTTGTGTGCTTGGTCTACTTGTGTTGGGCGGGATATAGACACCTCCATGTTCCTCAGAACAATCGCCAGCCCTGAGACCTTAAATGGTTAAAATCGATGGGAACGTGGGCTTGACCATTGCTTATGTGTCTTCGAGGTCCTAACCATTGCAGGGTAGGATGGATGGGTAGTCAGTCTTACTTGTTGTGTGTATTATGTCATCTTGTTGTGTTCATCGTGGTTGCATCTTATTCGTCATCGGGTGGCAATGTAGAGTCGAATGTATTTATTTACTTTGTACACGCGCGCAGACAACTGTAACAAAAATAAATTAAAAAAATTGCACTTGTTATAAGAGGTTTGTCAACATAACGAGGAGGATGTTACATTAAGGGTATCATGAGTTGGTTTGGACTCTTCCTCATTTCATTACAAGTGGATTCCTAGTCTCAAGGAGGAAGTTAAGGGTCTTTCTCATTTTTTTCCTTGGGTACATACTAGATCCTAAATTCATGGATCTTGTCCTTTTGGATTATGGAGCTAGAAAAAATTATGTTAACCCCTTTATTGGGAGAGATTGAAGGATGAGATTTTGGAGGCCCATTTGGAGAGAGCTCATTGGGAGAGTTGAGCCCCTTATTGGGACAAAATGTGAACCCCTACATTGAGATATTTATGCCCCACATTGGTAGAGCCTTGTTTCTCATTCATTTGGGATGAGATGTATCCCTTTTATGTAAAGGAGAACCAATCCCACATTGGGAGAAGGAATGACAAGACATTCATATTTCAAGCAAATCCGGGGACATAGCTAGAAGGTTATGGTGAACTCCGTTAACAAATCGGTGATTTGTTCCTCTTATGTGATTGCTTTATGTTTCTTATGAATATCTTTACTTTTGAAATTATGATTATTAAATGTGTATTGTAATGGATTATGAGACTAAGAACTTGTGCACCAAGTTTATATTCAATTTTGATACAAACCTTTCATAAGAACACATGTTCACCTTTAATGAAATCAAGTTCAATGAAACGATCTTATAATTGATCTATTTATTAAGTGAACCTAGAACCGGATCAAGTTTCATATCAAGGTCACCCTAGATTCAGATCAACTACTATATCTTAAGTTCACTTAATTGCAGAGTTATAATGGGATTTGATGCATTAATGTTGTAGGAATGTGCATATGATGTATGTAATTAACAAATGGAGATGGAATTACATTACATTCCCCATCAAAAGAGTGAATATCATGGTTTATCAAAAGAACAAGCTTGAAAAAATTGATTTAGTGGAAAAGGTGGATGGTCGCCGAGATCCACCTTGATGATGTCTTGTGTTTTTAAGTGAATGTTGAAGTATATGGAAGAATATGTACATATAGGTATTTAAATAAAAATGAAATAAAAATGCTGACACAATATGTAGCATATTCTTTAATTCTACAAGGTATCAAAATGTATTTTACACATGTAAGGAAGGTCGAGAAATATACCAAGTGGAACTTACCAAGTTTCTATGTGAAGGAATAGAGTACCTCTTATGATAAAGCATTTCCAACTTGGGCATTGACATCACAATGATTTGAACTTGTCATTACTCACAATTGGGACTTTGAAACCTTTGTGTCATAACAACTTAAACCTATTATCACTCTCGATTGGGGGTTCGCAACCTTGGAATTGGCATTGTAATAACACTAACATGTTTTTGCATGGAATGGAAAATGAATACGCTGCAACAT
This sequence comes from Picea engelmannii, assembly GCA_009831015.1. NCBI lineage: Eukaryota > Viridiplantae > Streptophyta > Pinopsida > Pinales > Pinaceae > Picea > Picea engelmannii. Next base: position 270,866 of record ML803045.1, read on the forward strand.
AATGACATGTATCTAATCCACTATGTGATCCAACATGATACCTATATTCTTCAGAGGGTCTAACCAAGAAGTAATTAGGTTATTGTTTTATGAGTGTGAATCTCATTTTGAGCATTTTCGTTCACTTAGGGATTGAAACTCTACACTAATATTAGTTGTAAATGAAACCTTAAATGATGAATCAAAGAACATTGTCTCTCTTATTTTAAAATAGGTAGATGCTCTATTTTCTTATATAAAAAGGGGCATCCTTTCCTTCAAGTGACATTGTCATGTGTTTTTCTATTATGTTATAATACTATTCCACTAAATAATATATGCTAGATATTGTTACTTGTGCATTATCATCTTGTAGAGCATGTGGTGACTTAGTAGCTATTGCATAGGAAAATCCCTTGAAGCGGACCACTCGAGGTAATGAACTATGCATTTGGTGTATATATGATGTATCTTATTTGTAATTTTCATTTATGTTTAGTAATTTCTTATTTTGTTTTCTGTAGAATGTTCTTTCTACAAAAATATAATGATTTTAAGCCCACCTATGGTTGTAATCCTAATAAATAGAGAAAATGTATTGGTATCAGAAGATAAGCCTCTTATTAATTCCAACCTAGGAGGAGCCATTAACTAGGCCTAAATATATAAGTGTTATATGCTTCATTGAGGATAAATTGATTTAATCTTTGAAGTATTTACTTGCTTTCATTGTTATTTAAATTCACATCTAAATAGATTCAACTAGTTTTTAAGATGAATTGATTTTATTTTATATAGATTTTTTAAATAAATAAGAAATGTAAGTTTCATAAAATCAATAGAAGGGAATCACTCTGTGTATACTCCACACAATGTCTCACATGCATAATTGAACCCTGGTTTGATGAATTAAGTGATTTAGTGAATTGAACTTACCTGATCTTTAAGAAGGTAAACAAAAACATTATCAATATTGCACTTGCAACTTTGTACTTTATGTATAGCAATTGTAATTCCATATGTTATTGGATAGTACGACGATGTACAAATGCCACAATGATACAATGACAAAAGTGTAAACAAAGACCATTGTATAGATGATGGCATAGTGCAAACTAGCCATATAAACAATGTATGAACTAGCTGTATGGATGTAGTAGAATATTTATTTGATACCAATGGAGTGAGTACACTCCCTTGACTTTCTCAATGAGATACTATTTGATTTATAAAAGAAGAATGGATAAAATATAATGTTTTTACAAATGGCGCCATGCATAAAAGGTTCCTTTTAAAAAAATGTGCTTCTTAATTAAATATAACCTTTCATTATTATTATTATTATTATTTATTTTACTTCTTCCTATTATTTTATTTATCATTTATTATACTTCTATGTATTATTTTATTTATTTTTAAACTTTATATATAAGAGTCCATTCTAAAAAATATTTACATCAAAACTCCCAAAAGCCTATATTTTATTTATTATTAAGTTTGTCTTTAAACTTTATGTATGTAAGAGTCAATTCAAAAATATATTTACATCAAAACTCCCAAAAGCCTATAACTTTCAAAGGGTAGGAGTACTACGTAAAAGATTGTCCGAGAAAAAAACAAGGTGATAGTTCATAATAATAAACCATGAATTTAACTATTCCCTGATTGGGAAATATTTTTCTAGTCCACCTTTGTTGTAGCACCACCTTGCTATGTTTCCTTGGTGGAAGGTGCGTCTACGTTTTTCTATCATTTTTAAATGTTGCTCGGAATGGATGGATTGTTCTACATTTATAAATGTTTCCCGGAATTATAAGTATCTTGCACCACTTTGTATTTGGTTTGGCCGATTGTATTATTGTGGGTGGTTGTTTCAGCACAAAAAAGACGATGGAGTTGGAATTTTCACAGTGGCCAGTTTCATAGAGCGTAGAGTTTTATGTTAAACTCACCACTGCTCTTATTTTTGTTATATTGGTAGCGGCATGGAGCAAGAAAATAAAGGGTTGGCTGCCCCCAGGACCTTTCTCGTTGCCCATTATCGACCATCTTCACATGTTGGGAGCGCTTCCCCACCGAGAGCTGGCAGCTGGCCTCTCATGTCTCTCCGTCTCGGCTCCGTCCTCACCTTAGTCGTCTCATCTCCAGAGGTGGATAGGGATTTTCTCAAAACCCAGGATCATCGTTTCGCAAACAAAGGTCCGTCGGCCGCTGCAAAGCATTTGTCATTTAATTTTTCGGACTTCAGCTTTACTTTGTGTAGCCCTTAGGCAATTGCATAAGCTCTTCTCTTTGGAGTTTTTGAGCTCCAGGTGGTTAGATTACTTCCGCTTTATTAGAGAAGAGGAAGTCTCTAATATGATTCGCTCTATTGTTAATTCAGATGATTCTCATCCTTTAAACATCAACCGAACCTTGGCATCCCTTGCGACGGCCATAATCTGCAGGATGGCCTTCGGTAGCAAGTATTCTGACCCAGACTTAAGGGGTTTCAGTTCAATGGTAAGAGAAAGTTTTCTCTTACTCGGTTCTTTTAATATCGTAGATTACATCCCATATTTGGACTGGATGGATTTGCAAGGGCTCATTCGTCGGATGAAGAAGATACATAAGACACAAGACCACTCGTTAGATAAAGTAATAGATGAACATGTTTCCCGGGATGATCCCAACATCACACATGATCTTGTGGATATCTTACTTGCAGTCTCTGCAGATAAAGATGGTATAAAAGGAGTTCTCTTTGTGAGTTAAAATTGCCCCACATGGATGGATAATATATCAAATTAGATTTAGATAATTGTTAATATAATTTTATACTAGGATCATCATGATCATGATATTGATGTTGGCAGGATATGTTTCTTGGTGGCTTGGACACAACGCCTACAACGATAGAACGGTCAATGTCTGAATCGTTGAGAAACCCGCCAATGATGAAGAAGCTCCAGGACGATCTGGAACATGTCATTGGATTGGGTGACATGGTATATCAATGGGGACTAATGGTGGAACCCCAAGCACACATGAAAAGGGTTGTGGCCAATAGATCTATGCTAAACATATGGAAGACTTTCATTCTTTGGAAGGGAGCATATATAGATAGGACCATTGTGTAAGAGAGCGTAGGGCACCAAGTCAATGGAATTTTTGAGTTTAGGTGAAAAAATATCTCTATTCTCCTCTACAGTATTGTCGACCTAGTTTACTATATAAAAATGTCTTGGGTCAAGGATGTGGTGGTTGCAGTGACCTTCTTTTCACCTTCTAACAAGATCATGAGGACGAAAAATTTAAATGTCTAAGAATATAATTTGTATCACTAGTTAGCCGAGATAAATGAAATGACAGTAGTTGAAATTACCTTCAGTAACATTTAGATATCAACTTCTAGTGCAACAATGTTCTCTGGGGCTAAGACTCGTAAACAACGTGATGTTTCCACATATATGGTTGTCCTAAAATAAAATCACAAAATTTGAGTGGGAAAACATCACATAATACCTCATCTTTGAAGGGTTGGGTGTTGTAGGGAAGGCTACATTGTTGGCTGACATAGATGTCTCATCCCCTACTGAACCGTCCAATGGTGTATGGTTGGCAGTGTGGCATTGTGGACAAATTAATTATTTTGATAGCCTCAACTAAGATCACATTCTTTTGACTCCTGATGTCATCAATGAAATCAAGTGGGGTCCATTTCACCCAAATCTATGAATGGAAGAGGCAGTCCTCATCCTCACACTCCTCTAGTTCTTTTGGTTGGATTGTTGTCTCCATAATGGTGGTAGTGGGTTCTGCATCGATGATATGTTTCCCTTTATTATTCTCTAAATATTTGTCCAAGTAATGTTTTGATTCTTTTTATTTGAGCTCGACCACGAAGGACAGTTTGAGAGACATTAATTAATGTTGTGCTAGGGGTTTTGTGGAACTCAAACCAATTTCTAGTGTCCTTCTTTGACTTCCCATCACCCGTCTTAGCTCGTGGCTTGGACTGATATTCGTGTGATTGACTCTCCTTTATTTTTTTGTTTTTTATTGTTTCATTTTCCATGATTTTTTTGTGGCGTATTTGAAAAACCAAACTCTTGCTTGCTTCGCTACATCAATTTATTCTCAATTTTGACTGCATATCGATAAGCAACTCTGAGTGAGAAAACGTCCAACAAATCTATCTATGTTTGGATGTACCTATGTAGAACACTGCGGTACTTGAGAACCAAGTTCCACTTCGAGTCTTTAATATCCAACTTTGAGTGTAATATATGGAAGATGTTAGTGTACTCTAGCACCGACTAGTCTCTTTCCTAACAAAGAGTCATCCATCTCATATACTAGTCATCATAGCTTCCAAAAAGACAATACTCGTCCTTGAGAGAATCCACAAAGGTTTCCTAGGTGGGTTCTCTTATAAATGATGTAGATTCATCCATGGTGTACCTCTCCTAGTAACCTTTACAACAATATCTAATATGGGGAAGGGATTGAAGGAGTGTGAAGATGATGTTTTGTCATTTGATTTTATTTTGGATAGAGTAATAACCTATTCTAGAATATTAAACCAATTGTTTTTAGCATCTGCATCTATCTAGCCTTCAAATAAGGGGATACCAAAATTTACTTGTACCTTGAATGGTGTCATACATTCAAAATGGTTACTTGTCGAAGATGACTAAACCACCATCTGTAGTCCTTGTAGGATCTAAGCGAAATTGTCCATCATATCATTCCTCTATCACATGAGGGATTCCTCTAGCAACATATTGAAATTATATCCTCCTCTGTCATATGCCTTTTCTTCTACCATGGGAGGTCACTTGTGATGGATATATAGGTTTTCCCCAAGAAAAATTAGCTCGAGACCAAACTCTCTATACCACTGATCCATGTTATATTGAGAATGAAATGATATACAAATGAAAATATAAAAGAGAATGTAGAAATATAGTGAAACCAAACTTCTAATAATGAATAACATAATACTATAGAACAAAAAAAGGCTACAATGGTGGTGGTATCTTATTTTGGAAGAGAAATAGACATCTACTATGTTCATTCATAGTAAGAATTACATCACACATCATTTCTTGCTTCAAGGATCTCCTTCACCTAAAATATATCTGAGAGAGTTAGAGGAGAATAATTCCCTTGATGCATGTGGGATAAATTGGTCTAAGTTTACAAAATTCTATAGGCATGTAAAAAAACTAGGACTTCCTCAGAGGTTAGTCATCCTAGTACTACTCTATCCCAAACGCACTTAACTAGAGGGTTATGATGGGATTTGATGCATTAACATTGTAGGAATGTATATATGATGTTTTTAATTAACAAATGGAGATGGAATTACATTACATTCTCTAAAAAAAGGGTGAATATCATGGTTTATGAAACAAACGGGCTTGAAACCATTGTTTTAGTGGAAAAGGTGGATGGCCACTGAGATCCAACTTGATCATGTCTTGTGTTTTTGAGTGAATGTTGAAGTATATGGGGGTAAAATCATGAATATGGGTAACACTTTTGCTTGTTTTATGAAAAACAAACATTGTTTTCACAAGTTCTTTAACTTTCAGCATACAAAAGTATTTTTTTTATTTAGAATTTCACTTTATGGTAAAAACAAAACTTGTGAAGAATTTTCTTAACTTTCCAATGAATATTTTTCAATTTTTTTTTATTAAGATTTGATATGTCAATTTGACAATTGTTTAAAAGTATGTTCCTTAAACATGAAAGGAATGATAATGAGTTATTTTTTCTTCCAACAATGTATCTATTATTAAACTTATGTTTTATTAATAAATGAAATATACTGTAACCATCTACAAAGACTCTATTTTATCATGACTATAATTTTGAATCTAATGGATGACCATTATAATTTCTAGAATTTTTTTAAGTTGACCAAGATGAAAACATTGCATATTTTAGATACATGTTTTCCTCCACCTTGTGTCTACCTTAATTTTTACTGAAAAATAAAATATAAAAATACCCTTTTGAAAAGAATAGTTTAAGGATTATGAATATAATTTTTTCTAATTTTTTCACTGTGTAGTTTTAGAGATACAAATATTTCAAATCATTGAATCATAATGTTTGCTAAAAATATTATGCAGTGCTTTTTAAAAAAAAAATAAAAAAATTAGATAAAAATAATGAAAATGAAAACAAATTATAGGAATTGAAAGTAGATTCAAGTTTGAAAATGCTCGTGTCATTTACGAAACCAAATTCTGAGTATTTACAGGAGTCTGCAACCTCAAAAGTTAAGGTAATCTTGGGGAAATTCTCTGGTTTATGTTTTCAGTCCTAATTTCCTGTTTTCGGCCGAAAGAATCTTTCGGCAGAAACAATATCCTTTCGGCCAAAAGACTAAATTTTAAGGAAAATCATCAAAATAAAACAGTTTCCTAGGTTTTCAGCCAAATAAACCTTGTTTCGGCTGAAAGATGGTAGAGCGAATTCCGTCGGTCGGAAAAAATGAAAAGAGACGTTGTATCATTTCATTTCGCACCAAATCATATAAAGACACTTTCATCCAAACACATTTAACACAATTCATCGCTTGTTTGATGGTTTTTTAGAGCACTTAAACAAAGTTTTGAATCATCTTTTAGTTTTTGTTGAACAAGGTAATTGATATTTGTTCAAGTTTTTATTAGAATAACAATTTATATGTTAAAATATAAATGTTGAGAATCTTTTCAAGGTGAAGTCTTTGTTGAACATATCTTTTACAGATAACTATAAAATTCATGGGAAACAAAAGTTAGCGCAAGAGAAAATTTGATGGCACTCGAGATGATACTCTCCATAACTAACAAAGGAAAGAGTATTATTGGAGAAATATACGGGAAAGTGAAAATATTGAAGAAAGAAATGATGATAATGTAAATAGATATTTTGAACAAGAAGAAGTCCAACCAAGTATGCATGCACATATTGTCTATATTAAAAGTATAGAATTCAAATTTAAAATATTGTTTAATATAATTGATTGTAATTACAATTTGATGATTTTTAAAAAACGTAAATAGATTTGTCTTATAATGTCGAAGAAGACGTTGAAAACAAAATTGAAACAGAAGATGTTGAAAGTGAAATTGAGGCAGAAGATGTTGAAACTAAAATTGAAGCAGAAGACGAATCACCTATAGGCATGTACATAAATTTAGATAATAGAAGATGGCTTGTATATATAGTTTAGTGAATTTATGTTTGGGTTTTGTTTTTTAATATAAACTTTAAATTGAAATATGCAAGAGAATCTATCAACATTGATGATGAAATATTAGAAAATGTTTATATTGATAAATTTGGGAAGAAAAAAGATAAGAATTATATAAGATATTGAACTAAGAATATGTATAAAAAAAAATTTCAAAGTTGAATCAATAACAGTACAAACTCAATTTGTACTCTGTCTAATAAAGTCACGAAAGCTAAGAGAGGCTACATCATTATTGGGTATTCAAAAGTCGACAAAAGATACAAAGGTGAAACTAAATGTCTTTGAAAATATAACTAGTGTATTAAAATCTTTTGGAAAATCTTGAAAAATAGATGTCATTGTTGCATGTAGAGCGATACAAACAACATTTGTTTCATCTAGCAATATAAAAGATCGTTTGACACGACACATGGAAAAAATGATGGGAACGTCAAGAAAAACATTACACAAACATAGAAAATTTCAATTGCAAATAGATGCAAATGATGAACTGGCTTGTTGGACAGTGATTTCTAGACAACCTTACAAAGATAGACTTGCAGAAAATGTTAAATAATTGGACCATAATTGTTGGTTGGAAGAATCTCGTGTTTCACCACATACAAGAGATGTGTTGTGGCCAAGAATAGCATTAAAAAAATACGAATAAAATATAAAACATATATTTCCAATGAAAAAAATAGAATTGTTCAATAAGTTCAAAGAAGAGCACAAAGAAGTTAAAATTTCCATCAATACATTTGTGCAACAAAAACCATGGTTTGTTAGACCCATCACTGTTCGTGACAGTTGTTGTTTTCATTATCATGTGGAATTTGAGTTGTATTACGACACTTTTTTTTTTGGTAAAAATTTATGGCCAAGTTCACCTCCTCCTTCCACATTCCATGCTTTTATATCTGAAATTCTATGTGAAAGAGAAGGTGATGATTTATTTTACAAAAAAAATGTGTTGGTGGAAAGAAATGTGATCATTGTGGAAATCTAAGTTTGTTTCACTCAAAGTATCATATTGATATGAATAATCAATCATTTTCTAATATAAAAATCAATTGGAAGAGATATGAATATATCAACAACACGACTCCACATTCTTCAAATGTTATTTCCAAAAGGATTGATTTGATAGTAGATTAAGTATGTGTGATAGATTTTTTGGAGAAGTTTGAGGAAGAAATTTATAAATACACCAAGAATTCACATAGAGCTCGATGGAAAGACCTACAATTCAAACAATATCGTGAAGTGTTTCCACCAGGGACAATTTTGTCTATAGTTGATTTTGCAAAGAATTACACATTTGCTGCACAAAAATAAATACAGAGTGAATATTATCATTCTAATAAAGTCACGATATTTGTCCACATTCTATATAGACATGCTCAACAGAGTCTTGGTAACATTGAAAGCACCAACGACAATCGACATGTTATTCAAGAATATCACTTTTATATAAGTACAACATTGTTTTGATAATTTTTATGATTCATTGAAACAATGGGAAATCAAATTTGATTGACATTGGATATGGTCAGATGGGTGTGTGGGTCAGTTCAAATCTTCACAATCATTCTATTGGTTATGTCATCTTCATAAAAAATCAAACACTACGCATTGTTGGATTTTTTTTGAGACTGGTCATGAAAAAGTAGAGCACAACGGTGGATGGGGCATGTGTAAAATGAGCACTTCGAAAATATTAGATGAACCCTTATTACGATCGACTTGAATCCGTTGAACAAGTTGTTGAATGGTGAAAAATGGAGCTAAGCCATGAATATAATCCATCAAGGGATGTGTGCAGGTGTGTCTATATATACATGTGTTACACATGTACACAAGATATCTTCATTTGAACGTGTTCAAATTTATATTCAATCTTCAATCATTTTCTTGAGATATTTCAAGTTAACAAGTTCTTGTCTTGTGCAGGTTTTTTTGATATGTTGGAATCCAAGATGTAAATAGATCAATCCCATATGATGCCTGTACAATACATGGGACATGAAAAATACGTTTAGCTAAAACAAAACATTATCGAAATGTGTTTGCATTTGATAGAAGAAATGAGTCTTTTTTTTGTTCAGTTTGCATAGAGGACACATAATCCATAGATATTTGCGAAAACGAAAATGCATAATATGTTAAAGCTTGGAGATATACCGAACTTAAAGTAAAAGGGAAAATACCACTTTCAATCTCATAGGAGATGGAATCAAATGAAACTATAGTGTCAGTTGATGGCGAAAGAGTTTTTTATCTTGTTAGAGAAGGTAATCATTATGTTTAATGTTTTTCAAATAACTTGTAGATTTACTTGTGTGATAATCTAACACGAACTGTTTGTTGTCCAATATATCCAATTATTTGCAGAAGATGTATTTGCCATGGTTGCACTTTTAGACAACAATGAAAACGTGAAATATTATTTGATGCGATGCATAGAGCAAAACATGAGGCTATTAGAAGATTTTGATGATAACGGTTTTATATATGAAAGAGGATCCATTGTATTGAAACAATATTCTTTTGGGAAATTGGTTGATATGACAAGTGGGAAAACATGACAAAGTGAAAATAGGTTTGAACCCTTGGGTTGGAAACAAATGTAGGCATCAGATATCAAACCAATTCATACATGAGCTACATAGAAAAGGATATTATAAGTTATGAATGGTTTTGAATGGGGCCATGGAACCTATATGGCAACAATATTGGTTTTCCTAAAGGGACTTAATCATTGGGGAAGAAAAAGGAAATAGAATGGTAGAGATACACATATTATCTAAAATTTAGAAACATCATAATCAAAGAGAAGGAAGACCAGTTAGTCTAGTATCTAAACTCCTCAAGGAAATATGTACCAAAATTAGGATATAAGGATATTATTGAGGAGGGTAGAGACCATATTCATACATGGTGGTGGCAAGTCACATGGAAAATTAAGATCCCTTCAAAATAAAAAAATTCCATGCAATTGATCTTGAATAACAATGATACTACCTAGGATATTGTGCATAAAAGATCATTTGTTGGGCTTGTATGGTGTAGCCTATGCCAACAAGTAGAATATACAAGTGCTCTTCTCTTCACGACTTGTGTGCCTTTCCATAGCAGTATGGAAGGAATTGAAAGGAATGATAGGCAACCAAAATGTTTGGGTAGGAGAAAGTATTGAAGTGGCATTTCAAAATTGCTGTGACAACAAGGACTTAAAAAGGTCAAATAACTTCCCTTAAACATTACATGGGGAATCTAGTTGGCCCGAAATATAAAGTTATTTGAAAACATAGAGAATTTTCCTTTAAAATGTGGATTGTGACTTGGTTGCGGGGGACCTATCCCTGTGGCCAAGCCATGGGCGTGCCCATGGCTTGGCCACACTGCACTGTGACTTGGCCAAATGGTTGGGCCCCTGCAGCCAAGTCACATTCCACTGGACTGTGACTTGGCCATGGGGGCCCATCCATGTGGCCAAGCCATTGGCGTGCCCACGACTTGACTACAGGAGCCACTATATATATTAAAATTGAAATTAAAAATAAAAAAGTTCAATTAAAATTAAAAATTACAATTAAAATTACAAATTGCAAGCACGACATATAAATTATACTTAAAATTTAAAAATTGTACAGTTAAAAAAAATTATAAATAAAAATGAAATCTACATGTTTTGGGCTTACCTGAAGTTTGGCCCGCCCGACTGCCCACCAACACAATAGCCTGACCACCCTTAGGAATGCCCGCCAACACAATTTTCATGCCAACACAACGTTCGCACCAAGCTCACAATCACTCACTCACTATCACAATCGAGAAGAGCTCGGAAAAATGTTACAATTACATTGTGCGGTTAATATATAAACATTTTTTTGGCTGAAAGAACAGTTCGGACGAAAGAATTTTCTGGCCTGAATATATTTCGACCGAAAACATATTGTCGGATGGAAAAAATCCATCCGACTAAATTTCTACACGAAGATCGAGGGCGCCATCACTGTACCATTCGATTTGTCATTCCAGTGTTTGACCGAAAAGAATATGTTTCGACCGAAACAATGTTTTCGGAATTTTGGAGATCAGATTGTCACGAAAGTGTTACCCACCTCTGTGATTTCACCGATGGAAGCATATGTACATATGGGTATTTCAATAAAAATGATAACATAATCTATAACATATTCTTTAATTCTATAGGGTATCAAAATTTGTTTTACACATTTAAGGAAGGTCAAGAAAGATACCAAGTGAAATCTACCAAGTTGTTTCCTGAAGGAATAAAGTACCTCTTACAATCAAGGGTTTCCAACTTGGGCATTGGCATCATAAAAATTTGAACTTGTCATTACTCACAATTGGGGCTTTGAAACCTTTGCATAATGACAACTTGAACCTACCATCACTCTTGATTTGGGGTTCACAACCTTGGCATTGGTATTGTAATAAAAATAACATGTGTTTGCATGGAATGTAAAATGAATATGATGCAACATAAATGCATGTAGATAATCCACTGGTTCATTCCACTATGTGAGACAACATGATACCTATATTCTTCAGAGAGTGTAACCAAGAAGTAATTAGGTTATTTTTTTATGAGTGTGAAACTCATTTTGAGCATTTGCATTCACTTAGGGATTGCAATGCTAGACTAATATTAGTTGTAACTGGAACCTTAAACGATGAATCAAGGAGCCATCTCTCTCTTATTTTAGAATAGGTAGATGCTTATTTTCTTATATAAAAAAAGGGAATCCTTGCCTTCGAGCGACATTATCAAGTGTTTTTCTATTGCATTGTAATAATATTCCACTAAATAATACATGCTAGAGATTATGGCACAGCCGAACCCGCAGACATGTCCACTCACACAGGATCTTCTCTTCTTCTTGGCCCGAAGAACTCTTGAATAGCTCTTCTATTTCCCTATCGGGAAATCTTCACCCACAGATGTCTTCGCGCGATCCCCCTCTCTTTGTTTATCAAGGAATCAGAACTTGCGACTTTGCAAGTCTAGAGGTCGAGCGTTGCAATCTCGAATCCACGAGACCCGATGCCTCAGTCAACAATGACTTCCTCCTGTCAGAATTTTCCTTATCGCGGTTTCGCTACTCGCGATATCGAACCACTCGACTTACTGACTTCCNCTAATATTCCGACACACGTGTGCGAGTTGACTATTCAACACCTTTACTCCATCGACATTTCGGGGTTCTCGAGATCGCAAATCCTAATTCCAAAATGTTCGGGACTCACTTTCCCTGAATTTCAATACGGTATGCCACATGTCCTCCACTAACTTCCTATGGACCACATCGTTACATCACCATCGGGATATCACGGTTCACGGTTTCAAGCTACAAGAATACCCTATCCTCGAATCTCCCAATACTTTGAACCCCGACTTCCTTGGATCTTTTGACACGCGTCCCAAACAATGGACAAATCAGGGCTCATCGGGATATCGCGTCTCGTGATATCGCAGTTCCTATTGCAATAATTTGGAGCTTTGACTCACGAAACCCCAATCCACGATATGCATGTGGATCCAACGACCCTCGTGGTCCTAATCAATGGCTCCACCTCTCTTGAGCTTTGAACCCTTTAGGAATACGTCACAGTATCTCCCCTGTACCTTTCCAATATCTAACAGCTTACGGTGATTCGCGAATTATCCTTGGGGAATTTCGACTGTCTGTTCCTTCCGGATGAATTCTTCGAAAGGACCAAGAATTCCTTTCCACTGAACTCATTCACCTTCTCGTAAACTTACAGCACCTTCTTGAACACTTCAACACAACTTCTCTATGCAATACTTCGATGAATATTGAAGGCCTAACCCTCCTGAGCTTTTATCAAGATCTTTGCACGCACTCCTTGCGAAAACCCTTCAACCACATCTAAGTGTTGAAGTCTTTGACTTTGCGCACACCTACAACAACAGTCCTTCAATATTCCACTCAGGTTCACAACCTTGAGACTTTTACCTCACCTGCGCACTCCTTGGATGGCTCCTGTGCCCAACTGCACCTTTGGGATGAATGAGAACAAAAGTTATCTCTATTTGAACCCTCTGTCACGCACTCCTTGCGGACACTTCAACTGCACTCCTTGCAGGAATTCTCTGGATCAAATGGAGAAACAATTGAAACTCATTCCTTCACCCCTTCAGACTTCAATTCAACCATGAAATCATATACACAAAATATAAAAGAAAATGTATAATAGGAAACAAACATTCATGATCATATCAACATCAATTACACAGAGAACAACACAAACCATGAATTTGAATCAAATCTCTTCTATCCCATCCCCGCCTATGGTAATATACTATCCCACTGGCTATGGTGCTCCACCACTAGGCTCCTCAGTAAGTCTCCCATACTTCTATTGACCACTTATGTTTGTCCATCCGTCTGAGGATGATAAGCAGAACTAAACATCAAGTTTGTCCCCAACTTCTTCCATAAGGTCCTCCAGAAATGTCCTATGAATTTCGTGTCTGTTTTCGAAACTATACTTTTCGGCAATCCATGAAGTCGAACGACCTCCTTAAAAAACAGATTTGCGATATGAGTCGCATCGCTGGTTTTCTGGCATGGGATAAAATGTGCCATCTTGGAAAACCTTTCCACTACCACAAAGACTGAATCAAATCCCCTTTGCATCCTTGGCAATCCAAACACAAAATCCATCCTACTCGCCTCCCATGGTCTTTCTGGTATGGGCAATGGCTGATAAAATCCTGCGTTTTGCTTCCTCCCTTTTGAATGTTGGAAAATCTTGCACCTATCCACAAACCTCTTGACCTATGACAACATCCTTGGTCAAAAGTATGACGTTGTCAGCTTTGTGAATGTCTTATCATGACCGAAATGTCTGGCCAATCCTCCGCTTTGTTTTTCCTTTAACAAGTTCTCCCTCATGGAGCATTTTGGAATACACAGTTGATTTCCTTTGAACAACAATCCTTCTTGGATCACGTACTCTATCCACTGGCTTCTATCCCTGAGAACTGGATTCTCAGCTGCCTCATACGCCTCCTTAAAATCTAGATCGTCCCTGTACATGTCTCTGAGGTCATCAAAACCCAACGTTTTGACTCGAAACTCCTGTAACAATAAACATTTCCTGCTCAAAGCATCAACCACTTTGTTGGCAGTACCCAAAATGTGTTTAATCACAAATGTGAAATTCTGCATATACTCTACCCATTTTACATGTCTCTGATTCAACTTCTCATGTTGAGTCACCAACTATAATGCATGGTTATCACTATATAAAAAAAATTCTTTCGGGATCAAGTAATGCATCCACCTTTTTAGTTCTTGTATGATAGCATAAAACTCCTTATCATACGTGGAGTATTTCAATTTTGCCTCATTCAGTTTCTCGCTGAAATATGCAATTGGTCTGTCCTCCTGACTTAAGACCGCTCCTATGGAAAACCCACTTGCGTCACATTTCACTTGAAATGTCTTTTGGAAATCTGACAACACAAAAACTGGTTGTTCCGTGATCTTCTGCTTCAACAGATTGAAGCTCTTCTCAGCCTCTGCTATCTAGTGAAAAGATTTATGCCATTTTTTCACTATGTCCATCATCGCTGCGCTAATCCCATAGAAATTTCTAATGAACTTCCGGTAGAAACTATCCAGTCCATGAAAACTTCTCACCTCGAATACATTCCTCGGTGATGGCCAATTCTTGATCACTTCCACCTTATCCGGATCCATCCTTAACTCATTCACCGAAATAACAAAACCCAGATAAATGATTTATGTCTTCATGAATAAGGACTTCTTCATGTTTATCAATAACTTCTCTTACTATAGCTTCTTCATCACAATGGCCAAATGCTCCAGATGTTTAGCCTTCGTCTTACTGAAAACCAGTGTATCATCCAGATATACAATGACAAATTTTCCAATGAAATCCTTCAGGACTTCATTCATCAATCTCATAAAGGTACTTGGCACATTCATCAAGCCAAACGACATGACTAGCCATTCATACAAACCTTCATTTGTTTTGAATGTTGTTTTCCACTCATCACCTTCTCTCATGCGAATCTGGTGATATCCACTCTTCAAATCAATCTTTGAAAAGTACTTTTCCCCGCTCGAGCAGTCCATTAAATCGTCCATCCACAGCAATGGAAACCTATACCTGATGGTTATCTTGTTGATGGCTCTTGAGTCGGTACATATTCTCCAACCTCCATCTTTTTTCGGGCTGAGTATCATCGGAACGACACATGGACTCAAGATTTCCCTGACCAATCCTTTGTCTAACAACTCCTAGACCTATCTTTTAACCTCCTCATTTTCTTGCAGCGTCAACCTGTACGCAACTTTGTTTGGAAAACTAGCTCCTGGTATGAGGTTTATATGATGACTCACACTCCTCATCGGTGGCAACAAACGAGGTAATTCGGCTACCATGATGTCAGTGAACTCTTTTAGTGGTTCCTGAATCTCTGCTGGTAGATCATCCACTCTTGTACTAGTCATAACAATCCTCGGCTTTCTAACCACAAAGAATTGTGGATCTTCTTTCTTCTTAACTTTGATAAGAAGCTCCTTCCCACTCATGAGAAGTATTGTGTTGCTTACTTTCGGCTTCACCTCCTTATCCTTTATCGGAAGCAACATATGGGTTCTCCCATTCTTCTCCAGGGTGTATGTGTTCATTCTCCCATCATGAATCACAATTCTTTCATATTTCCATGGTCTACCAAGCAATATATGACAAACATACATAGGAATGATGTCACACAAAATCTTATCATTGTACCCTCCTATCTTAAATTCAACCAAGCATTGTTTAGTAACAGTTACCTGGTGTCCCTTTTGTAGCCATGAAACCTTGTATGGACTTGGATGATCAGTCATCTCGAGCTCCAACTTTTCTACCATCTCGGTTGAAACGAGATTATCTATGCTACCGCTGTCCACGATAACCTTGCATACCCTATCCTTGGTCTTGCAAGCTGTTCTAAAAAGTCTGGTCCTTTGAGATGAGTCCTCCACCTCCTTCCCGGGTGTTAAGAGAACTTTACGCATCATCAGTGACCTTCCGCCTTCAGCATCTTCGACCTCCACATCCCGCTTTTCCACTTCGGTGATGTGAGCTTCTCCTCCATCCTTCTTTTTCTCTGGACACTCGAATGACTTGTGCCCATTTTTTCCACACATGAAGCAAGTGATTACTCCACCTCTTCCTGTTATTCTACCTCTGGTACGAGGAAACATATTTATATCAGCATAATATCCTCTCTGTTCATTATGTTTTCCTCGTTGTTCAACATATGGCCCTCTCTGTGAGGTTCCACCCCTCTCAACTTTACCCTGAGGTTTCTTCCATTCCTCCTTGGGCTTCTGGTATTTATCTTGGGTAACTGACTTGCCTCTGGGTTGACTCCTTCCTTGCCCTCGCTGAACTTGCTTACGGCTCAACTTCTCTTCATCTTTCAAATCCATCTGATAAGAATCCCCCATAGTTCTAATGGTTACCATGCTCATCTCGTCCTGGATATCGTATCTCAGGCCATTTATATACCTGGAAACCTTCTTATCATCGCTCTCTCGATGACCTGTCTTGATGTTCAGTCGATAGAATTCCTCTATGTATTCTTTAACTGTCATCAGCTTCTGTCTCAGGTTCTGCATCCTCCTAAACAGAGTAATTTGATAATCTATCGGGATGAACTTTGCCTTCATCTTTGCAATCATTCGATCCCAACTCTTGATCTTTTGCTTGCCTTTGCAGCGTCTGTCAGCTTGTAGCTCGTCCCACCATAATGATGCATGTCCCTTCAAGCTTGTGACAGCATGCCTGACTTTCTTATCCTCTTCGACATATTCATAGTTGAAGTAGGTGTCAACAGATCTAATCCAATCTAGAAGCTCTTCTGCATCCATATTTCCCTCGTAAACTAGAATATCCATCTTCGCCTTTGCACCCATCTTGGAAATAGCTTTAATTAGGCATTCATTCACTGCATCCTCGACTGCAACTTCCTCATCGCGTTCAGCTTCAACTTCGTTGCCGAAATCACTAAGATCTCCTGCACTGGCAGTGCGTCTTTGCGTTGTCTCCATGTCTTCAAGTCTTGCTCATAGATCATGCATCTGTCTTTCTATTGTTGGATCTACCATTTGCCTGCCTCTCCGTCTCGACATTTCCCTATCCTATGGATCGGGAGATTGTCTTTCTCTCCTGGGCGACATGGTGAATTCTTTTCTCTGCTACAGAAAGAAAAGAGTCTTTTTGTGCTCTGATACCAAACTGGCACAGCCGCAGCCGTAGGCATGTCCGCTCACACAGGATCTTCTCTTCTTCTCGGCTCGAAGAACTCTTGAATAGCTCTTCTATTTCCCTGTCGGGAAATATGCACCCACAGATCTCTCTGTGTGATCCCCCTCTCTGTGTTTACCAGGGAATCGAAACTCACGACTTCGCAAGTCCAGAGGTCGAGCCCTGCAATCTCGAATCCACGAGACCCGATGCCTTAGTCAGCGCTGACTTCCTCCTGTCGGAATTTTCCTTATCGCAGTTTCGCTACTCGCGATTTCGAACCACTCGACTTACCGACTTCCAATGCCTGATGCATCGATATTCCGACACACATGTGTGAGTTGACTATTCAACACCTTTATTCCATTGACATTTCGGGGTTCGCGGAATCTCGAATCGTAATGACAATATGTTTGGGACTTCACTTTCCCCGAATTCTGATATGGTATGCCACCTCTCCTCCACTAACTTCATGTGGCCCACACCGTTATGTCACCATCGGAATATCGCGGTTCGTGGTTTCAAGCTGCAAGAATACCCTGTCCTCAAAGCTCCCGATACTCCGAACCCCGACTTCCTTGGATATTTTGAAACATTTCTCAAACAATGGACGGGTCTGGGCTCGTCAGGATATCGCGTCTCACGATATCGTAGTTCCTATTACAATAATTTGAAGCTTTGAATCATGAAACTCCGATCCACGATATGCGTGTGGATCCAACGACCCTCGTGGTCCTGATCAACTGCTTTGCCTCTCCTGATCTTGGAACCATTTAGGAATACGCCACAGTATCTACCCTGCACCTTTCCAAGATCTAACGGCTTACAGTGATTCGCAAATTCTCCTCGGGGAATTCCGACTGTCCATTCCTTCCGGATGAATTCTGCGAAAGGACCAAGAGTTCCTTTCCATTGAACTCATTCACCCGCTCGTAAACTTACAGCACCTACTTGAACACTTCAACCCAACTTCTCTGTGCAATCCTTCGATGAATATTGAAGGCCTAACCCTCCTGAGATTTTATCAAGATCTTAGCATGCACTCCTTGTGGAAACCCTTCAATCACGTCTAAGTGTTGAAGTCTTCGACTTTGCGCACACCTGCAGCAGTAGTCCGTCAATATTCCACTCAGGTTCACAACCCTGAGACTTTTACCTGGCCTGCGCACTCCTTGCACGGATCCTGTGCCCAACTGCACCTTTGGGATGAATGAGAACAAAATTTATCTCTATCTGAACCCTCTGTCACGCACTCCTTGAGGACACTTCAACTGCACTCCTTGCAGGAATTCTCTGGCTCAAATGGAGAAACAATTGAAACTCATTCATTCACCCCTTCAGACTTCAATTCAACCATGGAATCATATACACATCATATAAAAGAAAATGTATGTTGGTTGTGGAGCCTGATTATCTTCCTGATGCAGAGGTCCTTTGCTTTCAGCCGTGTCTATACCCCATGAAGTATTTACACCCCAGAAGTATGTACACTCTTCCACGTGGGGGAGTGCAGAGGGGGTACCCCCTCTGCGGGGTCCGGGGGGTCCTTCCCCCCGGCTGGGGGGTTTGGGGGAAAGCGGGCCCCCAGCGGGGGTTCGGGGGCGAAGCCCCTGAAGAAAAAATTGCCTTATAAAAGTATATTGTATTTTCATTGTAAATCTAGACCGTTCATTATAAGGTTGCAGATCTAACGGTAGAGATTATGTTAGGGTTTTTTTTCCCTAGAAGGCAACCCTCTTTTATGAGGGAAATGTATTGCGGCTATGTACGAGGGTGAATATTGTATTCTGAGAGAGG
>ML803046.1:381-40300 GCA_009831015.1 Picea engelmannii
GTAGCATAGGAAATAGGAGTGTGTTCACATTCCTGGAATGAGTGTGCATTCTTAGGAATGTGTGCATGTTCCTAGAGTGCATGCACGTTCTTAGGAACACACACTTGTTATTTCTAATTCAAAATTTTTGGTGGGAATGGAAACTCTAGCATACATGTACACTAACTTGGATTCCTTATATTTTGTTTCAGGATGACAAACCTAGTTGTTCGATCTAGAAATAGATATAAAAAAACTCCATTTTTATGAATGCCTCTCTATATATTTGTATTTTATGTTACATTTCTATAGGCTACAAAAATTCATTGTCAATGAAACTATAGACATAGATAGAGTCGACTATGAAGATTCCAAATCTATACTTTTAAAAAAAAATCAATATTGTTTACTATTTTTAATCTATTTTGGTCTTCACATATATCAAAATCCTAGAGTACAAACCTGTTTTATTTCTTCTATAAGTTTTTTTCAACTTAACCATTTCTAAAATGAGCTATACATTGCAGTAGAAGATACCAATAATATTAATACCCTCGTAGCCTACATGAATGGAAGGCGTTGTAATTTCAAAGATATATTGACTTTCATAATTCAAAAGAAAATATAAAATTAATATTATAAATTTTGAAAAAATATATCGCACTAGAACAATGGAATCTCTACAATCATACAAGTTTTTGGAAGGAAATTCCATCATTAATGTACTCAACAAATTCACTAATAGAGACATATACCTTATATTTTTCTAGAAAAATAACATACCACTATTAGAAAACCTCAAATTTTACATAGTTATTGACAATTTCTATAAATAAAAGTTGTATATTTCGAAATCTAATTCAATTTCCTACGGTTCAAATTTTTACACCATCTTCAAATTCATATTACAATACCTTGAATAATCCCTCCAAGATAACATGTTGTTTTTCCATGTTTTCATTATCACTAACGCATCATTAGAGACCATCATTAGCTTGCACATTCCCATTCACCAATATCTCTAGAACATGTTTTTGGTATGGAAGAAGGGATACAAATTTCAAACCTCTTATCAAATGGAAAGCACATGGGCATTAGGGTGTAAATGACACATTATGTTTTTGCATAAACATTGATTGCAAAATTGGTATAGAATTTCATTTCATCAACTTAAATTTAGCAAGGGGTCATACACAAAAATATATATTTTCCATTTTCCCCTTTCCATTTTAGAGAGAATTATAATTCCTTAAAAATTGTCTCAAATAAAATCAAAGTTGTAGAGATAAATGATAAATTTCTTTCCCCTGATTAGAAGGTACTAAATTTTGTTCATTGAAAATGTGAAATCCATATTGTTGTGACAAGATTCTTGGAGT
Source organism: Picea engelmannii (assembly GCA_009831015.1). Taxonomy (NCBI): domain Eukaryota; kingdom Viridiplantae; phylum Streptophyta; class Pinopsida; order Pinales; family Pinaceae; genus Picea; species Picea engelmannii. Next base: position 1,740 of record ML803046.1, read on the forward strand.
TTTTTGGATCAATATTTCCAAACAAATGAGGAAGTACTATTAGATTTGGAATCCATGGGCATATTTGTAATCATAAACCTATATATTATATGTCTAGAAAATACAACCCTATTAAAGTGGATATTGGACAATGAGGTGGATATTCCATAATAACCGAAAATCTATTGAGATATTTTAAGGATGCAACAACTCATAGCTATAAATATATTAACTAAGGAAGGATACTCTTTGAGTTGGGAGGAAAATCTATCTATGGTTTAAACTATACAATTAGGATATTGAAGGTTGTTTATCACACCTTAATAATCTCATAAAAAAGCATGGCGATTATCGATCTAGAAAGTGAAAATTCCTTTAAAATAGATTTTTTTGCACTTGAATGGTAATGAAAAAAATTGGTTACTTCAGATCAATTAAAAAAATGGTTGTTTCAAGGGTGTAACATTTCCTACTTATTCTAGGAGCAAGAAGAAATTCCACAGTGTTTATTGCATAGCGTTTATTTAGAAAATGTCATTTTAGTCTCGAGGTATGGAAAATGTTCAAAGAATCAAATAAAAGTATAAACCATTAGGGAGGAGAAATTAGGAAGGACAAAAAATGAAGGAGTTGCTTTATCAACAAGGGAGATAGATACAAAGAAACTAGTCCCTTCCTCGTTGAATGAAATTATAGTTCTTTCCTCGTTGAATGGAATTATAGTTGTTTCCTCATTGAAAGCTTGATCATTTATTTTAATCATAACTTTACATGTAAACAGAGAAGAAGAAAGTGATCAAGATTGTTAATGAGGATAGACATAATTTAATGGATGTTGCACTTCTTCGAATAATGAAGTGTAGAAAAGTGATAACCAAACAAGAATTATTGAGTGAATGCATGGAGAAATTGTGCACAATATACAAGCCAGATGTTGAGTTAATAAACAAGAATATTAATGATTTGATTTCAAGATATTTCTTGGAACAAGACCAAGAAAATTCTAATATCATTTGATATCTAGCTTATAATTTATTCTAAACTTGAAATCTAGCGACTTCGAAGAGATAACCATTCAAGGAGATATATTGTGATATTAAACAATTATGATAACTCTTATAGTTATAGTTAAATAATCACAATAATAAGTAAAGTTTTTGTAATTCACCCAAATAAAATAAATATTTTTTTAATGACCTAAATAAAAGGTTTCAATTTTATTGTTCAATTATTATATAAAATAATAAGAAATAAATTTATCATTACTCACAACTATTATATAAAATAATAATATATAAATTTATCATTTCTCATAACCATGAAATTCAATATCAATGTAATGCATCAAAACTATGATTAATACGGTAGAATGTGTAATTATATATATGTACAACTTGTGATAAAAACCCTCTGATATTCAATACCATCGATTTCTCGATATATTAGAAAATATCATATCCATCTCAATGGGAAGCTTGTAATAATGTAGTCATATGAAATAGTATAACCCATATTTGCATTTCCCTTTTACCACAATATATGGAAATCTACAATATATGGAAATCTAGAAGGATGTTGAGATTCTCACAAGCTTTGGTTGGGGAAAAATTGGGGAAAATTTGTGTAATAGTAGCCACTAAGATAAAATATTATCCCTTCAAGAATATTTGGTGATAAAATTTGAACTTGGTATATTGTTACACATTTTTCTCAACTAATCTCAGCCATGCTTTGGTCACTCAAAGGATACATGTATATCATTGCACACTTTTATCAACTAATCTCATCCATGCTTTGGTCCCTCAAAGGATACATACATGCAACAATCCATGAAATCATACTTTTGTGTAAATGAGTATGACCTTTTTCCCAAGATGATAGTTTAGTAATGTGACGGAATTATTAGAACAAATATATATTAGAAGAATTTCACTGAGCTATAAGCATTTCATTCACTACAACCACTTTTGATGGCTTCAATTGAAATTTCATAATTCTCTGCAAGTTCTACTACTTCTTGTAGGCCTTTAAAGGACTACAACATTGTCAGAATGGTATGGATAAATTGGTAATATTCATCCCAAAATCCCTAAGTAATAAGTTACATTAACATTGAAATCACTTCAAATTTATCAACAATATAAGAGAATCACGATGAGATTTCAACTAACCTTTCTAGGTCAGCCTACATCCCATTTTTTATCAATTTGTTTGATCAATGGATACTCATATGAAGATCCAAGCATAAGATTTTAACTTCATTTAACATTGCACTAAAGACTACTTCAAAGCCTACGATATGGACAAATTTTAAAATATGGGTATGCAATGTGTGTCGCGTGGAGATAGGGTGAGCATTACATGCATTATATTTTTGACATGTTATGGAGAGAAGGATATTTTACTATAATTTTAATTAACATTAATAAAATACACATAAATACTATACAAAATGTATTTAATAGTCTATGTACACTCACGCGAATGGAAATTCATCCCTTGATTAAAACATTGAACAGTTCTGAGAGCCCTTCGAAATATTTAAAAAAAAAATTGATCATATCTATGGAATTAAAGCAAATTAAAAAGGAAACGCTGAGTTTTTATTATAAATTCATAGCAACCCAAAATCATCGAAATCGCGAGAGGAGGATTGATTTCCCTCTTACTTAATACAAATTTCCCATTGTTGTAATGCATCATCCTCCCTGTAGTCTAGAAAACGAATTATTACTTAGCACTTTGGAAATACCCACAATTTAAAATCTATCAACACTAACAACAAAATGAAATATAACATCACCTCTGAGTTTCCAAAAGTTCGACAAAAAGTAGAGAAAAACCCATGCTTTGATGTATTGGGATTAGGATTGCGGGAAATGAATGGTCTTGAAAGGAAAGCAAGGGAATAAAATGCACCAGTCCTCAATCATCAATTGAATATGTTAAACGATTTTTTTTTATTTTTTTTTTTAAATTTAAAGAAAAAAATAAAAAAATACTTTTATATCAATTTTAAAAACATAACACTTGTAAACAAGTGTCATTGAAAAAAAAAATTGGTGTCACTGAACATGCATTTGTGGGTGAGCTTCATGTCCATTTGCATGACTCATGGCTCAGATCAGTCATGTGTATCTTCCATTGACGCTACCCACAACGGACACTAAAACATCGTTGGAAAAATACATATAGCATATTGTCGAAGTTGTTATTCAGAAAGAAAGGGATATCTACAACAGAATCCTTGTTCGTACACTCTATAATTTCTTTCTATTGTTGTAATTTTATTATTTTGAAGTTAGATTAGAAGAAGAAATCAAATGAAAGGAATTAAGAATTGGGTCATAAGTCACTAATTTGTGTTCTAAATTTTTTGCACTGCTCAATTCGTTAGCAGATTTACAGATTCATGTTATCTGTAGAATTAACAGTTTAATTCATGTTACGTCCATATACAAGAATTTACAGTTAACATCATCTTACCACGAGATACAATAATAATTATATATTTACTCTACAATGTATATTATGTCTAGAAGAAAATTGTATGTGCCTAGTTGTTTCAATAATGAATTTGACAGACACTGCAGGGAGGTAGAATAATGAAGAACATGGAATAGAAAAACAAGGATGTGATATGGAAAAGAAATGTTGTAGATTTATATCTATTTCTTTGGTAAACATTAAAAACTGTAACGTGCCACAAATAAAAACTACACACACATTAAGTGTACAAAATTTTCTAACTTTCCTTTTTGAATACTCCCTTTATGGTATTTCTATATGATTGAGAAGGTTATATAACACCAATGAGAGAAGGTTATATAACACAAATACAAGCCCACAGTGACATGATTAAGGGTTACATAAATTATGAAATTATATGATTACCAATATGAAATGTCATTCCACAGTAAAATTAAAGCTTTATTATTTATACACATCTCTCTTTTATACTAAACTATCGATATAGATGCATGAAATTCAATAAAATAGTTGTATAAAACTTGGATCATCATTCCTTGTACACAGGATGTATCTTGTTTCCTTTCTCAGGAAACTTAGTAATGTCTAGAAACCCAAGTCCATTGTGATCAGGTGCACCGACGGGCATGTAAGAGTCGTGACCTGTTGGAAATTTTTCTTTGTTGTAATGGCATACCAACTCAGGAACTCCCAATATGCGTCCTTCCATTGCCTCGACAAACTTATCTTTTGTCACCTGCAATAATTTGTTTTATATTTTAGAGGCCTTTCAAGCCCTCAATTACTATTTTTTTTGTATACATCAGAAAAAATAAGCAAAGGAAATCTATAAGCATGCATCCTCAGATGGAAGCACATAATCTAATTTATATTAAGAGAGACAGAGTTTTGGATACCAAAACTATTTCCAATATCTTAAAATCATCCAGTGCATATTGAATGAATTCATGAGAAACCGAGTTTTGAATACCAACCTTATTTCCAATATTTATAAAATCATCCAGTGCATACAGGGTGAATTCATATCCATGATCCCCAACATGTGGATTGGTTCCTCTATAACTAGGAACTTTCCAATCATTGTTTCCCTCTCTAATCATTGCACACTCACTATCTTCACCAATGTCTTTAGGAAAACACATTCAGGAAGAACTACAATTTTGTAAGTGAAAGTGGAGGAGATCATTTTAAATGAAGAAGTGAGAGTGGCATTGTGTGATGTAGTGAAGAAGGTGGGGGAGTAACTCCTTCAATGAGGAATAGGGAAATTAATGAGAGTATGAAATAAAAATATCAAGGTAAATTTACTATAATTCCCAGATTCTCGTGCATAATTACATGGAAAAAAATAACAGAAAACATTTTATTCAAGATAATTAGAGGTGACGAACATTTTCTTCTTTGAGCTTCATTGGAATTACATATTCTCTCCCAGAAAAAAGCAAATATGGAAACCATAGGTGCGTTGGGGCAGTAAGGTGGTGGGGATTTGGGCATGAGGAGGTGGCTATGGGCTGAGAAACATGTTAGTTTCTTGGATTGCACTGCAATGCTTTGCAAACATCGACTACAATAGCCTCAAAAGGAGCCAGTAATAAAAGTTATATTTTTTAAATCATTTGTATACTCTGACAATTGAGAAAAAAAAATGGCATACACCATGGAAATAAAGTCCCATCACAACGTATTGAACCAATCCTAAATTTATTATGGAAATTTTATAAATGGATAAATAAATTTGCTTTAAAGAATAGATAGAGTTAATAATGAATTTTATTTAAACTTAAGAAATGAAACCTACCAAAATGCACAATTAATGAAACAAAATGCACCATGTAATAAGAAGCCAACGATAGTTGACTGTTAGGTGAAAGATAAATATTGAGATGACTATACAGAGAATGAGCTTGATTCTCCTTGCAATGACATTCAAAATTTTCATTGCAATGGCGATGATGATGAGTTTGCCTTGTGTGTCTGTGAAGGAATTCTTATCCATGAATTCATATCATGCTCGTAACCATCAAAACTTCCCAACATATTGAGGTGTTAATATTTAAATTCCTTACCGAACCTTCTTCTTGTCTCTAGATGAGATTGCTACTGCTTAATTTCTTCACATAATGGCAGGTACAAAAAGCTCACCTTGAAAAAGAAGGCAATGAATGATCTTCATCGCTTGGTGGAAGTGTATATTTAGAAAGGAGAATACAATGAGTATTAACATCACCAACCACAGCCTTGGGGGAACCCTCACTCTGCTCATCACTTACAAAGTCGTCACAATGGGCCTCAATTCTCACAAATCCAAGTCTAGTAGGACTATCCCCATGATATTCTTCTCCTTCAGAGCTCTGATAGTGGGAAATGGATCTTTCAAGGATAAATTATCACAATTTGTGGTTGTTGTCTATGATGTAATTTGCAGGTTGAGAGGTTCATACCAGATCCTACATAATAAGCCTATATAATTACTTGTAGTTCTCATATTAATTAAAAATAAGATAATAATAGTTATTGATCTGATGATCACTATTAAATTTTTCAACCTTATTGTTATAACCCTAAATTGCACCACAGATGCTTACTTGGCATCAAACCATCTCATATCTCTTCTTTGCCAAAGCACTGCTGAACAACTCTTTGAAAATCCTCTTTTATAAAGGCCCACACGCCCTACTCCATTATTGCATGCGTGTACACGCTGACTGACCTAAGACATCCTGCGTGGACCAACAAAAGCACGAAAAAAGGAAAGTTGTCGATGGAACACAAAAGCTATGGGTGAGTTAACTGAAACTCCTGGCCATGCATGTTCGAGGGTTCGTCCAAATACCTAGCTCCTTCTAGCCTATAAAAGAAGGGGTAGGGGTCCCATTTGGAGGGAGGAAAAATATAGCAAGGAAACTCTGCCCATTTGTGTATTCCCATTGACCCAACCCTTTAGCCTTTCCTTGTGCCAAAGGAGATACAAAGAAAAGCAGTTGGAGGACAGTTGAAGAGGAGCCCAGGATTAGGTTCGCGGAGCGGTGGCTAGTCTCAACTTTTGTAAGTTGACTCATTCAAAGTAATAAAGAAAGTGCTTTTCCTGTCCCAATTCATGAGTTATTCATAATTTGCTAAGTACACGTTTGAATTTATAACCCGTTATTCTATAGGTAGTATGCATGTGTAGTTGTTTCTTGTCTTGTATGCAGATCGGCATTGGAAAGGAGAACTGCGAACAATTAATCAAGTACGACAAGGGATCGGCATTGAACGCCTAGAACAAGGTAGGTTGATCTAGCCATTGCATTTACTAAAAAGAAATGGGATTTAATTCTGGGGATGAAGGTAGAAAGTAAATTTTCTCTAGGTCATATCTGCATGCAAAGTCCAACCCTATTTGCTAGTCCGTAAGGAGATTTCCCTCACAACAGAATTGGTGACCATACTGGGGATATGCTCTAGGGCTCCTAGAATTTTATTTAGTTTTTGGGTAGTTTAAAAGACTAGTTTTTCTTGCCTACTTTTTCTTTTAGTTTCTGTAAGGTCTGAGCTAGCAGGGAGTCTGGTTTTGCATACCAACTTTCCCTGTTATTTGCTTGAATGGCTTTTTCGCGACCCACATAGGTAAATGCGGCATGCATAAGGTTTTCACGCGTGTACCCATGCCCTACTCTCTTACAGCCCGCGTGTGAATGCTAGATGAAGAAGTAGCAGTAGCGTGTAGAGTTCAGAGAACTTCGGAGGCAGTCATCTTCTTCCCTGTCAAAATCAAACATTCTCAGGGGGTTTTCTGGAATTTTTTCCGAGTCTTGTTTGTTTGCAATCTTATGTCATATTGTTTGGTTGTATAAATTTTTCCTTACATTTGTTGGCTTTTTCTGTTAAAAAAAAAAAGTGTCCAAGCCTTCAGGAGACTCTGGTTATCAATATCAGAGGTCTGTTCCTGGTTTGGTCTATCTGCTTTTAGTTTTTCTCAGAGTTTAGAGATACACGCGACCTGTACAAGGTCAGCCCACGTGTACACACACTCTGTCTCTATACAGCTCGCGTTCACACGCTGGTTGTTGGATTAACAGTAGCGTGCTTGGGCAGGATAATTTCTCTTGAGGGTAAGGCAGTCATCCTTTCCCTTGATGAGAACTATACCTCTCAGGTATTTGAATCTCTGTCTTAGAAGTCAGTAGCTTAGGATTAATCTCACCTTTAGCTCGGTTATTTAAAAACGTTGTCATAAAAATAAAAGATTTTTTTAAGGTTTTTAGACAAGTGTGAGAGTCATTTTTTAAAAAATTGCTAGTGTGTGATTTTTGACCTGATTTTTTGCGATCTGCGCTTAGGCCAGAATTGTTTTTATTTCATAAGTTTTTGCAGTTTACTTAGATCATAAGTAGCTTGTAGTCAAGTGAAATTTCTTTTGAGTTTGTTGTCCAAAATCTTAGAAAAGTTAAATATATATATATATATATATATATATATATATATTTAAAAGTTATTGAAATTTTGCATTAAGAAAAATTTTTGTTTCCAGCTTTTTACTCATTTTTTCTTTCATCTGTTACACATCATCAGTTTCACTTCCATACCCCTTAACATAAGACAAAGCCATAAAATTAACGCTAAAATCTAAAATTTATTAGACTTTCATGTTTGTAGAGTTAACCAACTAGTTCAGGATTTAGGGCCTTGGATTAGGTTGGAGAGGAAACTCTTCAAGGCCATTTAAAATCAAACATTGGAGTCTGAGTTAGGGAGTGTCTAAGTATAGTATCATGGAAGTTATCTAGGACCACCCTCTAACATAGGGGATAAACACGAGGTCGCGTGCTAAAACGTAGCAGAAATAACCCCTCCAAAACTGGACCAATTGTAGTGGAGAACACATATAGAGGGCTTGTCTTGGGATTCTGTCATTTGCATTTGCCATGGGGCTTCATGGGTCTCGAATCCATTCGAGGTCCTAAGTTGTCTTCCGGACCATTTTCTCTTGATACCCTTGACAGGTTTCAGGATCGATACCCTGCTCATTGTGGTCTACCCGACTTTCTATTGTACCCGCCTGGTGACTGTTTGCGCGCTGACAACCTAGTTGCCCATTTTTTTAGGGACTTACACGGGTGATTGCGGGGGTATACCGCGGTACCTAGGACAGACATCGGGCCATGATTTGTAGAGTATACCTGAAGGGTGCTTCCGTGTTCGAGTTTCACTTGTACCGGTAAGTTGCTCTAGTGTTGGTTGTTGTAACTGTTCTTCCAATTAATTTAGTGTTTGTCTTTCTTATCTTCTAGGGACTTTTTTTTTTAGTGTGTGTTACTTTTGAATGTTTAGACTATCTTGGAGTGTCTTGGATCTTCTCACATAGTGGAGGATCCTGAGCTCTGCCAGTCATGAAGGCTTCTTGGCCTGCCACCAGTTACACTGGAGCCACCCCTGCCACCATTAAGGTGAAAGCTAGACCAACAAGGGTCTTTTGAAGCAACCGGGTTACAAGCCATTATGCCCGACCAACCCCTAGAGGAATCGATCGTCTTAGACCTTGAAGCAACTGCTCTTGGCCTGGTTGAAACCCCAACCACTGATTTCTTGGCACCTTTCATCGTACCAATTCAATTTTATGAGCGCCAGACAATGTTGCACAGAGCAATGGAAACAAATGTTGTTACTCCTTCTGGGAATTCTTCAATTCCCGCTACGGTTGTCACCACAGGAGAGATTTCACCTCCTAACCCACCGTCATCGGTTTGAGCCACCATGGTTGTGGTTGCTTCTACATTTCATAGTGGTCCGATCCCATATTTGGTGGCGGCCATAACCCCTTTCACACCAAGTGCGACATGCCCTCCGTTCTCATACGAGATGCCTAGTTTGGGTACAAGTCCTGTACTTTCCTACTCCACTTTACAGACTTTAGGTCTGGGGGCAGGGAGCTCTAGCACTCCTCTACAAGGTCACATGGGGGGAACTCCTGCTCCTTTTAACGCTTTCCCTTACAGAGGAGGTCATATCCCTCCTTTGTCCCCTTCACTCGGTGGCTCGCATCAACCATCCACCGGACAACCTACACATAATAGTTTATTTGGAGCGGGGAGTCAAGGACCACCTTCGCATAGTATGTCGGTAGGTTCAACACCGTTTTCTTTGAACGAAAATTTTGGTAACAACACCTTCTCATCAGTTGCTTTCCCGACTAGGGGAAACCCCATTTTTGGACAATCTACTCCTATGCAGGGTACTATTCCTACACAGGTGGCAAACTTAGGAACTGCTTCCACATTAGGGCCTTGGAATTCTTAGCAGAGATCCGTTCCCTCATCCGGAATGTCGATCTGGGGTAATTCTTTCCACAATCAATGGAACCCTGAACAAACTAATATGCCCATCCCCATGGGACCACCATGGGGCAATCCTTCCTAGAGTCCTTCGAATATAATGCATGCCCAACCATCTATGTCCTATTTGGGAAATCAACCGATGATGTCTCCACACCTACAAAATCCATACACTGGCCAGGGACATGGTCTCTACCAAAATCTAGGCTAGCAGCCAAACTTTTCTTGGCAACTTGGTGCCATTCAAACCCTAGGCCCCTTTTTCCCAAGTTATCAGCAACAACCCAAACTATCGTTCCTGGCAACTTTACACTTGCCAGATTTGACAAGATTGTTGAATGACCCTATTTGTCATGATCTGTGTTGGCCTCCTATGCCGACGAATTTGCCTTTGGACATTCCAAAGTTCGAAGCCAAGCCTAACAAATATTTAGGATATCATGTGACTACCTTTCATCTTTGGTGCTCATCTAACTCATTGAAAGATGACTCCATACAACTGCGATTGTTTCAATGTACTCTCATTGGGAGTGCCGCGAAATGGTACATTGAGCTCGATCACTCAAGATAATCGTCCTTTGGCGAACTGGTAATGGCTTTCCTGAACCATTTCTAGTTACCTATGAGATACGACGTTGGTACAGAGCTGCTCGCCAATTTCAAACAGACAACAACGGGCCATATCTCTGATCACATCCAAGAATGGAGATGCCAGAAGAGTTTAATCAAGTACCAGTCCCACCAGCATTCCTACTTGAGTGGTTCCTTAAGTCTTTGGTCCCGCAGTTATCCAAAGACATCGTGACGTCAGGAGTTTTCTCCAAAGAAGACGTCGTCATGAGGGCTCAACAGCTTGATCTCATCTATTCTCAGTCCAGTTTATTTTACAACATCTTGCCAGATGTTCCATGTTCAATACTGGATAAAACTAGACAGAGAGTTGGACCACATGCCGATGGTATTGTTGGTTCATCACAAACAAAGCCTGCTGAGCAATTGATGAAGTAGTTGCAGTAGTTATCTATACAACACACAACAGCCAGCAAAACTACTACTTTGGCTACTCCCCCTACCAAAACATTGGAGGTACGCACAGTGCAGTCGACTAACCGAAAGGCCACCCAACAGCTTGAAGGGAAGAAAAAAAAATGAAAGAAGGGTAAGGGGGATAAAAAACCCACCGATAATGCTGGCGGGGACAACACTAAAAAACGGAAGGTGAGGTATCCATGCAACTTGTGCATGGAAGACCACCTAACCCTTCTATGTCCTCAACTTGCAGAGGCCCAAAGATTTGTCACGCAGCAGCAACAGGTGGTGTTGACTAATCCATTTCAACATGGGCAAAATCTAGCTCAAGCCTCTGCAAGCACAGAAGGGGGCAGCCAAGAAACCTGTCCGCCTTCGAACAACCCTGCATCCGCGAATGTATATATGGTTAGGGATGATGCTTTTATATCGACTAGAGTGCACAACTATAGTAATCTAAGCACTTATGAGAAGGGTAAAGAAGCCGACCTCCCATCTCTTCCTTTATAGATTGAGAAGACGTTGGAAGAAACAATGACACGCATTCCAAAACGTGCATTGTAAAAAGTTTCTCATAACCCAAATGCAAGGGACATCCAAAACTACTCTGTGGTGGAGGATTTATCACAAACCCCTTGTGCGATGTCCACTTTGGAAGTCCTCCAAAGCTGCCCTACTCAGAGGAAATCCTTGTTAACTGCTTTAGGCTCTATCGAGACTTAAAACCTCGTCTGCCTTACCACGTACCATTTCAGATAGTAGTGGCTTATCCCACGAAAATTTTTACTCAGAATATCTTCAGCACGGTGGTTGATGAGGGCACCTAGACATGCGTTATGTCATTGGCATGTTGGAAGGCCATTGGCCAGCCCGTTTTGTCTCCATCACCTACTCTCCTCACTGCTTTTGACGGTCGTTCGTTCCGACCACATGGCATCATTCCTTCTTTCCTTGTGCAGTTAGGAGGGAAGACCATGTGTGTCGAAGTAGAGGTAGTCGATGCTCCCCTTGACTATAACCTCTTGTTAGGAAGGAGTTGGACTTATGCTATGCAAGCTGTGGTTGCTACAATTTTCTGGGTCTTGTTGTTTCCACACGAGGGCCGGATAGTGACCATTGATAAATTGTCTTTCTCCATACTTGACCCTACTTTGGGGGCATCCACAATCTCGATGATTGATAATCCTCATCCAGGTGTCATTAACGTAGGAGTTGGTTTGTGCCCATCCTTGATGGGTACCTTCGATTACCCGCCCCCTCACGGTGACATCAAATTTATATCCAATCACCATAAGGTTGAGATTTTTCAAGTTTCGTCATTCCGCACGACTTACTTCGAGGATCCCTGGATACTTCCTTCCCCATCGGCCACGATGGATGAGACAGGACACCCGGGCATGTCCATGCCCTTGTCTACAGCAAGATTCAACTAACACTGATCTGACTCCTGCACAAGAGTTAGATCCACTTCTAGAGTCTATTTGGGCTCAGGGTTCTCTCGCTAACACTGATTCGTTAGACTTAGTCTTGCCTTTTGATGAAGCAGTAATCGAAGAAATGACTAGTCTGGACAAAACTTTGGAAGATCTTCATCACAGATCATATTTTCTCCCAGAGTTAAGCTGAATCGAAGCAGGAAAATTCACTGTAACCATGACGGGAGATCAGTCGTGCCCTATTCATCTCTTAGCTACACACAAAATTTATGTTGAGGGAAATATGGAAACTATCGTTGAAACTATACCAATCAATATCTCCTGAAACCCTAGTGTCATGGAGAACATCTTCATTGGAGAGGATTGCTCCCCTGAAGAGATTCAAATCTACACATATCTTTTCAAAGAATTCCACGACGTTTTTGCCTAGTCATATGAGGAAATGCCAGGTATCGATCCAAAAATAGTTGAACATGAGATCACAACGTATCCTAATTCCAAGCTTGTTCGGTAGAAGCTTTGCGCAGTTAATCCTAACAAAGCAATAGCCATCAAGGTTGAGGTTGAGAAATTGCTAAAGGAAGGTTTTATCTATCCTATCCATTTGACTCAATGGGTGTCAAATCCTGTGCTGGTCAATAAAAAACAAGGCACAATTCGTGTATGTACCGATTTCCGAGATTTGAACAAGGCATGTCCTAAAGATAATTTTCCAACACTATTCATCGACCAGATCATTGATGAATGTGCTGGTTGCAAAGATTTTTCTTTCATGGACGGTTTTTCGGGATATAATCAAATACAAATCAAACCCGAAGACCAACACAAAACGACATTCATTTGTCCTTGGGGTACATTCGCATATCGTAAGATGCCTTTTGGTCTTAAAAATGCTGGAGAAACCTTTCAGCGGGCCATGTATTGTTCTTTCCATGACCTCAAGCATATAGTCGAGGCCTATCTAGATGATTTAGCATCGCGATCTCGCAAGAAAATGGATCATCCCACACACCTTAGACTTATCTTCGAACGTTGTCGCTACTTCCGGATTCTCTTGAATCCAAACAAGTGCAGCTTCTGCGTAATGTCTGGATGTTTGTTAGGTTTCATCATATCAATAATAGGGATCATGGTCGATCTGCTCAAGGTGGAGGAAATAATCGAATTTCCCCCCCCATGCACAATCCTTCAACTTCAAAGTCTACAAGGCAAGGCGAACTTTTTACGATGCTTCATCACCAACTATGATGAAATCACCAAGGGCTTTATGCTCTTACTGAAGAAAGAAGTTCCCTATTACTAGGACAATGCTGCTCAACGCTCTTTCGATGCATTAAAACATGCCCTCACAACTGCCCCTCTGCTCCGACCACCTAACTATAACAAATATTTCTTATTATATCTGGCTACAACAGAGTCAACCATTGGCATGGTTTTAGCTCATAAAGATGACTTGTTCTTAGAATACGTGATCTATTACCTGAGTCGAGGCCTCGTAGGACCATAACTCAATTATTCTCATATCAAAAAACTTGCATTTGCAGTAGTTCATGCTGTTCAACGGTTTCGTCATTACGTTTTGTTTCGCAAGACTACCGTCATTGTTGTCGTGAATCCATTCCAGCACATGTTGATACGATAGCTAATAGGTGAAAAAATATGTAGATGGATAGTCATCCTCCAGAAGTTTGACTTAGACTTTGTTTCAACAAAGTCCAAAAAGTCACTGGTCTTCGTAGAGCTTATTTCAGAACTTCCAGTTGAGTCAAGTGATGTTGTGCCTGAAGAATCGCCTATCTGAGGAGATATGTTTTTGATCACATCTTTGGATCCCTAGTATGGAGATATACTTATCTATCTCTAGACTTTGAAGTGCCCCACTTCTACTTCTCGTGATGAGCGTTGAAATATATGCCACCAGGCTAAGAATTATCTCATACTCGATGATACGTTGTATCGGAGAGGTGTAGATTGCATCCTACGCCGATGTCTCACTCATGAGGAGGCAATTATCCTACTCAACAATTGCCATACTAGAGCTTGTGGCGGTCATTCATCTGGGTTGGCAATAGCCCAAAATATTCTACGAGCAGGTTACTTCTGGCCGAAACTTATCAAAGATTGTATCGAATTGGTCAAGAAGTGCCATCCGTGCCAAATATTCTCTCGGAAGATGAGGGCACATCTCTCTCCCATGTTTCCCATCATCACAGTTGGACCCTTCACCAAGTGGGGGATTGATTACACTACTTGAAACCCCCCTTTAGCAAGGGGGCATCGCTATATCATCGTAGCTGTCGATTACTTCACAAAGTGGGTTGAAGCTATCCCAATGTTTAAAGATGATGGAGAGACTGCAACTCTCTTTTTATTCACCCAGATCATAGCGAGGTTCGGCGTCCTGGGGGAGATTGTCACTGACCATGGCAGTCACTTTCAGAATCAGATGATGACCGAATTAACATCAATGCTTGGGTTACGACAAGAACATTCATCACCCTACTACCCCCAGGCCAATGGGCAGGTGGAAGCTGTAAACAAAACTCTTAAGGCTATTCTACAACGAACTATCAACTCAGCCAAGTGAAATTGGCATTTGATGTTATACTTGGCATTATTGGCTTACCAAACATCTGTTAAGACTGCAACCGGTTTCTCACCTTTTCAACTCGTTTACGGGCTGGAGGAAGTCTTTCCCATTGAATGTTAGATCTCGTCTCTCAAATTGGCAGTACAATTATTGACAAATACTTCTCCACTCGAAGAATTGTTAGTATACCTTGAGCAGCTTAATGAACAACGTCGTGATGCGGCCTTGGCCAATGAGGCTCACAAACATAAATTCAAGTGTCAATATGATAGGTCCATTCATCCTCGGATTTTCTCTGAAGGTGACCTTGTCTTGGTCTATGACCAGGATAAGGACTCCCTGGGGGAAGGAAAATTCAAACCCATGTGGTTCGGGCCTTTCATCATAAAAGAGGTGTTAAAAAAGGGTGTCTATCGTCTAGTTGATTTCGAAGGGAATTCTTTGGTGGAGCCTGGAAATGGGCTCTACATCAAGAAGTATTACTCATAGGCAGGTCACTGTGGGTAACTTTTTGTAACATATGCATAGTCTTTATACTATTACTTTTTAGTTTCTTTTAAGTGTTATGGACATATCATTGATGTTATCTTTCGTCACTGTGGCATATGTCAAGTGATTCTGAGGTGTTCGTTGGGTATACAGATGGTTCTAGTCAACACACTTGGAGGCTTGCCTCCGCAACTTGGGTAATCTGTATACCTCAAGGCCAGTTGTTATCTTCTAGAGGTATATGATTAGGTGACACCACAAATAATGTCCCCGAGTATAGTGTAGTTATTGAATTACTTTGTGATGCTTTGTCATTGGGTATCTCTCATCTCCAGTTCTACCTCGATGTTGAATTGGTTGTGTCTCAATTAAACAGAGTGTACCGGGTTCATGATCCAACTTTACACCGACGATTCCTTAGAGTACATTTCTTAGAATGAAACTTTGATTATATTACATATTTTCATGTTCCTAGGAGATTAAACCAAGTTGCAGATACTCTAGCTAATCAAATTTTAGATTGGCATCTTGCACACATATGAAAGAACATTGACATAAGCATGTAAATATATTTTTGCACACGTGGTCCATATGACACAAAAGACCAAAAAAAACATATTTATATCATAAAGTAACCAGAGTACATAGATGGACGCAAGCACCTCAAAAATGGGACCAATAATGAGTAACAGGGCTTATGCCCTCAAAAAATATATACAAGTAGTGCTCATGGCACATAAAATGTCTAAATAGGTTCAAGGCCTATGGGCCCTGTTATACTGGTCCACAGCATGGGATAAATGCCTAAACAACCGGACCCATGTCCGAGGTGCCCCCACTACATGAGGTTTCATGGATGGCAGCAGGTCCTCAATCTCTACCATCGGGACTATGCAAGTGAGTGCAGTAAAGTTCCGCTCAACTCGTCTAAGTACCCTCTCAACCTCCCCGGCTGGGAGGCCTTCTACTACTGTTGGTCCCCCGGTAGCGGCGGTTGTGGCCCCTGGTCGAGGATGAAGAATGTTCCTTGCATAATCGATAGGTCTCACTAGTCCCACATCTACATGAAACAAACGTATATCCGTCAAATACTCTGGCATATAAAAATGATGATATATAACAAAAAAAACATAAAAATTACATATACAACAAAAAAAACTACAAAGGTGGAGACTTACCCATCTCCCCTCACTCCTCACCAAGAGGTACTGGTATCTTCGTGTCTCTCGAAAAATCAATCCCAGCATAGGGGTAGTCCTCTATAACTGGGATCTATCATGACAACCATGCAAAAAAGTCATCATCAAAGGACTCATTGGTCCTTCCACCACCCTGTCACAGCATTAATACTTCCCATCTACACACAGCAGGAAAAGAGGCCTGATGTCCTCATACCACTACCCGAGGACTAAAACTTGGAACTCTCTCAAAAAAGAACGAACAAAAAATAGTCCTGAACTCGAAGTTCCTCTGTTTCCACTGATGACGATCTGTCAATTGCCTCTTCATACACTCCAGTAGTGTAGTACTCCAGTTGAATATTTGTGCATTCAATCACTCGACAACAGAGTTCATCTATGCGCGGGATGCCTGATGCAAGGCCGCTGAACTGGTAATCCACCCAATGAGAAATAATATTGCTTGTAGAAATAGGTTAGTGATCTTGCTTATAGGCACCTGGGAGCTCAAACGGTTTGTCCCAGCCTCATAGTGCAGGGATAATAGTTCCACTATGTTATGCGGCCCCAACAAAAATGTCCTAAAGTTGATTGATTCCCCTCTCCTTGAGAGGCCAGTCAAAAAGTAGATATCCTTGGTCGTGGGCACCATTGGTTGCCCCTCTAGCATAAAATCCTCTGCATCAGGGTACCAATAGTCAACCAATGCATTCAGTAACGTTGGTTGCGCCTGCATAAAAGGACATAGGAATAACTTTAACAAACCACATTACATTAACGCAGCCACGATGTTCGTATCTCCTACAACCAACTCACCAACTTCTTTGTGCTCCCTTTCCCTCCATTGGACATACATCCTGCCAAAAAACAAGGTTCAGGAGGGTGAGTGAGTGCTTTTTTGAAATTTTTGTCTATAAAGGGAGGTCCATGCGTGTTGTCTAGGTGATAGTCGCATGTACACATGGGCAGGTTTTACTTTTCCTGAGTGTAGACACGGCCTGTCCAAAGACAGCCCACGTGGACCTAGGGCTGACCTTTTAAAGGTCAACGCCCACCCAAAAAATGAAATGAAAAGCAAAAAAAAAGAATTGAATAGCTAGATAGGGGAGTTTGTACTTACTTGGTCCATATGGAAGTTCGTTTTGTCCACTGTAGCTCTCGGAATCACTGTTTTTATCAAAGGGGGTCTTTTGGCTCCGGAGTCAATTTCCAAATTAGTAATGGTGATAATGAGCTGGCAGCTTCTATTTACAGACTTTTTGGCCTCTTTTTGTCACTTTTTTGGCCTCCCTTATCATTTTCTTTATCCAACAAACCATTTAGAGTGATTCAGGAGTTGCATCAAAGGATTTGATCGGGTATTGGGATAGTTTTAGGGAGTTTTGAGTATTTTTGATGATCCATCAAAATTTTTCTGACGATCAACTTGAGCATATAGGTTAGGTTTCTACCCTGATTTTTGTATCTCGTTGTCTTTTTCATTTGCCATAGGATCGATCCCATCAGATTGTGACACATAACCATCCTATCTACTTTACAAGTGTCGCAACTTGGTGGTAGAGCCTACCGAAACATGGATGCCCTAGGTATATCCTGGTTGCATTATGGTATTCATGTTGTCTCTACAACACTATAGGCTCGAGAATCCTTGCAGTTTTTCTTGAATACGAGTTTGAACCTCATTTACATAATTCTTCTTCACTCTTGACCTCACCCTCAGGACTCTCAAAAAATAACGGGTCTTCTTTTAAGCCCTTTTCAGACCCTCTAAATATGAAAATATTGTCGAGGGATCTTCTGGCCTTTCATGCTCGTTAAACTGAAATTTGAACTCACGTTTGTCCAGCGGTAGTTTACCCCTTTTTCGGCCTGGATGGTCAACTGTACGAACAAAGGTATACTCTATGGAACTTCAGTTCTTTAGAAGAGTACTCTCAGGTATAATTTTATCCCTTTTTCGGGCCTAGGGGACTAAACTTACGAAGAAGGAACCCCCACAGAGTCCATAGTTAAGCTCTTTTTAGACTCTCTAAAATTGAAAAGATTATCGAGTGACCTTATTCGTTCACACTCATTAAATTGGTCCAGAAGAACATTCTTGACGAAGTCCATAGTTAATATTTTTTCAGACTCCTTAAAAATGAAAAAATAGCTGAGTGATCTTGTCCTTGTCACACTCATTAAAATGGTTTTGAATAGACATCTTATCGGTGCTAGTTTACCCCTTTTTCGAACCGACTAGACTATCTTCGAAAAAAGGTACCCCAAAGGAGTCTCCTTTTATGTTTTTTCAGACTCTCTAAACATGAAAAACCACCGCGCTTACCTTCTCTGGGCTCGTTAAAATTACATCGAGGGGCGTTACCATTGTGTGTTTTGTTAACCGCATTTGCATACCTTATATATTAGCCTTGTAACAGTTTGTTTCTTTGTTTTAACACCCTTGGCCCCGGGAGGATTTTTTCCCGAGTATCATTATTTTGAACATCAGTCTTGTCCTTGTGCCTTGAACTTGTATGTTTGCAACACTTTTTCCTCCTTTGTAATGTAATCTTCCTTTATTATTTTTCCATAATTATTGAAAAGGACAAAAAAGATCAAATATACCATAAAAAGAGGAAGGGAAAAGTATTTTCTTTATTGGCAGCATAATGAGTCTCCCCTGGATAAAGAACATCTGTTCGTTTGTTCATCAGACTATGGGATGTAGTACGACCTTAGGAAGATTTTTATCACTATAGAGTTGTGTCCTCCACCGTTTGGTTATCCTTCCAAACATATGGAGAGTTTGCATTGCCTCCTACTTCGTAGACTTATGATTAATGACATGTTGCCTAAGTCTCATCATTTTTTGTGCTATTATCCAAGGGAAGTTTGTCACCAAGCCTGAGTTGGCCCCTTTGCAATATGTCTCTTGTCCTCATACCCAGCCATCCTGAACATCCAATCAAGTCCTTGTTCGAAATCACTGAAGCCTTCAGTCTAATCATCAAGATTATCAAGTCCATGACCGACGAGCCATCGAAGACCTCTGGCTAGTGCATTCGTACATTCATATTAAACTCCTACCCAAGTTTTGAAGATTTTGAAGTTGTTGCTCAAGTTCTAAAGATCTCATCTCCAGCCATCAGGCCATATCAAATTCTAGAAGATGGATACTCTATATGTATATCTTTTCAATTTCGAGATGTAGCTATGTTGTGTATTGTTCACGGCTACTCTTTATATAGCTATATGACATGGATCTACAGTGTATTTGATTGGTAGCCATGATTCTATTTTATCTCGAGCATGGGTATGTCCGCCTTGGTGAAACATTTGTTATTTTGCAGACGACACCTCTCAGTTCCTGATCCTTGGGCTCAATCGATCAGCACATCAGTAAAGATCGGTAATGTATTTCATCCATCAGATGCTCTTCTGACCTCACACATTAGGGGGCATCTGTTATAACCCAAAATTGCACCACACGTGCTTACCTGGCATCAGGCCATCTCATATCCCTTCTTTGCCAAAGCACTGTTGAACAACTCTTTGAAAATCCTCTTTTATAAAGTCCCACACACCCTACTCCATTACTGCACACATGTACACACTAGCTAACCTATGAAATCCCGCGTGGACCGACAAAAGCATGAAAAAAGGAATTTGCCAACGGAACAAAAAAGCTATGGGTGAGTTAACTAAAACTCTCGGCCATGCATGGCTGAGGGTTTGTCCAAATACGTATCTCCTTCTAGCTTATAAAAGAAGGGGTAGGGGTCCCATTTGGAGGGAGAAAAAATATAGCAAAGAAACTTTGCCCATTTGCGTATTCCCATTGTCCCAACCCTTTAGCCTTTCCTTGTGCCAAAGGAGATACAAAGCAAGGTAGTTGGAGGAGAGTTGAAGAGGAGCCCAGGATCACGTTCGTGGAGTAGTGGTTGGTCTCAAATTTTGTAATTTGACTCATTCAAAGTAATAAAGAAAGTGTTTTCCTCATCCCAATTCATGAGTTATTCATAATTTGCTAAGTGCACATTTGAATTTTTAACCCGTTAATCTATAGGTAGTATGCATGTGTAGTTGTTTCTTTTCTTGTATGCAGGTCAATGTTGGAAAGGAGAACTGCGAACAAGTAATCAAGTACAACAAGGGATCGACATCGAATGCCCGGAATGAGGTAGGTTGATCTAGCCATTGCATTTACTAAAAAGAAATGGGATTTAAGTTTGGGGATGAAGGTAGAAAGTAAATTTTCTCTAGGTCATATCTGCATGCAAAGTCTAACCCTATTTGCTAGTCTGTAAGGAGATTTCCCTCACAACACTTATGTGTATATGAGATATTAGCAAACACTCAAGGGAAATAAAAGATAGCACCCGACATCATGGGGATGGTGTTTGAACTCGAGACTCAAAAGAAATAGTTACTAAACAGAGGGAGTAGAGGAAACCATGGGGACTTGCATAGGGAGTAAACAGGAGCAGTATTATTAGCGTCAACATGTGATAAATCTAATGGAGTTTCCAAAGAGTTGTATATATCACATTCTAGAAACTGAGAGTTGTATATTGTGGTTAGTTTCCTGAATGTTTAGGTGAGAATTTATGTTCTTTTTCCTAGAAAAGCATAGCATAAGGTGTTTTATTTATAATGGCCAACTGATGTAAAGATTGTTAAGGAAAACCAATGTTTAATACGCAGATAATGTCTAGCACCAAAACGTTCGTCATGTTTTGGTGAAATAGACTGTAAAATCAAAGGAAATGGCATTCGGCTAAGTCTTAAAAAACTAAAATTTTCTGATAATGTTAAGACTCTTGTAGCCTACACAAATGGAAGGCATTGTAGTTTCAAGGATATATTGACTTTCATAATTTAAAAGAAAATATAAGATCAATATTATAAATTTTGAAAAAATACATCACGGATTCTCTACAATCATACAAGTTTTTGGAAGGAAATTCCATCGTTATGGTACTCAACACTTGTAGTAGTGGAGACATATACTTTATATTTGCTATAAAAATAACATATCATTATTAGAAAAAATCAAATTTTATATAGTTATTCACAATTTATATAAATAAACGTTGTATATTTGGAAATCTAATTCAATTTCCTATGGTTCATATTTTTACACCATCTTCAAATTCATTGTACAAAATAATGCTTCCAAAATAGCATATTGTTTTTTTATCCATGTTTGCATTGCCACTAATGCGTCATTAAAGACCATGATTAGCTTGCACAATCCCATTCACCAATATCTCTAGAATATGTTTTTGGTGTGGAAGAAGGGATAAATATTTCAACTTCATTGTACAAAATAATCCTTCCAAGATAACATATTGTTTTTTTCCATGTTTACATTGCCACTAATGTGTCATTAAAGACCATGATTAGCTTGCACATTCCCATTCACCAATATCTCTAGAATATGTTTTTGGTGTGGAAGAAGAGATAAATATTTCAATCCTCTTATCAAATAGAAAGCACATGGACATTAGGGTCTAAATGACACATTACGTTTTGCATAAATATTGACTACAAAATCAGTATAGCATTTCATTTCATCAACTCAACTCAACTTTAGCAAGAGGTCATACATAAAAATATATATTTTCCATCTTCCCCTTTCCATTTTAGAGAGGATTATAATTCCTCAAAAATTGTCTCAAAGAAAATCAAAGTTGTAGAGAGAAATGATAAATTCCTTTCCCCTTATTGGAAGGTACTAAATTTGGTTCATTGAAAATATGAAATCCATATTGTTGTGACGAGCTTCTTGGAGTTTTTTGGATAAGATTTCCAAATCAATGAGGTACTACTAGATTTGGAATACATGGACATATTCACAATGAAAAAACTATCTATTAGATGTTTAGAAAATCCAACACTATTAAAGTGGAGATTGGACAATGAGGTGTTTATTCCATCATAACCCAAAACCTCTTGAGAGATTTTAAGGATACGACAACTCATAGCTAGAAATGTCTTATCTAAGGAAGAGTACTTTTTGAGTTGGGAGGAAAATATATATGTGGTTTACACTATACAATTAGGATATTGAAGGTTATTTGTTACCACCTTAATAATCTCATAAAAATCATAATGATTCTTGATCTAGAAAGTGAAAACTGCTTTAAAATAGATTTTTTTGCACTTGAATGGCAATGAAAAAAAATGGTTATTGAAATTAATTAAAAAAAAGGTTGTTTCAAGGGTGTAAAATGCTACTTATTCTAGGAGCATGAAAAAATTGCATAGTGTTTATTTAGAAAATTTCATTTTAGTCTCGAAGTATGGACAATGCTCAAAGAATCAAAGAAAAGTATGTTCAAAGAATCAAAGAAAAGTATAAACCATTAGGGAGGAGAAATTAGGAAGGACAAAGGATGAAGGGTGTGCTTGATCAATAATACAATGATCACAAGTATCAACCATACATTTTCGTTCCTCCCTTTTATTCGTCCTTGCCTCCGGCTATAGGGACTTTAGGATTATGTTTGTGGTCAACCTTTGTTGACCGTCCATTAATCAGTGCATTTTGTGTTACTAGTTGGTGTATTTTGCAATTCTTTGTATTATTAGTTGGTGTATTTTGCAGTTGTTTAAAATATTTTGCAAGGTTATAAAAACAAATTTATTATTTTTATTATTTTGGAAAAAATAAAGAATTTTAATAATTTTCAATTTCATAATTTGAATTTTATGATTGGTTGAGGGGTCTTGATGTGATTTAATTAAACTAAGTGTGTTTTAAATTCTTATATCTATTTTTCATACATAACAAATTATTTAAAAACTCAAAATTTTAAAAATAGCTACATACATTGTGATTGTTTCACTCGAGAGATTGTTGCAATCAATGTTCATGGTGGTTGATGTGTGTTGCATGGCTATATACATGCACACTCTACATAAAATATAAGCTACCACACTCTTCTACATCAGAGGAGGTGCCATGGGAGGGTCCTGTAATATACACGTTGAGTTCCTCTCAAACCCATTTCGAGTACTGTACTACTCTGAAGAGATTCAACCTTTCTAATTTATCCTCATCATTATTAAAGTCCATGATGTCTTCCATGGGTATTAGGAACCCTAATGTGCAACACGTAAATATAAAAATTTTAGTTCCCTACCACTCTCTTCAAACTCTAATGGAGATGTTCCTCTTTTCAAACTCTAATGGAAATACTAGAGTAAAGTACAGTAAAAGTTCTCAAGTTCTCGGTAATATTACCTTAAAACTCTAATTGAAATGTTACAATATAGTACAATTCAATTTCTTAGAAATATTACCTTACATTTCTCATGTCCTATGTATGAATCCCTCACTAGCTGTAACTATAACTCTGCAGGAGCCCTCACTAGATGTAACTGTAACTCTGCAAAAATCTTTTCTCCTATACAAAACTATAAAAAAAAACGGCTAAGGTTACCTGAATTATCGGCTCAAGGATGCGTAATTCTCACTCAGTCCCAGATTGATCACTGAAGATCATTGCTTCTTATTTTCTTCTTTCATCTTGTTGCAGGGTTGCGATGAATCGACATTGATCAACTGCCCATTTTTTGAGAGAAGTGCACCTCCAAATCTTTGATTGAGAGGATTCCAGGTCATTGAGGACATCAAGACAAAACTTGAAGTAGAATGCCCAGGAGTTGTTTCATGCGTTGATATATTGGCCATTGAAATATGCAATGCAGTGGTACTAGTAAATATAACATTTTTTTTTTCATTGCTTGTAATTGTGATATACAAGCTAAGGGGCCAAACTGGGATGTGCCCAGATTGCGATATACAAGCTAAGGGACCAAACTGGGATGTGCCCAAAGGAAGGATAGATAGATTGGTTTCATCCTCCTCGGACATTGCTAGTAATATCCCATCATCGTTAGACTCTATCATTGTGCAGAAACATAAATTTGAGGAGAAATGACTAACCCCGGAGGATCTAGTCACTCTGTGCAGAAACATAAATTTGCGGAGAAACAACTCACCACGGAGGATCTAGTCACTCTTCTGAGTATGTTCAAAGTATTTGTAGAGAAATATTCATATAGTCATGATTATTATTTCTTCTTCATTTAAAAATAGGTGAGCATACCATCGGGTAGAAACACTACCAATTCTTCAAGTATCAACTCTACAACTTCACTTTTATAGGGATCATTGACCCAATAATAAACTTAGCTAATCTGCCTCAACTTCAATCACTGCCCTAGATAGGAATATAATGGTTCGTTTGGTGCCATTCATTGCTTAGTTCTTAAAGGCTAACCATGTATGACACTTGTTTACAACTTATTCTCATGTGTGACACGTTTATATTTAAAGGTTTTTTTCATGATGCATCTAATATTGGTCAGACATCTAAAATTACGGCTCTCATCAAGGAAAATGATCCGCAAAATGAAATCCCTCCTAAACTGAAAAATGAAGGGTGGAAAAAACCATTTACCTCATTCATTAAAGACTCTAAAGGGATTGAAGAAGCATCCTCTAAGCTCAGCTTGAAAGTAAAAGCTAAAAACAATGTCATAAGATTTGCAAGATTAACATATCAACCTAATGCATGTTGCCTCTGAGATAGATTTCGCAGTTTTGTTCACAAGCCTAAACTTTCCATTGTTATTCTCTTCACATAAAGAATGAATTTATCAGAGAGAACGAGACTCAAACCATATGTCGCGATGCACCTTATTTTCCTTCACTCTCCCACATAATGGACAACAATTTCTCGAACTCTTCTTGCGATCTCTTCTAACCTTCAGGGTTAACATAGTTCGGCTCTGTTCGAACCTTCAAGGTCAACATTAGTTCGACTCTCTTCTAACCTTCAAAGTTGGCATTAGTTCTTCCATTATCCTAGAAACAAGAGCTTAGCCGCAGAGAAATGACAATTGTTGGGGAAACTGGGTCCGCGAAGGCGCATGATGAATCGTTTTTGCATGATGGTTCACAAAGGGGCATGTCATACCCAAAGGATGTGATGGTTCATGATGGTGGCATTTGGAGTACCTATAAGAGAACAAGAGTGCACAAATAAGGAAGGAATATTTGAACAAAAATGAGAGTAATATTAACCCTTTGATTCTAAGGAACACTTAGACAAAGAGGGGTGAGCTCCCTCAAGGAGCCAAGTCACTCCACATGGGAGGACTTGTGTTTCCTTGAGGTGATTTTTTGGACATAGTTGGGGCGACATTCATTTGGGTTGAGTCTAGGGAAGTCTTGTTGTAGGTCTGTAAGTGGCATGCTAGGAGACAAAACCATATATCTATGCAAAGTCTTGCAACAAATAATGGACAATGAGTCTATTGTGGATCCAAAATTGGGGTGCTCCGTAGAATTTGTGAAAGATGTTACAATGGACGAGTATTTCTATAAAGAATATGTCTATGAGTGTATTGGTGAGGTGAAGTGAGTTGTGTGACTCTTCCCAAGTTGTAAGCCGAGCCAGAAGTGCTCATGTTGTAACAATTTTGCAATAATAAGACTTAGCATGGTGTTAGGCATGGTTTGTGTCGCTCGCACTATATCTTCATCTATGTTTTTTTCAGAGGTGTTTGCAACAACCTAACTTGATTAATTATTTATCATAGTTCTTAATTTAAATTTAATTAATTAATAAAAAAATTAAATAGTCTTTTTATTAATGGTGGGGTTTAAGGCTATTGGGCAATTAATGGGGGGATAAGGTTGTTTGGGAATTAATGAGGGGGATTTGAGAGAGGAGGATAAGGATTAGTGGGAGGACTTGGAAGGTGGGTCTTTGTTTTGGAGGGAAATTGGAAAAGGAGAAGGAATAATTTCTGAAGAAGATAGGGAAGGAGGAGGAAATCGAGAGAACAATTGTTTTGAGGAACTCTCACAGGGCACTGTTGTTGTTGGGAACTTTGGGCTCGGGGTCCAGGGAACCACAAGGATTCCTAGAGCTAGGGAGCCAAAGATGTTGTTCCTAGTTGGCTAGGAGGTTAATATTCAGTTGGGTAGTTTGGGCAAGCACAAGAACAAGTGAACCAAAGGCTTGATCAACCAACCTGCAGGTTGAGATATGTATTTTACGAGTTGGTATATTATCATTATGTTGTTGTTGTTGTTGTTGTTATGTTGTTTTTCGTTATGTTGTTGTTGTTGTTTATTCCTAGTATAAGAAAATCATGAAAGAAATTCAAAACTAAATTTCAGTCATTTCAATAGGAGAGTATAGAAAATATTTATTTATTTTGTGTCCTGAAACATGTTCTCTTTGTTTCATGGATGTATGCTTATATAGGTGTTAATCTACTAGCAATTGTGTAAGTATACAAGATTTGCATTAGAGTAGGAGTGTGACTTGTTGGTAGCTTGGAACAGAGTATGTGTATACTTTAGGTGGAGTATGAGTATGCTTTACTTAAAGAGGCATAGTCCGGATAAAGTATCCTTGGTGTTGCCAAGCAACTAGGTACACTATGGAGACTTGACAACAACCACAATAAAAAGGTCACAAAGGTGGAAATCTGTGTCATAATACAAACTACTTAAAGATGTGCAGCAAATTTGATTTGTTCTAAAAAAAAAATTCATTTTTTATGTGTTAATGTTAATTTATTTTTAAATCATTTTCAGTCCATTAAATTATGTCTAAGAAAAACAGATGAACTAAAAGGACTGAATAACACAGGTTAGTTGTATCATTATTTCCAATCATAACAATGAAAATAATATGCAGATCAAGAGCAGATAAAGATATTTTCATGGAGGCCGCTTTCAAAATACTATAATTCTTAATTCTAATAAGAAAAATTCCATGAAAGTCATGGTATGAAATGTAATAATGAATAATTATAAATAACTGTTGTCCTCAATTTTTCTCTCTACTGTCCGAAAGGTGTTGTAATTTATTTCCACCTGGCTGGGCCAGATATTTTGTTCTTCATCGTCCTCCTCTACAAATAGCCAACACTTATAGAGTGCAAACACTAAGAAAAAAGTAAAAACAAGTGATGCCACAGATACAGCTTCGTCATACTTTCTCGTGGGAGCCATAAATTGTAACAGAGCTATATACAACAGAATTGAAGTTCCAATTATAATTTATGAGCATCGGAGCACATGCTCTCAATAGGATGTCCATCTCTGATAGGAATGGCTGACGGCGATTCCAAATATCCTCCAACAATATACAGGTTGAATGTTGATTTCAACGGTAATTTAGCGGAATTATAATGTGATGAAATGCTCAGAGTTGCTCATTTATATCTATTGCATATCCTTTTCAACAAAATTCCGCTGTTGAGTCTGCCAACGTAAGATATCTCTTGTCATCGTCTCCTTTAACTAAAGAGTCCACCTATCCCAAGAATTTTCCTACCTCTAATCCTTCACACGCTCCTACCTTAGTGGATAGTTGTGTCCCCCATTCTCATATGGGAGAGCCTAGATTTGTAGAAAGCCCAAAATCTAGAGAATCCCCAAAGTCTCGATGAGAAGGAAAATCAAAATTCCCCAAGATGGGTTGGGTAGGTCTATCGACCACCCTAGGAAACGAAAAGCTCTTCTTGAGTTGGAGAGCAAGGACTCTACTGAAGATGAGGAAGAAAATGGCCTTTTTGCAAGAGGTATCCATGTTATCTTCAAGGATTACAACAACTTTTTGCAAGAGGTATCCATGTTATCTTCAAGGATTACAACAAGTAGAATATCTTATCCTTCACCCACTTTCACTCTAATGCTTTTTTTAGTCTCGGGTAGTAATGTTTGATGATGATGCTTGGGCTATTGTAGAATGGTAATAAATTGGAAGATCCCCCTATCTTTGACTTTCCACGTGAACATAAGAGAAAAGTGCCAAGCTCGACATGATGTGGTATATTCATTTCTTCATCACCTCAAGCCTTGATACTCTAAAGAATTTCCAATTTCCAAGAGCTAGTCACTAATCTCCTGACATATCTAGAGAGAACCATCACTCTATTCTCCAAGGAACTCCTTGGGAAAAACCAAGAGATATTTCAAATCAATTAACCTGTACTCAAGATGTTGGAATAGAAGGACGGCTTAGGCCCTAAAACCAAAGCCAAATATGATGAATAGTAGGAAGGTTTTCTTGTTTGATGGATAGTTTTGAAGACTCCTCAACTAATCAAGGTTGTTTATTTAGTTTCTAAGGAATAATTGTAGGAATTGGCTTGTAGGGATCATTTCAAGGGAAGGTGCCAATTTGGGAATTTGGGGTCCGAAAATTTTCCAAATATAGTTTGAGGAATGAAATGGAGCCTTTTGGGGTCAAATGTTTGTGAGCTTACCTCCACCCGTTCAATGTTATTTTATGCACTGAAATATTTCCAATGGTTCAAATATGATCTCAATCAAAGTTCGTATGTGGAGGTTATGCCTCCCGGAAGTTGACCTATCATGATTACCACCATGGTACCAAGTGTATGCCACATCATCCCCCATTACTCATATATGTGGGGCTAGTCATAAATGGAATTTCAAGAATATTCTAGAGGGTCCAAAACCATAACAGTAATCGAGGGTTGAGGCATGAAAAAACTCTAACCATAACCCTCGGTGACTATCATGGTATGTTAAATATTGGGCCTCTAGTAAAGAAAGGGGTTACATTATTTTGGTATTGTTATTATCGTATAGTTGAGTAATGATCTATAAACTACCATGGATATTCGATTAGAATATTTCTTCACAAAAAATCTTGTATTGTACTGAAAATATTTTATTATGCAGGTTTATTTCCTTAGATCTTAGATTCTTTAGCACTAGCTTATTGCTCAAATTTATAAAAAAAACTAATTGAATATGAAAATGAAAAAACAACAAAAATATCACACCATCCACAAAAATGAACACAATATGTATCCCTAGAAACCCAATATAGGACAAAACCTATCTAGAAGGTGACGCCTACATTCTAATCTTTTATCTTTAGTTATGAAATACAAATATAAAGAAAGAGGCATTGATTGTGGATTTGTCTTTGACACTGTGGCCTAAATGGCTACTACATAATCTTATTGCTCCTGTGTTATGCTTTCAAATCCATCCCAAATGATTTTCTAAACTATGGAGTAAGTACAATGCTAAAGGATGGAAACCCTTCTCTTCCTAGTAGCCCAATATTTAACATAGCTAGATGGCCATCTAGGATTAGGGTTTTTGCATCCTCAACCATCCATTAGTTATAAGGATTTGAACCTTATAGAATCTTCTTGAAAGTCCAGACGTGACTATCCCGACATGTATGAGTAATAAGGGATGCCATGGAATCCACTCATACCATGATGGCCAACTTGTAGGAGGCATAACTTCCTCATACAAGCTTTGTTTAAGATGATTTTTTCACCATTGGAAAGATATCGATGTGTAGAACAACATCTAAGGCTACAAAAATTGCTCACATTTTTTGGCTTCATAAAATGTTGTTTGATGCCTCAAAATAGCTTGGGAAGGTTCTATATCCCAAATCTACAAACTGAGAACTACCACTAAAATGGGCCTTGCAATCCAATTCCTCCAATATTTCCACCCATAAAGTACCAAGATAGATGAAATATTATATAATGATCTAATCTAGATCATACATCCCTATTTTCAGAGGATTTTTGTCCCAAAAATATTTTACTATATAAGGTGAGTAAAATTTTCCTCTACCTTTTCCCTAGAGTACCATTTTCCCTTTCCTATAAGTTTTCCTATCAACCCAATCTACTAAAGTTCATGCTACCCCTATCTGGTAGTTATGGATTTATTCTGCAAAAATTGCATCTTCTGCCAAATTTGCCTGAGCTTCTGGTGCTAAGTCATGTATGGTAGGTAGGAATTTCTACTTAGTTTATGGATCCATCATGCAAGGATAATATATTTTTGTATTCTCCACATTAACTAATAATTAAATGCACATATGAAAGGTTAGACTGAATATGTAGGCATTTTCACCCACCTTCTCCAATACTTCAAAAGGACCATACCATAAACCCTTGATATTCCAATAGTGACCTTGTAGTAGTTCCTTGTTCAACTGTAACCTAACTTTGTTTCCCACTTTGAATGATTTTTTATTTATGTACTAATCATGTAGTCCTTTGTATCTTTCTTATGATTTATTCATTACCTCATGTACGTGCAAATGGGTCTGCCTAATCTTGTCAAGAAATTTCTCTACTTTCAATGATTTTCCTATGATTTATTCCCTCACTCCTCCTTGTTGTCCTTAAACAACATGCAAGGGAGAAGGTGGAAAATACCCAAAGCAAGTTTCAAAAGGGGACCTAACAATAGAGGTATGGACCTCTCTATTCTAAGAGTTTTGAATGTAGTTCATATTTTCACCCCAAATCTTTAGATTATTCTTATTGTAACCCATCAAAAGTTGTACCAAAGTCTTATTAAGTACTTCTTTCTACTCATCTATCTATGGATGGAATGTTGCATATCTATTCAACTTTGTATCCATGTTCTCCGAAAGTGTATTCCAAAAGGCATTAAGAAATGTAGTATCCCTATCTAAGATGATTCTCCTTGGTATCCCAAAGTGCACCCAATCCTGTTCAAAGAACATGTTTACTACTTCTTGTCCTTTGATGGTATTTTCACAAGGCATGAGAATTCACATATTGTTGAAAATCTCAACTAACACAAATAGATAGTCATTCACCTTCCTAGTTGTTGTCAAACCACTGAAAAATCCATGGAAATGATTTCCCAAGGTCTAGTGGGTAGATGTAAGGGATGGTATAGAAATTTATTCCTATTACTAGGAATCTTGGTACAACAAATCATGCATCCTCTAATATATTGAGCTACATGTTCTTGCATTCTGGGCCAATACACATACCTTTGTAAGTTATCAATTGTGTTCCCAACACTAAAATTTCCTACAACCTTAGACATGTGAGCCTCTTTAATAATATGCAGTATTTCACCTTTAGGAACACATAAATTGTCTATCTTGTAGAGTAAGGCATTTTGGAGATGATAGTCAACTTTACCATCACCTTCTTCTACATTAATTTGTCCCTGTAGCCATTGAAACAACTATCTAAAGTCATCATGTTCTATGTATCGTGGGTAAAAGGCTCCATGTGAATAAGAGTTCCCAAAGTTTTAATCATGGATGTGGGTGGCGTTTAAAGCCTTTCTTCCAACTTATTAGTATCTCCCTTCCTATACTTGATGAATAGATGAAACTAGTGTAAAAAACCCATCCACTTGTAATCTCTAGTTTTTTGAATCTTACTATGGCTGTGCAAATACTGCAACGGTTGGTGATCAGTGTGAATAATGGTTTTGTTACCCATCAAATAATTCTTTCACTTCTAATGCATGGTTTTCTGAATCTTACTATGGGCATGAAAATACTGCATTGGTTGGTGATTAGTGTGAATAGTGGTTTTGTTACACATCAAATAATTCTTCCACTTCTTAACAACTTGAGCCAAGGCATAGATTTCCTTATCATATCTAGGGTAGTTCAAGACTCCCCCATGAAAACTCTCATAGTGATATCATATCGTCTTACCTTCTTGCATCAAAATTGTTCCCATAGCATACCCACTTGCACTGGTCTCCACTTCAAAAGGTTTCTCCATGTTAGGAAATGCAAGAACTGGTGCTTGATTGATCTTTCATTTTATCTCATTGAATTCCTTCTGCTGATTCTTTACCTAATGGAAACTCTTACCACTCATTTTTATGGCATGGAGAGGCACAACTATTTCTGAAAGGGATGATATGAACTTCTATAGGTACCGTACTTCCAAAAAAAATATCCTAACTTCAGTGACATTAGTAGAAACATGCCACTTCATGATTTCTTCCATCTTTGTTTGAACTATCTTGAGTTCCCTTTCATCTATCACATACACCAAATATGCCAATTCCGACTAAGAAAACTCACATTTCTTAAGGTTTTCCATCAATTGATTACTTTCAAAGTCTCTAACACCTACAAGATATGTGAGAAGTGATCCTTCTAGGTTGCGCTATAAACCAAGATGCCGTCCATGTAAACTATTACAAATGAATCGAAATAAGGATGCAATACATTATTCATCAAACACATAAATGTAGTTGGTGCATTACAGAAACCAAAAGGCATGACCAACCATCCATACAAAACTTTCCTTGTCTTGAATTCAATTTTTGAGGTGTCCTTTTATTTCAAGAATATTCTAGAGGGTCCAAAACCATAACAATAATTGAGGGTTGAGACATGCAAAAAATCTAACCATAACCCTCGGTGACTATCAGGGCATGTTAAATATTGGGCCACTAGTAAAGAAAGGGGTCACATTATTTTGGTATTGTTATTATTCTATAGTTGAGTAGTGATCTA
This sequence comes from Picea engelmannii, assembly GCA_009831015.1. Classification (NCBI taxonomy): domain Eukaryota; kingdom Viridiplantae; phylum Streptophyta; class Pinopsida; order Pinales; family Pinaceae; genus Picea; species Picea engelmannii. Next base: position 34,581 of record ML803046.1, read on the forward strand.
TAAACTACCATGGATATTCCATTAGAATATTTATTGCATGAATTAGTGTATGCTATTGCATGCAAGGATATTAGTGTGTAAAAAGTCATAATGTGTTAAGGGATAATTACATGAGGGGTCTTGCTTGATAGTCATAGTGTATCAAGAGGATATTATGTTTAAGGCTGTAGTATATTAATTGTCGCATGAAAAGATAATTGTGTTCAAGGTCATAAAGTATTAGGGGGTTAATGTATTAAACTATTAGTGTGTGAATGGATTCATGTATTTAGGGACATGATGTGTTAATGATTGATTGTGTCAGTCATTGATTACATCAATGAACAAGGATAGTGAACCTTGGTCAACATGGCCAAATATGGTCCAATTAACCCTTCACCCTCATTAACGATATTGACCACCATTGATAATGGTTTATTGTTATCAACCATGGTTGATCGTTGTTGACCATGGTTCAACATCATTGACCATGATTGACCACAATTGACCCCAAATGTTATCCCCTAATGATAGAATCACCCCCTACGACATTAAAACTTGAAATACATTAACCCCTAATAAATTATGATCCCTAATCATTATGACATTAGATAAAATAATTTCCACTAATCCATTAAACACATAACGTACTAATCCCATGACCCACAAACCTCCTACTCTAGTAACCTCAGTAACACATTAAGCCTTCACTATCATTGAACATATTGATACCTCTTGATGATGGCCAACTGAGATTAACAATGTTTGACCACTATTTTCCTTATGCACCCTAATTGACCATGGTTGATAGGGTTGCAATTTGAAAATGAAACATCCCATAAAGTTTGATGCTTTTTACAATTGTATTACTTGTTTTGATATTTTTAACGAATATTTGTGATGGTTATGGAAAAAAACATTATCATATTTGATAGAAATTTTTCCTTGTGACAGTCAATTTACTTGTCAAATTCCATCATTTATGGTTGATGATGGTTGAGAAAATTGATCTTGTTGGACCATCTTTGACTTGTGATGAAATTATCCACTTACTTAGTCACTCTCTAAATCACTATGTCCTTGAAGACATTAATCCCCTAAAACAGTGAGCCCTTTTATAGTATTACCTTAAACACAATAACCTGTTGAGATTATAGGTAATTTCAGAAGTTATTCCTAAGTGTAATTGTACTGGTAATAACCCAGAGAAGGCTGGATTGATAATTCATTGTGAAAAAGTTTATTAATAAGTCATTGTGAAATGGCTTATCAATAAGTCATTGTGAAAGGATTTATTGATAAGTCGTGTATTTTAAGTCTTTTAGAGTATAAATAGAGGTTATATCGAGTCATATTGAGATCACTCATTGAACATGAGTATGAGAGATCAGTGTGCATTTATCTAGGAGGATATTCTTGGTTCGTGTCTGGGTCTCTTTGGTCTTGATTTTGGGAAAGAGAATTGTATGACATTGTACATGTTGGAGGAATATATATTGAGGAAATCTTGCATGGTTTTCTCCCCCTTGAGGGTTTCCCGGAGGATATATATTGTTTTTATGTGGATATCTATCTTTTAGTTGTGAACCTTTTTCATATTAAATAATACACACACACACACACACACACACACACACACACACACATATATATTATCTCTCTTGAAAAATAATCATGGTATCAAAGTAGGACTGGGCTTCAATCCCTTACAAGAGGGCCCAAGTAAAATGAAAGGGAAATGGAAACATATCCATAGAGAGTTAAGTTGTTTCTATGAGGAAGAAACCACCATTTATAGAAGACTTGTTTCCTAGAAGGAGCCACGTGAGGAGCTAAAGAATAGTCTTCATATATGTTTGAAGTGTACCAAGGTGTTGGCATTGTACAAATTTTAGAAAAGGTGGTTGCTCAAAGGTATTGATGTGTTTACCAGACCTAGAAGTGGCATAGATCATGACCAAGAAATAGGTTACTATGCACATGGTGTGCACCGAAAGTCTCACCAATGGCATGCTAGAAATTGCATGTGAATGCATAAAGTGGTGCTATGAGGGACCACCTACGAGGGACCAATATAAAACTTTGTAGAGATAATTGTAATGATGTGTAGGGTAGAAGCAAAGGTGGAGAGGCTAGTGCCAAAGAGAAGAGAGGAAGCTATGAGTTTCATCTTGGAAGTGGTACTAATCATTGATGAAAGAGCGGAGAGAACCCGACGGGGGTGTGTGGATCCAGGAAGAGTATAAATATTTGCAACCATCCAATCACAATTGCGAAAGTTTTCAGAGTTCCATCCACTAGAGATGGGTGAGTGGTAATAGTTGAGAAACATCATTGAACTTACTTAGTTCAACAAAATCGCTCTCCCCAAACATTTACTCTACAAATAAATAAAGTGTATGTGTCTCCCACTACACTAATCATTGTCTCAAGTTAATGCAATGATGACATAGTCAATCCCTACCTATGGAGGTGTTAGAATATTGTTTGTAGTCTATCCATAGATGGATGTGAGGCTGAGAAGGTTTCGAAATAGCTAACGATGGCTTGAAGGAAAGACATATAGTTGGAATTTTTATTTTTTGGTCTTCTTCCAAATGGTTGGGGCATAATTTGACCACAATCCTAACTTGTTGCATGGGAGGCGCTTTATATAATAGTTCGATTGGCAAGTCATGGTTAGGGTTGTCCCTCATTTTGTAATATGAAAAAGTGTTACCCATCCTTTATTGTATTTGAAGTGTAGGCTTAACATAATTAAACTTCTTGGATAGTTAGTTAAAGCTGTAGAAAAAAAAAATTCTAGAGGATTTGTGAATGTTTCATCATGTGGTTTACTGTCGGTGTTGTCATCTAGGTCGAGGTTGTCTCTCAAAACTGAAACATGGAAATTCTTGCCACAAGTTAGTCCACAAAGGATATTGTGGAAATATTGTCAAGAAAGGTCAATGAGGAGACACTATTGTGGTATTTATAAAACATTAGTTATCACCTAGAGTGCTAATGGAGAAAATTGGTCCTTGTAGCCCATGGCATGGTCTCTGTGACCATGGCATAGTCTTATGACTATGGAGGTATTCTAAGTGACTACATGGATACTCATGGCATGATCTGTGTGATTATGGAATGGTTTGTGTGACCATGGTATAGTCTACATGACTATAGTAGTGACACTTGTAGCATGGTTTGCATGGCCATGACATAGTCTATGAGGCTATGATGGAGCTACTTGGAGCATGATATATGTGATCATGATGTGTTCTGATAATCGTGGTGTAACTTCCATGATTAGGATGATGCTACCTGTAGCATGTTCTGCATGAACATGGCTTAACCTGCGAGGCTTTGAAGACCGGAGGAGAACATTTTGGTGAATACCTCCATAACTAAGTGGGAGTGCTAATGTTTCAACATCGAGCTGACATTATCCTGGTATTGGTCATGGTAATTTGACCAATGGAGAATGGCCTTGGCATAGTCTTCGAAGGACATAAGACTCAAAGTGTGTGGCCTTCAATATCTGGAAGGATTGACATTCTTCTTGTAGCATAGATGTCAACATGATTAGGAAGAATGGTCCTTGTAGTCACATAACACTTCGTTTAGTATGTGACAAGTGAGAGACACTTAGTGTGTAGATTGAAGAAGGATTTATATGAATTAAAGTTGGCACCCAGAGCATGGTATGGCAGGATCGACAATTTTCTGACGAGCTTAGGATTTACAAAGAGTAGTGCAGATCCTAAACTTTACTTTAAGGTTGTGGATGATGGTTCAATAATAATACCATTGTATGTGCATGACCTATTTCTAACGGGTGTGGAAAATATCATTTTAGAGTGTAAGAAAAAAAGTGGTTGTTGAGTTTGAGATGCAAGATCTCAGGATGATGCATTACTTTTTGGGTCTCGAGGTATGGAAGAGACAAGATGAGATATTTCTAAACCAAAGGAAAATATGTTGTGGAGATCCCAAATAGGTGCAGGTTTTTTGAGTGTAAACCGATGGCTACACCGATGGAATCGAATATGAATTTGTTGGATGATACGACTTCAGAGGCTGTGGATTCTACATTATACAAGAAGATGATTGGATCATTGATGTATTTGATGAATACATGACCAAATATATGTTTTCTTGTGAAAAAACTGTGTCAGTACATGGCTGACCCCAAACATGTTTACCTAATTGCAGTAAAACATATGATGAGGTACCTTAAGGGTACAATGGACTCTGGGCTCAAGTATGTTGTGGATAGTGAGATCAATCTACTTGGATATTCAGATTCAGATTGGGTCGGTAGTGTTGTAAATAAGAAAAGTACATTGGGATGTTTGTTCACTTTGGGATCCTGTATGATTTCATGGATCAGTAACAAGCAATCATGCATAGCACTCAGTACAACTGAGGCAGAGTATGTGAAAACATGTGCAATAAGTCGCAAAGTAGTGTGTCTTCAAAAATTGGTAATTGGATTATTCAATATTGCGATGGAGGCGACTTGTATCTTGTGCAACAACCATAATTGTATAAAGTTGTTAGATAACTTAGTGTTTCATTATATGTAGAAGCATATCGAAATTAGGTATCACTATATTAGGGATATGGTGCATGAGGAGAAATGAGGCTCCAATATGTCGCTATAGAGGAGTAGGTTGTGGATGTGATGACAAATCCATTTTCAAGGACAAAGTTTGAGTACTTCAGGGACAAGCTCGATGCAGTCTCTCTTTAGAGGGAGTGATGGATTCAGATGTTATAGAAGCATAGTGGATGTCATGATGACATGTTGTAGCTATTGGAGAGCTACCCATCATCCCTAGATTCATGCTGAAGAGATGAGGTACAAATGTTTTCTCAAGGTACTGGATATCATGCATAAGATATTTGAGTTTTCTGTGAGAAACTAGATAGTCTCATGATGACATGTTGTAGCTATTGGAGAGCTACCCACCGGCCCTGGATGCATGTCGTGAAGTCACTGTGGATTTCTTGTGATGTATATATTTGTGTGTCTAACAATCAATGGTCATGAGCTTGTGTGGATGGTGACAATGTTAGAGTATGTGTGAGATAAAATACCTTCCTCATTAAGAGGGAGTGTTGATATTTTATGTAATTTTGGAATTTATTCCTAAGTGTAATTGTATTGGTCATAACCTAGAGAAGGTTGACTTGATAAGTCATTGTGAAAGGGTTTATTAATAAGTCAGTGTGAAAGGGTTTATTGATAAGCCGTGTCTTTTAGGTATTTTAGAGTATAAATAGAGGTTATATCAAGTCATATTGAGATCACTCATTGAACATAAGTACAAGAGAGTAGTGTGCATTTATCTAGGAGGCTATTCTTGGTTCATGTCCAGGTCTCTTTGGTATTGTTTTCAGAAAATAGAATTGTATGACATTGTATATGTTGGAGGAATCTATTTCGAGGAAAGTTTGCAAGGTTTTATCCCCCTTGAGGGTTTCCATGAGGATATGTCTTTTTGTTCTATGGATATCTATCTTTCAGTTGTGATCCTTTTGCATGTTGAATAATAATATATATCTACAATATCATCTATCTTGAAAAATCAACATAACCCCATCTTACACAAACCCCTTAATACATTATAACCATAAATGCACTCATGTTAAGCCCTAATATTGGTTCATTACCCCTTAATTGGGGCATATTATATTAGTAATGTTATTTTATTTATGTCGGCTTTAGGCCATTAGTTGTAATCATACCTCCTAGT
>ML803046.1:44726-80414 GCA_009831015.1 Picea engelmannii
GGTTGCCCCCTTGAAGAGGCTTATTATCTGAAATTATCTCTTTTTCAAGGTGTTGAGTACTTTTCCTGAGGTTTTTCTATGCTATATTGATGTTTGGTTCTTAACAACTCACCCCTTGGTAAACAATGACCCTCAACCCATATTTCCAGTAAGTCCTTTATGTATATTAGTTTTATTGCACATCAATATAAGGTCAATTTCTTGGAATCATCTACTCAATGTTCCCTTTCCAAGGCATCATTTGATAAGGATTTGATGGATAAATATTTCTTGTTTCTCTCCCTTTCCTCCTCTACTTTCATATGAGAGCATACTTCACCCTTAACATCTAAGGCTTCTTCTTAGAACACTTATGGAGATAGTTGTAAGAATGGCATAAATATATGTGAGGGAAGATTGGTCTATTTCTCACAGACTAAGAAGTACAAGGAATTCCTTAGGAGTCACTTTGTCATACCATAAATGATTCAACAAAAAATTTTGCTAATTCCTATAATCTCTCATAATCATTTTAAGTGTCCAGTCTAAATTCTTCTAATTTTAGATTCTACAAAACCATCTTTTATGGGTAATATTTGAAACAATACTTTATAAGGATTCCTTTTTCTTAGGAAAATGAAATTAAAATAAATATGAAATTCATTTCCTTCTTGATATTTTTGGATCATGAAAATTGTAAGGTCTTTATCTAGAAGGATGCAGAGACCCTCGCCCAAGTACTCAAGGAGACGAAACTTGGGGTTTCTCTAGCACCCCTGTGTTTCAGTAGTTTATCAAGTGGGCTCCTTGGACATGTAGATGCGCCAAGGGTCTTTCTCAAGTATGAAGTGACCAAGAGGAGGGGTGCACCAAAGATATTGGGAAGCACCCCATGGTTGGGGTGTGTCGGTCCCAATGGATGGCACAGTTGACGAGTGCCTAGGTTCATTTGTGAGATCAGGTCCACGAAGGGGTGTGATGACTCGTTTGGGAAATTGGGTCTGTGAAGGGGCAGGATGTTTCATTTTTGCATGATGGTTCACAAAGGGGCATGCCATACCCAAAGGATGTGATGGTTCATGATGGTGAAATTTGGAGTACCTATAAGAGAACAAGAGTGCACAAATAAGAAAGGAATATTTGAAGAAAAATGAGAGTAATATTAACTCTTTGATTCTAAGGAAGACTTAGAAAAAGAGGGGCGAGCTCCCTCAAGGAGCCAAGTCACTCCACATGGGAGGACTTGTGTTTCCTTGAGGTGATTTTTTGGACATAGTTGGGGAGACATTCATTTGGGTTGAGTCTGGGGAAGTCTTGTCATAGGTATATAAGTGGCATGCTAGGAGACAAAACTGTAGATCTATGCAAAGTCTTGCAACAAATAATGGACAATGATTCTATGGTGGATCCACAATTGGGGTGCTCCGTAGAATTTGTGAAAGATGTTACAATGGATGAGTCTTTCTATAAAGAATCTATGTATGAGTGTATTGGTGAGGTGAGGCGAGTTGTGTGACTCTTCCCAAGTTGTAAGTCAAGCCATATGTTCTCATGTTGTAACAATTTTGCAATAATAAGACTTAGCATGGTGTTAGGCATGATTTGTGTTTCTCGCACTATATATGCATGTATGTTTTTTTCAGAGGTGTTTGTAACAATCCAACTTGATTAATTATTTATCATAGTTCTTAATTTTAATTTAATTGATTAATAAAAAAAATTAAATGAGTCTTTTTATTATTTTATTATTAAAAAGTAGGTGAAGTAATTAATGGCGGGATAAGGCTATTGGAGAATTAATGAGTAGATAAGGTTGTTTGGGAATTAATGAGGGGGATTTGAGAGGAGGAGGATAAGGAATAGGGGGAGGAATTTGAAGGGGGGTCTTTGTTTTGGGGGAAAATTGGAAAAGAAGGAGAAGGAAGAATTTATGACGAATATAGGGAAGAAGGAGGAAATTGAGAAAACAATTGTTTTGAGGAACTCTCACAGGGAACTATTGTTGTTTGGAACTTTGGGCTCGGGGGCTAGGAAACTGCAAGGATTCCTAGAGATAGAGAGCCAAAGATGTTGTTCCTAGTTGGTTGGGAGGTTAATATTCAGTTGGGTAGTTTGGGAAAGCACAAGAACAAGTGAACCAAGGAACAAGTGAACCAAAGGATCGATCAACCAACCTGCAAGTTGAGGTATGTATTTTATGAGTTGGTCTGTTATCATTATGTTGATGTTATTATGTTGTTGTTGTTGTTGTTATGTTGTTTTCGTTATTATGTTGTTGTTTTTTATTCCTGGTATAAGAAAATCATGAAAGAAATTCAAAACAAAATTTCAGTGATTTCAGTAGGAGATTATAGAAAATATTTATTTATTTTGAGTCAGGTAGGCCTTACATTGTTCTCTTTGTTTCATGGATGTATGCTTATATAGGTGTTAATCTATTAGCAATTGTGTAAGTATACAAGATTTTCATTAGAGTAGGAGTGTGACTTGTTGGTAGCTTGGAATGGAGTATGAGTATGCTTTAGGTAAAAGGAATAGTCTGGATAAAATATCCTTGGTGTTGCCAAGCAGCCAGGTACACTATGGAGACTTGACAACAACCACAATAAAAATTTCACAAAGGTAGAAATCTGTGTCCTAATACAAACTACTTAAAGATGTGGAGCAAATTTGATTTGTTCTAAAGCATTTTTCCTTTTTTATATGTCTTCATCGAATGTTAATTTATTTTTAAATCATTTTCAGTCCATTAAATTATGTCGAAGAAAAACAGATGAACTAAAAGGACTGAATCACATAGGTTACTTGTATCATTATTTCCAATCACAACAATGAAAATAATATGCAAATTAAGAGAAGATAAATATATTTTGATGCCGACCGCTTTCAAATTACTAAAATTCTTAATTCTAATAAGGAAAATTCCATGAAACACATGGTATGAAATGTACTAATGAATAATTTAGAAATAACCTAATCAATGATTTACTGTAGTTTTCTATCTTTACGTACTTCTATCTTCTACATTGATGTCCCGTCGAGAATTCCCTGTCGAGACAATCACATTTGCACGGCTTTCGACAATGGTCACTGAAATCTCACTTCCTCCCGATATAGCCGCTCTATGTATGGGCCTCCATTTATTAAATCGAGGAGACAAATATTGCACCTCTTCACCATCCCTGGACTGTTGTACTCAATTTTTCTCTCTATTGGGGAATTAATGGGGGGATAAGGTTGTTTGGGAATTAATGAGGGGGATTTGAGAGAGGAGGATAAGGAATAGGGGGAGGACTTGGAAGGGGGGTCTTTAGTTTGGAGGGAAATTGGAAAAGAAGGAGGAGGAAGAATTTCTAAAGAAGATAGGGAAGAAGGAGGAAATTGAGAGAATAATTTTTTTGAGGAACTCTCACAGGGAACTATTGTTGCTAGGAACTTTGGGCTCAGGGGCTAGGAAACCACAAGGATTCCTAGAGCTAGGGAGACATAGATGTTGTTCCTAGTTGGCTAGGAGGTTAATATTTAGTTGGGCAGTTTGGGAAAGCATAAGAATAAGTTAACCAAAGGCTCGATCAGCCAACCTGCAGGTTGAGGTATGTATTTTATGAGTTGGTCTGTTATCATTATGTTGTTGCTATTATGTTGTTGTTGTTGTTGTTTTTGTTATGTTGTTTTCGTTATTATGTTGTTGTTGTTTATTCTTGGTATAAGAAAATCATGAAAGAAATTCAAAACTAAATTTTAGTCATTACAGTAGGAGATTATAGAAAATATTTATTTATTTTGAGTCCCGAAACACTGTTCTCTTTGTTTCATGGATGTATGCTTATATAGGTGTTAATGTATTAGCAACTGTGTAAGTATACAAGAGTTGCACTAGAGTAGGAGTGTGACTTGTTGGTAGCTTGAAACGTAGTATGAGTATACTTTAGATGGAGTATGAGTATGCTTTAGGTAAAGAGGCATAGTCTGGATAAAGTATCCTTGGCGTTGTCAAGCAACTGGGTACACTATGGAGACTTGACAACAACCACAATAAAAAGTTCACAAAGGTAGAAATCTGTGTCATAATACAAACTACTTAAAGATGTGCAGGAAATTTGATTTGTTCTAAAGCATTTTTAATTTTTTATATGTCTTTGTCGAATGTTAATTTATTTTTAAATCATTTTCAGTCCATTAAATTATGTCGAAGAAAAACAGATGAACTAAAAGGACTGAATAACACAGGTTAGTTGTATCATTATTTCGAATCATAACAATGAAAATAATATGTAGATCAATAGAAGATAAATATATTTTCATGCAAGCCACTTTCAAAATACTAAAATTCTTGATTCTAATAAGAAAACTTCCATGAAAGACATGGTATGAAATGTACTAATGAATAATTTAAATTTATAAATAACTGTTGTACTCAATTTTTCTCTCTATTATCCGAAAGGTGTTGTAATTTATTTCTGCCAGGCTGGGTAGGATATTTTGTTCTTCATCATCCTCCTCTACAAATATCCAACACTTATACAGTGCAAACACTAAGAAAAAAGTTAAAACAAGCCATGCCACATATACAACTTCCTCATACTTGCTCTTGGGAGCCATAAATTGTAACAGAGCTATATACAGTGGAATTGAAGTTCCAATTATGAGCATCGGAGCACATGCTAAATATAGGATGTCCATCTCTGATAGGAATGGTTGATGACGATTCCAAATATCCTCCAAAAATATACAGGATGAATGTTGATTTCAATGATAATTTAGACAAATTATAATGTGATGAAATGCTAAGAGTTTCTCATTTATATCTATTGCATATCCTTTTCAACAAAATTCCACTATTGAGTCGGCCAATGTAAGATCTCTCTTGTCATCGTCTCCTTTAACTAAAGAGTCCACCTATCCCAAGAATTTTTCTACCTCTAATCCTTCACACCCTCCTACCTGAGTGGATAGTTGTGTCCCCCATTCTCATATGGGAGAACCTAGATTTGTAGAAATCCAAAAATCTAGAGAATCCCCAAAGTCCCGATGAGAAGGAAAATCAAAATCCCCCAAGATCGGTTGGGTAGGTCTATCGACCACCCTAGGAAACGAAAATCTCTTCTTGAGTTGGAGAGCAATGACTCTAGTGAATATGAGGAATAAAATGGCCTTTTTGCAAGAGGTATCCATGTTATCTTCAAGGATTACAACAAGTAGAAGATCTTATCCTTTACCCACTTTCACTATAATGCTTTTTTAGTCTTGGGTAGTAATGTTTGATGATGATGTCTGGGGTATTGTAGAAGGGTAATAAATGGGAATACCCCCCTATCTTTGACTTTCCCATGGAATATCACATGAACATAAGATAAAAGTGTGCTCTTTACGAGAACACCCAGGCTCGACATGATGTGGTATATTCATTTCTTCATCACCTCAAGCCTTGATGCTCAAAAGAATTTCCAAGAGCTAGTCACTAATCTCTTGACATATCTAGAGAGAACCATCACTCTACTCTCCAAGGAACTCCTTGGGAAAACCCAAGAGATAATTCAAATCAATTAACCTATACTCAAGATGTTGGAATAGAAGGATGGATTAGGCCCTGAAACCAAAGCCAAATATGATGAATAACAGGAAGGTTTTCTTGTTTGATGGATAGTTTTGAAGACTCCTCAACTACTCAAGGTCGTTTATTTAGTTTCTTATGAATAATTGTAGGAATTGGTTTGTAGGGCTCATTTCAAGGGAAGGTCCCAATTTGGAGATTTGGGGTTTGAAAAATTTCCAAATCCAGTTTGAGGAATAAAATGGAACCTTTTCGGGTGAAATTTTTGTGAGCTTAGCTCCACCCCTTCAATGTTATTTTACGCACTGAAATATTTCCAATGGTTCAAATATGATCTCAATCAAAGTTCGTATGTGGAGGTTATGCCTCCCAGAAGTTGACCTACCATGATTACCACCATGGTACCAAGTGTTTACCACGTCATCCCCCATTACTCACACATGTGGGGCTAGTCATAAATGAAATTTCAAGAATGTTCTAGAGGGTCCAAAACCATAACAATAATCGAGGGTTGAGGCATGCAAAAACTCTAACCATAACCCTTTGTGACTATCATGGTATGTTAAATATTGGGCCACTAGTAAAGAAAGGGGCTACATTCTTTTGGTATTGTTATTATTCTATAGTTGAGTAGTGATCTATAAACTACCAGGGATATTCCATTAGAATATTTCTTCACAAAAAATCTTGTATTGTACTGAAAATCTTTTATTATGCAGGTTTATTTCCTTAGCTCTTAGATTTGTTAGCACTAGCTTGTTGCTCAAATTTATAAAAAACTAATGGAATATGAAAATGAAAAAACAACAAAAATAACACACCATCCAAAAAAATGAACACAATATGTATCCTTGGAAACCTAATATAGGACAAAACCTCTCTAGAAGGTGACACCTACATTCTAATCTTTTATCTTTAGTTATGAAATACAAATATAAAGAAAGAGGCATTGACTGTGGATTTGTCTTTGACACTTTGGCCTAAATGGCTACTACATAATCTTATTGATCCTGTGTTATACTTTCAAATCCATCCCAAATGATTTTCTAAACTATGGAGTAAGTACAATGCTAAATAATGGAAACCTTTCTCTTCCTAGTAGCCCAATATTTAACATAGCTAGATGACCATCTAGGATTAGGGTTTTTGCATCCTCAATCATCCATTAGTTATAAGGATTTGAACCTTATATAATCTTCTTGAAATTCCACACGTGACTATCCCCACATGTATGAGTAATACGGGATGCAATCGAATCCACTCATACCATGGTGGTCAACTTGTAGGAGGCATAACTTCCTCATACAAGCTTTGTTTAAGGTGATTTTTTCACCGTTGGAAAGATATCGATGTGTAGAACAACATTTAAGGCTACAAAAATTTCTCATATTTTTTGGCTTCACAAAATGTTGTTTGATGCCTCAAAATAGCTTGGGAAGATTTTATATCCCAAATCTACAAACTGGGACCTGCCACTAAAATGGGCCTTGCAATCCAATTCCTCCAATATTTCCACCCATAAAGTACCAACATAGATGAAAAATTATATAATGATCTAATCTAGATCATACCTCCCTATTTTTGGAGGATGTTAGTGCAAACATATTTTACTAAATAAGGTGAGTAAAATTTTCCTCTACCTTTTCCCCGAAGTACCATTTTTCCTTTCCTATAAGTTTTCCTATCAACCCAATCTGCTAAAGTTCATGCTACCCCTATCTGGTAGTTATGGATTTATTCTGCAAAATTGCATCGTCTACAAAATTTTCCTAAGCTTCTGGTGCTAAGTCATGTATGGTAGGTAGGACTTTCTACTTAGTTTATGGATCCGTCATGCAAGGATCATAGAGTTTTTTACTCTCCACATTAACTAATAATTAAATGCACATATGAAAGGTTAGACTGAATATGTAGGAATTTTCACCCACCTTCTCCGATACTTCAAAAGGACCATACCATAAACCCTTGATATTCCTATAGTGACCTTGTATTAGTTCCTTGTTCAACTGTAACCAAAATTTGTCTCCTACATTGAATGATTTATTATTTATGTACTAGTCATGTAGTCCCTTCTATCTTTCTTATTATTTATTCATTACCTCATGTACTTGCAAATGGGTCTTCCTACTCTTGTCAAGAAATTTCTATGCTTTCAATGATTTTCCTATGATTTATTCCCTCACTCCTCTTTTTTGTCCTTAAACAACATGCAAGGGAGAAGGTGGAAAATACCCAAAGCAAGTTTCAAAAGGGGACCTAACAATAGAAGTACGGACCTCTCTATTTTAAGAGTTTTGAACGTAGTTCATATTTTCATCCCAGGACTTTAGATTATTATTATTGTAACCCATCAAAAGTTGTACCAAAGTCTTATTAAGTACATCTTTTTACCCATCTATCTATGTATGGAATGTTGTATATCTATTCACTTTTGTATCCATGTTCTCTGAAAGTGTAGTCCAAAAGGCATTAAGAAATGTAGTATCCCTATATAAGATGATGCTCCTTGGTATCCCAAAGTGCACCCAAGTCTGTTCAAAGAACATGTTTACTACTTCTTGTTGAAAATCTCAACTAACACAAATAAATAGTCATTCACCTTCCTAGTTGTTTTCAAACCACTAAAAATTTCATGGAAATGATTTCCCAAGGTCTAGTGGGTACTTGTAAGGGATGGTATAGAAATGTATTCCTATTACTAGGAATATTGGTACAACAAATCATGCATCCTCTAATATATTGAGCTACACATTCTTCCATTCTAGGCCAATTCACATACCTTTGTAAGTTATCAATTGTGTCCCAACACTAAAATGTCCTACAACCTTAGACATGTGAGCCTCTCTAGTAATATGCAATATTTCACCTTTAGGAACACATAAATTGTCTATCTTGTAGAGTAAGGCATTTTAGAGATGATAATCAAACTTACCATCACCTTCTTCTACATGAATTTTTCCTTGTAGCCATTGAAACAACTATCTAAAGTCCTTATGTTCTATGTATCATGGGTAAAAGGCTCCATGTGAATAAGTGTTCCCAAAGTTGTAATAATGGATGTGGGTGGCCTTTAAAACATGTATTCCAACTTATTAGTATCTCCCTTCCTATACTTGATGAATAGATGAAACTATTATAGAAAACCATCCACTTGTAATCTCTGTTTTTTTTAATCTTACTATGGGTGTGCAAATACTGCAACGATTGGTGATCAGTGTGAATAATGGTTTTCTTACCCATCAAATAATGCTTTCACTTGTAATGTATTGTTTTCTAAATCTTACTATGGGCGTGAAAATACTGCACTGGTTGGTGATCAGTGTGAATAATGGTTTTATTACACATCAAGTAATTCTTCCACTTCTTAACAACCTGAACCAAGGCATATATTTCCTTATCATATCTATGGTAGTTCAAGACTCCCCCATGAAAACTCTCATAGTGATAGCATATCGGCTTACCTCCTTGCATCAAAATTGTTCCCATAGCATACCCACTTGCACCGGTCTCCACTTCAAAAGGTTTCTCCATGTTAGGCAATGGAAGAACTGGTGTTGGATTGATCTTTCACTTTATCTCATTGAATTCCTTATACTGATTCTTTACCTAGTGGAAACTCTTACCACTCATTTTTGTGGCTTGGAGAGGCACAACTATTTCCAAAAGGGATGCTATGAACTGCTATAGGTACTGTACTTCCAAAAAAAATATCCTAACTTCATTGACATTAGTAGGAACATGCCACTTCATGATTTCCTCCATCTTTGTTGGAGCTATCTTGAGTTCCACTTCATTGATTACATACATGAAATACACCAATGTCGACTAAGAAAACTCACATTTCTTAAGGTTTTCCATCAACTGATCCTTCTAGGTTGAGCTATAAACCAAGATGTCATCCAAGTCAACTATTACAAATGAATCTAAATAAGGATGCAATACATCATTCATCAAACACATAAATGTATTTGGTGCATTACAGAAACCAAAAGGCATGACCAACCATCCATACAAAACTTTCCTTGTCTTGAATGAAATTGTCTAGGTGTTCTTTTATTTAACACATACCTGGTGTTATCTCGGTTTGAGATCCATCTTGGTGAAGTACTTGGCTTGTTTCAACTGGTCTAACAAATCATCTATTACGGGCAGGGTATTGATTATTGAGTAGGTTCTTGTTCAAATCTCTATAGTCAATACAAATTTACCAATTCCCATCATTCTTGGTATTATGATGATAGGTTATCCACAAGGTGAGGTTATTGGTCAAATAACTCACTACTCCAATAACTACTACACCTATTTCTTCACTTCTTCTCCTTATAGAAAAAAATGTCTATATAGCCCAATATTTTTCTATAGTGAATCAAGAAACAACTATATCTCATGGTCCACTCATATATTAGGTGGAATCCCTTTAGGATCATGTACGTTTCCTAGACCACTCCCTTATATGCCTGCAAAAACTTATACAATATTGTTTCTACTCTTTTGTAAATCCTTCCAGGGTGTTGATGATTGCAGCTAAGTGAGACATTCTCCAGGACACAAACCTGAGAGAGAGCCTCTAAGAGGGATATGTTGTTCATATCTAAGACAAATCTAGAACATAGAGATGGACACCTCCTTAAAGAGAGTTGATAAGAATTCCAGATGATTCTCTTGTGTAATGCAGTGAGAAATGAGATATGCGGAGTTGGACATGCTTGTGGTTGAGCACAAGGTAAACGTGTGAAATCCCAAGGTGATGGGTGTATTGTCATGAGACATAAATGAAGATGATTTATTATCCTCCTCTGAGTAGAGAGTTGATGATGAACTCCAGATGACTCTCTTGTGTAATGTAGTGGGAAAGAAGATCTGTTGAGTGGACATGCCTGTGGACGAGCATAGGTGAATGTGATCCTAATGGTTGAGAACTACTAAGAGTGGTTATTTTGTGTAATGAAGTGATCCAAAGATATGGAAATCCCTATGTATGTGTCCCTAGTGGCTGAGAACTAGTGGTGTATGAGATTCCTTGCTATATTTTTCAAGAGTCAGACCTGCTTGTAACCCTAATTGTAATGTAAAGGGTACAGGTCGGCCCCACCTTAATGTAATTGATAATTAATGTAAAATAAAATTAATCTCGTTAATATTAATTATATTATGAGATAGAGAGGTTGACCATGTTGTGCCAATAGACACTTATGTTGGCAGATCAAGTCTAATATAAGTAAAGGAAAATTCCCCATTGAGGAATCATATCTTTTGTGTGAGTTTGGAAATTTCAGAAAGTACATCTACTTGGGAAAACTATGCACTTCTCTTGGGTGCTAGTATTCTAGGGTTTGTGAGCACCCTTTCATGTGCTAGGTTTTCTTGGTAGTTAAGGTATTTATCTTGAATAAAATAAAAAAGGATTGGTTGTGTTTTCTTCCATTATTGAAAAGGATTTCCCAAGATACTTCTTGTGTACTTGTGCATGGTGTTTCTTCTTGTGATCTTGGTTGCTGCAACAAATTGCCTATGGTTTAAGTAAAATGATAAAATGGAATGAACTTCATGCTTAAGCCTAGATTATTGAAAAATAAACATGGTATTAGAGAATAGGTCTTGAAGAACCCATTGAGCAAGAAAATTTTAGTCATCCTCTCTCTCGTCTACAAAACCGTACGACCCTCCTAGGGTTTCCAAAAATTTCATACAACCTACCGATTTGAAGAGTTTCAACACTTGTCACTTGGACGTTGGGGATAAAAAGTTCATAGGACTGTACATCCTCCTTCAATGCACCCCCAACAAACTTCATATTTCATTTCTGAGCATTTTGACTTTTTGGCCCTAGGGTTTCTAAGGTTTCTCTAATTTCTGCATAAATTTAAGTATTAGGGTTTCTACAACTCATTGAAGGATCTCTTAAGCTCACCAATGTTATCCTACATTTCAAAGGCTTATTGTTGGTAGTCATGAGTCCAAAAAAGCCTAAAAGTGCTATCCTAGCCTAGCCATTAGGTTTTCTAGCCCAGTTGACAAGGTGTTGTGAAGAATCTAAAATTGTGATGAACAAGAACTATGATGGAAGATAAGATTGATGAATCAAGAAAATTCAAGTTCTTGGAAGACAAGACTTTATAGGAAGCGTTATTGTGGGTGATACAAAAATGTGATACTATGACTACCCTCTTCATGAAGATGTCAAGAGGATAGAGATTGGCAAGGTGCCATTGGAGAAATTATATTAGCATGCTCAAGTATGAACTTGTATATATATTATTTGTATCATTGTCATGAGGGAAATTGTAGGAGTAAGGAACCTTTTGTTGAAGTCATGGATCTAGAGGGATCTCAATGCATTCATAGGAACAACACATTGGAAGTGAAGACTCCATGTTTGATTGTTGTAATTGTCATTCCTCTAAACCTACATTTCTAAAGTTTTCTACATTACAATTAGTTGTTGTAGCTATGAAAACAATCCTTAAATTGTTTTGATTCTAGAGATGTACTCATTATTCTCCTTTATGAGATATTCTTGTTTTGTTTCCTCTTGTTTTCTTGTTATAGACAGGTTAAAAACAAAGGAAGATGTTTATCCTTCAGAGGGAGTCACTTGACTCAGAGGGAGTCAAAAATATTTGATAAAGATGAAGAATAGAACCATCATTTAAGCAACCAATGCAATAATGCATGGTCAGAATCTTTCTATGATTCTATGGGCAGAAGCATGCATGCCATAGTATATGTTCATAACAAGAGCCTTCACCAGACTTTGAAAAACATAACTCTCAAAGAATACTTCACTGGAGTGAAGCCTGAGATTGAATACTTTAGGATATTTGGGTTCCCAGTGTATTTTCATGTACCCAAAGAGAAGAATTCCAAGCTAGACCCTTCAGGAAGAAAGAATACGTTTATGGGATAACTGTGAATCCTCGAACACATTCTAAATCAACATCCCTGGTCAAATATAGATTGAGACAAGAAGATATGTCCTTGAAGAAGAGATACCCTTTCAAATATCCATAGAATATCAGATGGAGATTGAAAGTGAGACAATATATTCTCCCCCTTCAGTAGTTTAGAGGGAGACAAAAATTATTCCAGCTGATACAATTTCTCTAGTTGATATGTTCAGAGATATTGTAGTAGGGCATAAAAGGCCTACCTAGGATCACTCTGCAGGAGGCAGAGAAGCATACAATCTTGTCAAGGCACATCCTAAGAAAGAAAAATATATTTTTTAGCTACCCTTCGATCATGAGCCACTTCATTTATTCTAAGCCTCCTTGTCTTGGAGAAGTAACATGATAACAGGTATGGAAAGATGCCATAATAGAAGAATATGAATATATCTTAAAGAATGATGTATACTATATTGTTTAGGGACTAGAAGGGAAGTATGTGGTGACTTCCAATTGGATCTATAATATCAAGCATGAAACTAATGGAAATGTCAAGAAATACAAAGAGAGATCTATAGCTAGAGGATTCTCACAAAAAAAGGGAGTTGTCTATGATGAGACACTTGATTCAGTAACCCTGATACACTTCTATCCATACTACCATCCATGAGTTGGAAACTATATCACATGGATATATTATTGATGAGTTTGGGTTTTCAGCAAGAGGTTTCTTGATCCAAACCTATATTATTACAGTGTTGGTAACGAGAGCCTAATTTTGATGACTTATTCATAAAGCCTTGTTGTTGGATACAAGTAATATTTGATTTTTGATTTTGAGATGAAGGATTTGACTATTATGCACTACTTCTTGGGACAAGAAGTATGAGAGAGGACCGATGAGATTTTCATGAGTCAAGGAAAATATACAGTGGGAATATTAAATAAGTTCAGTATGACAAAATGCAAATCCATGGTGATGGATTCGAAGAAAAATATTAATGATGATTTAGAATAGACTGATCCACAATTGATTTGATCACTGATTTATCTAGTTAACACCAGAATTGATTCATGCTATGTAGTAAATTTACTTAGTCATTCCATGATTCAACCGAGACAGACTCATTGGAAAACAACAAAACATGTATTGAGATATATACGAGGCACAAATGGATTTGGCCTAAGATATGCCTCCAGTGTGAACTTGAGTTTGCAGGATATGCCGATACATATAGAGCAGAGAGTACAGTGGACCAGAAGAGAACATTGTAATGTTGTTTTACCATGAATTTTTCCATGGTTTCCTGGTGCAGTAGGAAACAAATCTCTTTGTCCTTGAAAACCACAGAAGCAGAGTATGTATCATTGAGTGTGTGAAGCAATGCGAATCCATAAGATTCTGACAAATTTACTTGATAATGAGATGGATTCTATGATGATAACCAGAGTTGTGTGTAAATATCTTTGAGAACCCAATGTTTCATGATAGATCGAAACACATTGAGATAAAATATCATTATATCAGAGACATTATGCAGAGGAAAATAGTACACATGTAGTACCTTCCTACACATGAGCAGATTACAGAAATATTCACCAAATTAGCTTGGTGAAGGATAGCTCCCTAGTTCATAGGGAGTGTTGATGACTACATCCAAGACAAAGTTCAAAGTACATCCGTGTGAGACTTGGTATGATGAAGAATGCCTCCCTAGCTGAGAGGGAGTGTTGATGATTGCAACTAAGTGAGACATTCTCTAGGACACAAACCTGAGAGAGAGACCCTGAGAGGGGTGTGTGGTTCCTATCTGAGACAGAGATGGAACATAGGGATGGATTCCTCGTTACATA
Source organism: Picea engelmannii (assembly GCA_009831015.1). NCBI lineage: Eukaryota > Viridiplantae > Streptophyta > Pinopsida > Pinales > Pinaceae > Picea > Picea engelmannii. The sequence goes on from ML803046.1 coordinate 59,001, forward strand.
GAGTTTAGACGAACTCGATATGATTCTCCTATGTAACACAGTGATAAAGGAGATCTGCATATTTGGACATGCCTGTGGCTGAGTACAAGGTGAATTTGTGAAATCCTGAAGTGTTGGGTGCATCGTCATGAGACTGAGATGAAGGTGATGTATTAGCCTCCTCTAGGTAGAGAGTTGATGATGAACTTAAAATGACTCTCTTATGTAATGCAGTGGGAAATAAGATCTATTGAGTGGACACACATGTGGACTAGCACATGTGAATTTGATCCTAGTGGTTGAGCACTAGTGAGAGTGGTTCTTCTATGTAATGCAATGAGCCAGATATATAGACATCCCTATGGATGTTCCCCTAGTGGCTGAGCACTAGTGGGTGTATGAGATACCTTTCTATATTATTCAAGAGTCAGACCTTCCTGTAACTCTAATTGTAATATAAAGGGTATAGGTTAACCCCACCTTAATGTAATTGATAATTAATGTAAAAGATAATTAATCTGGTTAATATTAATTATATTATGATATAGAGAGGTCAGACGTGTTGTGCCAATAGACACTTTTGTTGATAGGTCAAGTTTAATATAAGTAAAGGTAAATTCCCTGTTGAGGATCATATCCTTTGTGTGAGTTTGGAAATTTCAGCAAGTACATCTACTTGGGAAAAGTGGGAACCTCTCTTGGGCGCCAATCTTCTATGGTTTGTGAGAACCCTTTTGTGTGCTAGGTTTCCTTGGTGTTGAAGGTATTTCTCTTGAATAATATAGCAAAGGTTTGGCTCAGTTTTCTTCCCTTTTTGAGAAGGGTTTCCTAGGATACTTCTTATGTACTTGTGCATGGTGTTTCTTCTTGTGATCTTGGTTGCTGCAACAAATTGTCTATGGTTTAAGTAAAATGCTAAAATCGAATAAACTTCATGCTTAAGCCTAGCATATTGAAAAATCAACACAGGGATGCCTTTACTCTTATTGATTCCTCCATTGGTTGAGTCTCTCTTAATAAAATAAATATATACTTCTTATTATAATCGTTCAATATTTTTGCTTAGTTATCACTTATCATAGACGTATTTGACTTTCCTTTGTGTGAATTGATGATGTATGAATTCTCATCCTTGATCAAGTGATATTATTTTTCTCTTCATGTGAAGAATGCATCCTTTATATACATGTAGGGTCTTCCAAACACTACACCACACACATCAAGGGGTAGTATATATAATTTCACTTCATTAATAAAATATGCACTTGCGGAAATCTTGATCTTACATTGTTTAGTGACTTTGATTTCCACATCCTTATTCAACCACCCAATCGATATGGACTTGGATGATCATGAACCTTCAACCAAAGATTGTTGATGAGATCATATGCTATGAGATGAGCCTATGAAAAGGAATTAAATAGAGCATCTGCGTTGGTCCTTTTGACCTAGATCTTAATATGGAAGAGTTTTTTCATGTGATTCTCTTCCTTAAGATGAAGGCTACTCAGATTCAAATCCTTCTACATTCAACTGAAAAAAAATATTCTCATCGACATCTAAGTTTTTATCTACCTTGTTTCCCGAATCATTTCATAGAAGGTTCTTATTCTTGGAATACTTATTAAATTTATTTGCATTCAACTCTAGATATAGATTCAAACATTGGTGTTTTGTGTGACCATCAATATTGCAATGGTTTTTGTGTTTTCTTGGATCCTTGCAATAATGTACAATAAATATCATCTTCTTCTCTTTCCCTTTGCATGTAATATTCCCCTCCTTGGAAGATTCATGGTGATCTTTCTATTTAGAAAACACTTTGTTTTCCTTTCTTATGGCCTACGTTCTCAAGATACTATGATTTCACATAGGCCTTGTCAATGGTCCTAGGTTTGAAAAGAATAACTTTATTTCATAAACGATAATGTATACCCCCAGATACTTTAGAAGTACATCTAGGATATTGAGAGAGATACCCAACATGATCACCATGTTCCTAAATTAAGTGGTGTACTCTTGCACACTATTGTTCATGAGTTTGCACTTAAGGCTCAAAGCACAATGTCAGGCATCAGGAAATGAGGAAAGTTTAAAAGTTTGTTTTTTTATCTCAGTTATGTGAGAAAAATTCCTTAAATTGAATTAATAGTATGACATCTCACAGGTCGTTTTTTGTGTCTAAGTTAAATTTGAAAATATTGGATGTAATGAGAGAAAAACATAAGGATGTTTGACAAAGAAAGGCATCAAATACAAAAGAATCTTACTTTGTTACAGAAGAAGAAAATAGATAGTATAACCTTAAATGAAGCATAAAATGTAGCAATCTAATTAATTCACAGGTCTTGTATCTACTAATAGTAAATACAAAGGAAAAGTTGTTTGTTATTAGATAACTAAGTGAAACATAACCACAATAGATGTTGTACTAAATTGCGATGAGGCATTCATCAAGGAAATATATGAAAAATTGCTAGAATGTGGAAAGACAGAAGAACACATAACTCAAGTGGGCGAAATGTGGAATCTCTGGTCTGCACTTGTATTAATTCTCAATGAGGAGAGTTTTCTCGATTACAACCTGCAAGAAGCAGCCCCTTGTTCATTCTTTCGAATATGTGTTTATACCAAAGTTCTCAACCTCAAAGGGTTGGAATTCCTCTATCTTCATAATAATTAAAATTACAAAATATTGAAAATGAAACGCTTCATTTGCAATATTCTTGATCTTCTCGTTATGTTGGCATGGATGTTTTCCTTTCATATCTTCTAGCTCCAAAATAGATAATGTACATAGATTGTGTTCATTTGTTTCTAGAGGTACTACCTTTTCCCTACTCAATACATTTGATGCACCTGCCCACAAATTCGGATACCAACCCGGAAGATCATGTTAAGTTATTAGCCTCAAAAATGTATAATTTTTTTTCGAGCTGAGGCAATCTCTCTTTTGTTCGTTTATCTTCTGAAATAATAGACTGAAGTTGTAAATTAGGCTTCACTATCCATCTATCTATTTGAGCAATATCGACCTATTTTATCTGTTATAGTTCAGCTTGGGCTTCTTCCATATTTGTTTTAATGTCAAGCTAATGTTTGGCTATATTAATCTGACCCAGTGTTCCAGAACTATCTTCTTTATCGAAGCCTAATAATTCTTTGTTAAGTGAACAAAAAACTTCTTCACAAGATTCTTTGAATTCCTTAGCCATTTTCCTACCTTCGACTATGACTCCCAGGTATTTAGTATAATATCACCTTTGGTTTTCTATGAAATGGGCAACCCAGAAGCCATAGATCTTCCTTCTTTTGTTGATGATATAATCGCTTCTTCGAAGGTAGTTCGAGCAACGATAGCCTCTCTCTCTCTCTAAAAACAATATTACTTATCACTTCATCCATCACTTGAGAATGATTTTGGATGATTTTTACTTTAGAGAGCAATCTTTGTTGAGATATTTCCATTTTCTTTAGCACCTCCAATGCTTGATCTTGAAACAATGCTATATCCACAACCATTTTCTCAATGGAAATGGCCTTGTCTTGTAATTTTTTTATCAACTCATCTTGTTGGATAGTCTATCTTTCTCTCACTTGCATATTCTTATGCATTTCATCAAGACTGGACTTGAGCAGTTGTATTTCTTGTTTGTCACTAGCTCTATCCTATTCCAGTCCTTTGTTGACTTCTTCTCTAACATTCTTTTATGTATTCCTTATTTGATTTTGAAACTGACTTATCATCTGATTCCTCTACTTCAATCTTTATTTTAGATTATCGACTGAGAATAGGTTAGTTGTTTCAAAATCTCCCAAAGAGCCAGCTACCTCTATAGAAAAATCTTCATCTCCCAAATTCTTTCCATCCAATAATATTCTATGTTTTTTGACCGTTGCACCCTCTTTCTAGTGCATTTATTTTTTCACCACAGCTTTCCTTTTCTTACTGAAAAAGAAATCGGAGAGAGGTATCTCTTCAATAGATATAGGCATGAGATCTCCTATGAGTATTACATCTGCATTGGGGTTTCCTCTAGTTGACTGTAATAGCGTGACAATCTTAATGGGTTTGCCTATTTCTGTGGATAACTTTGTTCTGGTCCCATATGTACTTGATTTATCTGGTGAAGGGAGTGGCTTATCTTCTCCTTGATTTATTAATGTCTTTGGTTGATGTTTGGCATGGTCATCAGATACCTCTATTACTGGGATATAATTTTTCTGAGTCGAGATCTCATACTTCTCTGAGTTTTTGGGGGCTTCTTTTTTGCTAGATATTTTGACTTCTAGATTCTAGGTCTTTGTTTGTTGATTAGCAGGATACATTGAGTTTTCCCCTTGTAATACTTTCGAAAGACTACTTCTTCGGTGTTTTTGGAAGTTGTAAAAATCAATCATTTTATTAGGTGATAGGGCTCAAACTTGACTCATAACGTCTTGGTAAGATCTGACCCCTTGGAACACTTAGTCCTGAGGGGATTCTTCATGTTCATACTTTTTAAGATTGCAACTAGCCATATGGTTACCCACAACCTTCTGCGGGTCATGCTTCTTAAATTCAATGTTAACCAGATTTATTTCTTCTAATGTCATAGCTTCCACTCTGGAGTGGCCAAAATCCAATAAAGAAAATACACCAATATGTAAGGGAAAATATGGCCATACCTTTTTCTGCACTTCTTTGAGTTCTTTTCTAATCCCTCCGAGTACAATTTTTCTTGTGACCTCGTGGCACACCAGTCATTCTGGTAAAAATTGTGGTAAAGCGTATGGGGGAACTGAACAACTGAAAACTATTATGTAAGAGAAGTTCTCCTCGATATACCAGTCTGCCACTTTGTCCAAGTTAGCCACAACTATATCTGAAATTCTAGGAGGTGGGTGACCAAAATAAACAATGGTCATTAGCACCGCTACCCAATTACAGATTTCATAAAATAAATCCTTCACCTTGTCTTCCTAGATTTTTGAATGATAAATATGAATTAGTTATGTGTTATATGGAGTCCAACTCAATCCCATTAGTGGTAATGGCGTCATGAAATAGACTGCGTCCATAATATAAGCTGACATGAAAAATTAAGTTGATTTCCCCTTGGCTTTCTTTGCTTGGTATTTTGTAATTTCACTAGCAAGACTATCCGACAATATCTTGGCCCAGTCGAAAGAATAACCTTCTACCATTATGTGTATAATGGGTACCCATGGTAGAAAGAAATGGGTTTTGTTCTCTTTTCCATAAAGTCTGCACATTATCATGGTTATATACATGAACTATGGTTGTAATGATGAGATTGAGTATATTCCATGAGAATCAACTATGAACTTTTTGGGGCATGAGCACCAGTCTTTGATCAAATCCGAAATATTTTTTCCATATTGATCACACTCCTTCTTGCTAAAATTCTCTAGAAAATTGGCATTGTAAATGAAGTTTGATGTTGAAGACAACTTATACATCACCTGTATGTGTTCTGGCCGAAATGACCCAATGGCTACCTTCTAAGAATTGAAAATATTTCTAGTTGGGATATCCACATGATCTAATGGCCATTTAATCATGTCATTGTACATTAAAAGAATCGGCCTTGTTTCTACCTTATGCATCTCTGTTTGAGAATTAGTCTTGTATTTGATAGATAAGTCTTCCTTTTCGTTGTCGCGTGAATCATCAGGGTAGTTTACCGGTTCGTACTGTAGGATGTTGAATAGATTCATCCAATTTTTAACTGTGTTTATACTTATGGGTGAGGCATCGGAGATAACCTATGAACTCTAGCCTGAACTCTCACTAGTCGCTTTGACTTCTTTTCATGGAGGCATGGTAGCAGTTCTTAAAAAAAAAACCTGTTATTTGTCAGAGAAAATGCACAGAACTAAATATGTCGTTAAGAAAGCTCCGTGAAAATGAGAATGTAATTAACAAAATGAAAAATCTTATTTTCCTTAAGCGTATCAATCTGTGTAAATCTTTTCTCACAATGTGTTTAATTCCTTTATTCAAAAAATTTGGGCGATAAAGAAGGATCTTATTTGAAATCATTTCCCTAAATCAGCTATTAATGTCATTAATGGTTGATATTTCGTGATCTGGGAAAAGAATAGAGATCATTTGAATTTACCCACATTTCAAACCAACATAAACTTTACAGGAGATAAGACTCTTTAAGGTGTTAATAAATCAAGTTTTTCCTTGTTAATTAATCGTGTTTAACCTTAATTCATTTTAGGGTTTGGAGTCTCTGTTGAACTTATTTCATTTCAAGTTATGATCCCCGAATCGAAAAATCGTGATTTGATCAAACAATATTAATTGTGTTTAGCCTTTTAATTAATCATGATTAATTAAGGGTTTCACGACTTCGGGTATCAGGATTTCAAGTTGTCATTCAAGACAGGATTCCCGAAATGTGAAAATGTGATATGATTTAATTATCCTTAATCATTAATAATCATTTAATTAACCCGGTTTAATTTCAAGCTAGTTTCACAATTTCGTATATTGGGACATTGATGGTCGCTTGAGGCAGGATCCCTGAATCGCGAAGTCGCGATGTGATTAATTAGTACTAACCTATTTTAACACCTTAATTAACATGGCTTAAAACTTTATCATAGTTTCACGATTTCACATGTCGGGACATTGAGACTATTTATATGTTGGACTATTAGGTATGTGAAACCCTGAAACCTAATATTTTGAAGACTGCTTTTAGTGATTTGACCCTTTAACTAGTGGGCGGATCCATAAATTTTAATAATTTAGGATCATTGTATTAAACGGAAGACCTCATCAATGGTGATATCCAAGTGTGCATTTGTCTTTATTTAACGAGAATATATGTTTCAACATAGGCTCCATCTAGGGATCTCGTCTCCCTACAAGACAAGAAGAATAGTAGACCATGTGTCTTTATTGGGTAAATGGAGTCATTATCTCATTTTTGTGAAACACATTTGGAAAGAGGGCACACAGAAGGACTTAAGATTTCATACTTATCTTTGAAAACTTTGAAAACTTCATCATTCACTGATCTCAATTTTAGGCTTATCAATGGCTCCTCTTTCTTGAAACTAACTTCAAATTTGCTTAAGATAATCAAAACAACCTTAATTGTTCTAGTAGGCTCTGTTCAATTTTGTTCGCATCAAGGTAAGGTAATTTCAGTGTTTTTAGTTAGGGAGTCTCGTGTTAGCTTAGAATGTAGATCTAGTTGAAAAAGAACTAGTTACCAGAGTACATTGTAATTCGTGTATAACAGCCTTGCAAATATCGTAGACATTGCTTCATTGCTAGCGAGCCTGTTCAGTACCCCGGTGAGGTTGTCTAATTTCCCACATTGAATTTCCTTTCACCACTTCAATTAGTAATTTTTCATTTAAATGATGAGATGAGGGAAATCATTTAATGAATTTCCTTTCATCATCTCTTTTTTGGACTAGATGGGGGAAATCATTTTATGAATTTCCTTTCACCAGCTGTCTTATAATTTTTTAAAACATGAAGTGGGGGAAATCAATTTGTATACAATATACCAAGGATGATACATGCTTATAATTTAGCAATAGAGTTCTGCTAACTCACTTTGATTACTCTGGACTAATCCTCCTTTGACCTTCAAAACACCTTTGCCTACATGGAAATTTCCATGGGGAATTTTTATTTTCCAGGAACTTTCCTTGAGAGAATCTAATCAATTTAAACCTATTACAAGGGATAAGAGAGTTGGGATTATCCTAGACATACCTTTTATTCAGTTAAAGTAAGAGGATTCATAAGAATTTTTTTACCTATTCTCATTTTTTAAGATTTGTTTATCAGTTTTAGAAGCAAAGGTGAGACCCTTTTTCCTCTATGAAGACCATGGGATGATATCAAGAATCACACGAAAATAAAACTTTTGAAAATAGGAAATGGAAAAGAATGAGGGTTCCAGATGTTTTGTTATAAGTACGGTCACTCCTGTGCAAATTTTGTACTCGATTCTTGAAATTTTTTCTTTTAGGTCTTCTTATTGCTCATTTGTTATTACAAGTTTTATTTCATTTTTTATTTTATCCAGAGAAAAATCTTGACGATTAAAACATAATTTCCATTTCTCTGGTTATAGATTAGGTGACGATATTTGTACATATTAGACCTATGTCATACTAAGTGATACTTTTTTGAAAATTCAAATAGGGAAGAATATCATACCTTATATTTACTGTTATATTTTCAGAAAAGTAAACTATTTATTTGTCATCTATTTTGAGAGAAAGTCAATATTTTGATGCATAAAGGTTGGTTTTTGCAGTATTTTGTTTCTTGGATATCGACAAGTATCCTACGTGACAATAATATAAAGTATGTCAGAAATTTATGTAACGATCCTCCTCGTTACGACAACAAACCTCTTATAAAAAGTGCAATTTTTTTTATTTTTTTTGTGTGCATGTGTCCAAGGGTAACAAGACATTATACTCTGCGTCGCCACATGATGACGAATCAAGATGCATGCAACTATGATATCAACATAAAGGACTCAAGACTCACTTCAATTATCAAGAAGCAATGAACAACAATCAACCGACAAATAATAAGACTGACTACCCGTCCGTCCTACCCTGCAATGGTTAGGACCTCCAAGACACATAAGCAATGCTTAGTCCAGGTTCCCATCGATTTTAACCATTTAAGGTCTCAAGGCTGGCGACTATTCTAAGGAACATGGAGGTGTCTACATCCCGCCCGACACAAGCAAACCAAGCAAATAATACTAAATCAACAAACATCAAGGATGATCGTTGCATGATGAAGTTGAATGAATCAATACACATTAAGAATTCCACGGTGTAAGAGAATTGATTTACGAAATCCATCATGAAACGACATAAGTACAAGAGAAATGAAAACAACTTTATTTAAATCAAGAAGCCTGGGTAGTCATCTACTTTACTTCAAGGCGCATAATTAACGATTCAATAATTCTACTGTAGCTAACATTTCTAGATGAAGTGAGTACACATATGCCCATCATACCTAACATGGATCCAAATAAAATAATCTTCTATGATTTATCATCACATTACGCAATATAAAAAGAAACCAATTGAGCAAGAGGAATTACATGAAGAGTAGCAAGAAACACAAGGGCATAATTATAATTTTGAATTGTCGTAAACTCTTTAAATACGATTAGTATCTTGTTAAGATCAAGCTCATTTAAGTCAGGCATCACTTATCAATGATTCAAATCTAGTGACACGTACCACTCATATGTAGCTCACTATGTAACATAAAGAAATGAATCGTCTTACTCAAGTGATAAATTAAAATTTAATACCAATTCCATATCCACATGTTTATTATTTTTTTTTTCTCAAGGTAACTATAAAGGGTCAAACTTAAAGAACAATTAATGGAAGTACAAGTTTCTTTATTCATCGATTAAAAGAATTAAAGGATCAATACCTTTTAACAACACAAGACTTCAAGGCTAATTTACAACCCTTGAGTTTTTGAGATAGATCTAAGTAATTCATTATTAAGGCTCGACAAAATAAATCAATTAAACATAAGATTATTTATCTAACACCCTTGCACCTACATGATAGTGGATTGTATTAATGTTAAGTGTATGTCTCATTCTTAAAAGGTTGGAGTGGGGTAGAGTATGTAATTGGGTACACTTTAACATTTATAAATATGTTTTTGTAAGGAATTCTCTAGCACCAACCGAAAAGATTTCATGCATCAGTTCGGTATAAGGGCCATCGATGTCGGACTCAACGATGATCTTAAATGAAATAATATAATGCTATAACATTACATCCAGAGTTTAAAGAGATAATGAAATAACTCTACCCGAATTCAACCATGATTTTATTTAAATTGTATTTATTACTAAGACATAACATAACTGTAAAAAAAATACTATAGTGAACAAAAGACCATCAACATCTTAGAGTAAGGGTATGAACCATGATAATATACAAATTTGATGTACAGGTTTTGTTAAATCTAAGACTACTGATGGAGACGATGAGAGATGGTTCCAACATCAAGTGCACAAGAATAGGAGTGGTGGTTCTGGCTATAATTTAAAACTATAAAAAGCAATAAGCTGCAAAAATATAGGACGCACAGGTGTCGGGTTTTCGTCCCAGTTTAGAAAGTCACATTGGTGGGTACTCTATTGTCTAGAGGTTGAAGTACCAAATAAATTGCATTGGAGTAACAAGCTGCCAGGATATCAATATTATTGAATAAAGAGAAATCATTGTTGTCACACAACATAAATTCGCGTGGGTAACAGACAACGTTTTCCTTGGACAAAACATTCAAGTATTCAAGAGTAGATTCGCCAAGGTGATAGGGTAATATCCCAAAAGTAATATCTAGCAACTTGCAGCCCATAACAGTGCTGCCACACCAACGAAACCGTCGGCAGGTGAAGGAGGCAAGGGCTCACGCAAACCGGCCACATAGAACAGGAAAAATCATCCTGGAATGATTCTAACTCAGAGAGTAGAGGGGCATTGATATCCTATCTAAGGCTTGAACACTGCACCGATAGGCCCTTCTGCGAAAGAAAAACGTCCTATAGCGATTTTGCCGAAGGAGAAAAAGTAAGGGTGTTGTCATCTAAAGGATAACTCACAGACCAACACCTAATTCATATCAGCCAATAGTAAAATTCCAACATTTAAGGGAGTAAACTAAGAGATAAAAGGTACAGGTAAACGCCCAAAGCAACGCCTTCCAGAGAACAATGAGTAAATTTGAAGGGTCAAACGCTGGATTTTTTTTTCAAAAGGCACAGTTGAAATAAATGCACAGTGAAAAAGGAATTACAAAACGTTTCCCCAATAAGAACATACTCTGAAATTTTTCCATTGTAAAACTTACGGATGGGTGTATGCTAGAAGATGTCCTCAGGCAGTCTCCAGATAAAATCTCTTCAGAGAATCTATTAATAAAAAAGAAATTGTAAACTCTTGACATAGTTTAAGCTTTAATCTACTGTTCATGATGATCTATACTATAGGGCAGTGATTTATGCAACAATAGCTCATAACATGATTATTACAAATACCATGTACCACCATTGTTTCGATAACCGTGTAGACATTCCCCTTCATTGGAACTGAGGAAGACATTGGAAGACTCAAGTTATTTATCGTCAACTCAAAAATGAAAATCTAGAACAAGGCCAATGACATGAATTTTCATCTTTAACTAGAAATACAAGATAAGAATCATGCCTAAAACCTATATGCCTACATGGTCCTACTCTAAATTAGGCAAAAAGGAATGACACAATTGTAGGTTGAGTTGGCGGATATCATAGAACCTAACTAACTGCATTTCGTTTAGAAACTCCCTATCTATATAAACAAAAGGGACATAACATCAATAATGTTGGAGGCATAGAAGGAACCTCCTCTGAAATATCATTGGGTACTCAATGGAACCTTAGCATTGGATCTAACAAGGTCTAATCTAATAAATACCTAGGGGATAGGACGACAAATTTCATTTACCAAGTACATTTGCAACATTAGCTAACCTCACCAAGTAGGATTTCCTTCCACAAAAGTACTACAGTCACGCATGTCATTAGCTTCCTGAATATCAAGCCTACTTACATCATTTAACATGCAGGTCTAGTCATAAAACTTACAACAATCTACCATTTAACGAAGAAAGTGTACCGTTGCCTGTTCTCTTGCTCCGAGTGTCGTCTGCGTGGTCCGTGCCGCTCCTGCTCGCCGACCATCGAGACCTCAGTGGTACCTCCCAGCCAACTCTATGGGTACTCTGCTTCCCCCTTATCCCCCCAAGCCACAAAGGGGCCACACACTATCCAGATGGTACGTCTGGCTCCCAGTTCGCCTCGCAAGGCTGAGCTACCACTCCTATCCGAGCTGGGAAATCCCAACTCCCCACAAGTAAATCAGTCAAGTCACTAATCTGGTAGTGTAATGTTACGCTAACATTTGATCCCCTTCTTCCTCCTCCTTCCTCCATTTTATAGAGTTCTAGAACTTCCAATCTTTCCCTATTCTCATTTAATTTAAGTTTTACATAAAAAATATTCTAAAAATTATCCATCGTACAAGTGTCAATCATCCCCCACATTCCTCCAATAATTATTTTCTTTAATTTATTAAATTGTCTTATTTCCCTCACCCACCTAGAGTTACTCTTAAATTTACTCCTAGGTGTCCCTAGATTCCCTTATAGGTTTTAAAGACTTTCCCTAAAATGAAGTTGCTAATTTAGTTCAATTTAGCAGGTTCTTAATTGCAGATTCTTTACAATGTTGACCTCTTGATTTTTACCATAAGTTCCCCTCTTTCCCTTTTATGTTACCTCCATCCCCTAGTTTCCTAAATTTTATAATTTCCCTCTTTCTCCTTTTTATTAGAGCTAAAAACGAAAATTGCAATTTAACCCCCTTTTCCCTTTTATTATTAATTCAACATCTTTTTAAACTATCAAAATTAAAAATAATTAATTTCTTCTTTATATTTTATATCCACAACTTTTAATTAATTTCTTACACTCTTCATTTTACCCCAAAAATTTATGTAAACCAAAATTATTACTTAAATGATTTTTATTTTAAATTTCAATATTTTAAATTTTTAGAGATGATTTCTCAAGGGTAGACAAAATTTTACCCCTAGCAAAGTTTCAGACTTAGGACTTAGATTCTGAAATGGGCGACATTTAATTAGGGGAGTTGTTTTTAAAATTTCTTAATGTGTTGTCTGTCTTAGGGCCATCTAGGTTCCTTCCTTTATCATCATCAACGTGACGTGTCCTTCAGGACGCACTACGTGCTCCAACGGTGCCACTCACCTCCTTTTTTTCTTTTGCGCGACGTGCTCTTCAGGATGCACAACATGCTCCAAGGGTGCCACTCACTTCTTGACTGATTTGTAGGCATCAATAACCCTTGGAGTCAACACTCCGCCAGGTGAACTTGTGGGAGACTAAGGGTTTCTAAGGAATAAGGCCCCCACCTTATTGCACACCCCTTAGAATCATCATGAGCGACTATCGCAGTCTTCCCTCACGGCATCGTGGGTCCTCTTGAACTAGGTAATCGTTAACCTACAGTTCGAGCCATGACGAGAGTGCTAGTAGGATGTGGCAAGGCTGCTATCCACACCTCTCCCTCAACCTCTATGGTAGTCGTGTGTGGCTTCTTTATTCCATATGTGAGTTTGGTTAGCAACCTATCGTTAGCCTGCATCATCAACAATCATGTCAGAACATGTCCACATCATATCATCAAATCAAATGTAATATCACAGTAAATAAATCAACCCAAATAGCACACTCCCTAACTCAATCTGGAGTCCAAGTGTTTCCATCGATGCCTCTGCATCCTCAATTTCGAAAACCCTGCAGACTCAGTAAAACTGAGTCAATAGCACCTGCCTATGTCAGTGCAGAAAAACATCATGTCATCTATCATAACGCATCATAATCAGGGACAAATATTTAATATCATAATAGTCCAGATCACTTGCGAGCAAGTGTCCTCAAAGAATAATTTTTCTCAGTGTGCCAGAGCGGGATGTTACATACACCCCCTCTTGGTCTAAACTTTGTCCCGAAGTTTCATAGTATAAATGCTGAAATAAGCGTATCATAGTATCATATGTCTATCTATTAAACAAAAATGGAAATTGCTGGCGCATATCATATGCGTCCTCCCAGGTCACTGAGTGTGGACTATAATTGTCCCACTAGACCTTGACCTGGTCTACCATTCGATTTCGTAACTATCAAAAACGATGATCTAAGATGTGGACCGGCTCAATCGTGAGCGCTCCCTCGTCCGATACCTACAAGGAACTCATGTCAATCACATGTGTAGGATCACTAATATAATGTCTCAAAACAAATACATGAAAAACATCATGCATACGCCTCAAAGAATCAGACAAGGCTAGTTGATAGGCCACGGGCCCCTTTCTTTCCACAATCTTGAAAGGTCCCATGAACCTAGGAGAGAGTTTAGCTCCCTTTCCGAAATTGATCGAACTCTTATGCGGTTTAACCCGCAAGAAGATTCAATCGCTGACCTCGTAACTATGGTCGACTCAGTCCGCATCGGCATAACTCTTATGTCGATCCTGCGCTTCTTTAATCCTTTGTCTTATGGTTTGCATTTGCTCTTCCATTTCTTGGATCGCTTATGGTCCCACTAGGACCCTATTCTCAAGCCGATCCCAACTCAAGGGCGTCTAACATGGTCACCCATAAAGAAGTTCGAAAGGCACCATCTTAATGGTGCTCTGGTAACTGTTGTTGTAAGTGAACTCTACTACTGGCAAGAATTCTTCCCAATGCTTTTGTTGTTCCATCACGTACATGCGCAACATGTCCTCCAAGGTTTGGTTCATTCATTCATTCTTCCCATCAATCTTTGGGTGATACGCAGTACTAACGTTAATTTGGGTTCCCAAGGCCTCTTGGAAACTCATCCAAAATCATCGAGTAAACACTGATCCTCGATCGGATATAATCCTCTTAGGAATGCCATGTAGCCTGACAATCTCACTAATGAAAACTCTAGCAATGTCAGGTGCCTGATACATCATACGCACAGGAATAAAGTGAGCACTCTTCGTCAGAGTGTCTACTACTATGAAAATTGAGTCATGTCTCCTTGTTGTCAATGGAAACCCAACAATTAAATCCATCGAAATGACCTCCCATTTTGATTCTGGAATGGAATGTGGTTGTAGTAATCCTGCTGGGTGTCTATGTTCATCCTTTACCTACTGACATTTGAGGCATCTGGCCACATAGCTGACTATGTCTTCCTTCATTCCCTTCCAAAAGAATAAGGGCTTAAGGTCTGCCCTCATCTTCATGACTCCTGGGTGGGCCATGTAAACTGCTCTATGAGCCTTGCTAAGGATCAACATCCTCAACTCATCATTTTTCGGTACGTAAATATGAAATTTAAACCTCAATAACCCATCGCTATCAAAATAAAATCCCTCATATCATGGTACCATCATTGTGTTTTGTTTGATAAAACCCTCGACCTCTTTGTACCAGTCATCGTCATGCTATAAAGTGATAATATTCTCACCTAGATTTGTCTAAAGAGGCATCACCGAGAAGATGCATTGTATCCGACTCAAAGCATCCTCCACTCGGTTCATTGTTCCCTTTATGTAATTAATCTCAAAGTCATACTCGCTAAGCAATTCTGACCAACGTCGTTGTCGCGCGTTCAGGTCGCTTTGTGTAAAAATGTGTTGTAGTCCACATTGATCAGTCTTTAGTTCAAATTTTCATCCAACAAGGTAATGTCTCCAAATCTTCAAGTCATATACGATGGCTAATAACTTCAAATCGTACATCACGTAGTTCTCCTCATGCCTTCTCAATTTGCTCAAAATTTAAGCAATCACTCGTCCGTCTTGCATCAAGACTTCACCTAAGCCTTCCTTGGATGTGTCTGTGCATACTAAGAAGTCTGCGTCCATGTCAAGGACCTTTAGCATCAGTGTTGTCGTTAACAACTCCTTAAGCCTCCGAAATTCTTCCGTGCATTTCTCGGTCCAAACAAACTTCTTGTTTTTCTTCTGCAATTCTGTGATCGGATTTGCTATATTCAAAAATCCCTTGACAAACCATCGATAGTATCCTACTAAACCCATAAAGCTATGCACTTTTGTGATATTTGTCCATGCAGGCCATTCCATATTAGCCTTGACCTTGGCTGGGTCCACGATGATACCTTCACCGGAGATGACATGCCCTAAGTAGTGAATCTTTGATTGATAAAAAGAGCATTTGGACAATTTCCCATACAATTTGTTCTCTTGTAGACACTGTAGTATTAAGCACAAGTGCTCGTCATGCTCCTTCGTCATATGAGAGTAAATCAAAAAATCGTTAATGAACACTTGGATGAACTTGTCCAAGTACTCGCGGAACGCCCTATTCATCAAACTCATAAATACTCCTGGGGCGTTTGTCAGTCCAAATGGTAAAACAGTAAACTCGTAATGTCCAAACCTCTCCTTAAAGGCAGTCTTAGGGACATCATCCTCCTTGATCCGTAACTGGTGATACCCAAATCAAAAATCGATCTTGGAGAACACCATCGCACCCTTCATTTGATCAAACAGATCATCAATTCTCGGCAAGGGATACTGATTTTTGATCGTGGCCTTTTTCAGTTGATGCTAGTCAAAGCAAAGCCTCCATGATCTGTCCATCTTTCGTATGAAAATAACCGGTGCACCCCACGATGACACACTAGGACATATCAGTCCCAGGTCCAGAAAATCCTTCAGTTTCATTTTCAACTCTTGTAACTCTGGGGTTGACATATGATAAGGCGTTCTTTCTATCGGTTCAGTCCCCAGTTTTAGGTCTATGGTAAACTCTAACTCTCTCTCTGGCGGCACCCCAGGTAACTCCTCTGGAAACATGTCTGCAAAATCTCTCACCACCGGGAGGTGTTCTAGACCTTCTACTACTCCCCTCTCATTTAGTGCAAGGATCGCATAAATATTTCACCCCATGCGCATACTCTTCCGTAATTGTAAGGAAGAGACGAACCTTAGGGAAGCTCCCTGGTTCCATCCTACAATCACACGTCTCTATCCTTCATCATCGACCAAGCTCAACCATTTCGTCTTACAGTTGAGTATCGCCTCATGCGATTCCAACCAATCCATACCAATCATGACATCATAAGATCCTAATATCATGACGTACAGGTTGGTCCTCATGAAAAACTCTCCCAGGTTAAGGGCACATCCCATAACCTTTCCTCCAAACTTCTGTTTGGCTCCCGAAGCCATCTCTACGAAGCTAAACTCATCCTGTTCGACTGCCTTTACCTTAATCCTTTGTAGTGTTGCACCAGAATGAAACTCTTGGTAGCACCATGATCTATCAAAACAATAAGGGTTTGGTCAGTGACGGTACCTGTCGTTTTGAGCACAGTCGACTGGTGCTCTTCCTGGCAGTTATTCATCGCTGCATGAATCCGATGGACCTTGCCCATATCTCCCACTGTAGTGGGTCTGGCTGATCCGGATGCTCTAGTCCTCTCCATAGGATAGTCACATAGGTAGTGTGGCTCCCCACATGTCCAACACCCCTTCTTCAGCCCAGTAGTCCTAGTACCTGAAGTAGAAGATGATGGCCCATAGGCCTGGTACCCTGGTTTGTTCTGTTGAACAGGCCTAAACTATTGTTGTTGTGGGTGACGCTGCTACTGATGTTGTGGTCCTCGATAAGGGGTATGTTGTTGAGGCATCGCTCTCCGAGGTGTAGTGAAAGTGGATCCCCTCTGGAAGCCACGATATCCCGGTATATGTCTCGTTGGTGTCTGGTGTTGCCGTGTTCCAAATGGGACCTGCCCTGCTGGTCTTCCTAGAGTCCTGGTATGACCCCCACTAATAATCTCCTCCTCTACTATGAGGGCCTTCTGGACGACATCATGCAAGGTTTGAGGCATCCAAATCCTAACCTTTGCACGCAGGTTGTCGTTAAGGCTGAACATGAACGTTTTGACCTTAAGTTTTTTAGTGTTAAGGTGTGGAGCATACTAGAGCAACTCCATAAAATGTGCCTCGTACTCGGGCACCGTATGACCTCCCTGTCATAAGGCATTCAACTCATTGAGCTGAGGCTCTATGAACTCCTTGGAAAGGTACCTCTCTCGGAACTGTTCCTTGAATAGTTCCCATGACACATCTTTGACGACCATGTTCAGCTGTAGTAGGAGTGTCTTCCACCATAGAAGAGCTCTCCCCTTCAGTTGAAAGACTTCCATGCACACCTTCATGTTGAAGGTATAATCGTGAAGTGCAAAGCACATCGCCATGTTCTCCAACCATGCCTTGGAGGCTGTGCCATCTAGGGCACCAAAGAAATCGGGAAATTTGACCTTCTCAAGTTCACGGTGAATGCTACCAGTAACTACTGGTGCACACGGCGGAACCTCAGCGGGTGCCAGCGCTTTGGCCTCATCCTTGTCCAAATGGTTGATCAGTGCCTCAAACATGTGCTGAAAATATCTCATCATCTCGACAACATTGCCAACTGCTATATGCTCCTGTCTGAGAACTTGCTCGTCTCCCTATGGGTTAGACCCCTCAGGTGTGGGTGCTACTGGAGGGGTCGCGCCTCCTTCCCTCGAACCCCGTCATCTTCCTCCATGGATTCCTCTAACCATGATTACTTGCGTGCACACAATCAACCTGATTAGCAACATTATAATCCAATCGTGTCAACGAAAGTCGTAGCGATCCCAAGTTGCGGGTCGAACCCTCTTTGATACCATATGTAACAATCCTCCTCGTTACGATGACAAATATCTTATAACAAGTGAATTTTTTGTGTGTGTGTGTGTGCATGTGTCCAAGGGTAACAAGACATTATAATATATGCCGCCACATGATGACGAATCAAGACGTATGCAACTGTGATATCAACATAAAGGACTCAAGACGCACTTCAATTATCAAGAAGCAATGAACAACAATCAACTGACAAATAGTAAGACTGGCTACCCGCCCATCCTACCCTGCAATGGTTAGGACCTCCAAGACACATAATAAATGCTCAAGCCCAGGTTCCCATCGATTTTAACCATTTAAGGTCTCAGGGCTGGTGATCGTTCTAAGGAACATGGAGGTGTCTACATCTCGCCCGACACAAGTAGACCAAACAAATAATACTAAATCAACAAACATCAAGGACAATCATTGCGCGATGAAGTTCTATGAATCAATACACATTAATAATTCCACGGTGCAAGAGAATTGATTTACGAAATCCATCATGAAACGACATATGTACGAGCGAAATGAAAACAACTTTATTTAAATCAATAAGCATGGGTAGTCATCTACTTTACTTCAAGGCGTGGAATTAATCATTCAATAATTCTACTGTAGCTAACATTTCTAGATGAAGTGACTACACATATGCCCATCATACCTAACATGGCGCCAAATAAAATAATCTGATATGATTTATCATCCCATTACGCAATATAAAAAGAAACCAATTGAGCAATAGGAATTACATTAAGAGTAGCAAGAAACACAAGGGCATAATTATAATTTTGAATTGTCATAAACTCTTTAAATATGATTAGTATCTTTTTAAGATCAAGCTCAGTTAAGTCAGGCATCACTTATCGATGATTCAACTCTAGTGACATGTACCACTCTGATGTAGCTCACTATGTAACATAAAGAAATGAATCATCTTACTCAAGTGGTAAATTAAAATTTAATACCAATTCCATATCGACATGTTTTTTTTTTTTTTCTCAAGGTAACTATAAAGGTTCAAACTTAAAGAACAATTAATGGAAGTACAAGTTGCTTTATTCATCGATTAAAAGAATTAAAGGATCAATACCTTTTAACAACAAAAGACTTCAAGGCTAATTTACAACCCTTGAGTTTTTGAGATAGATCTAAGTAATTCATTATTAGGGCTCGACAGAATAAATCAATTAAACATAAGATTATTTATCTAACACCTTTGCTCCTACATGATAGTGGATTTTATTAATGTTAAGTGTATGTCTCATTCTTAAAAGGTTGGAGTGGGGTAGAGTATGTAATTGGGTACACTTTAACATTTATAAATATGTTTTTGTAAGGAAGTCTCTTGCACCAGCCCAAAATATTTCATGCATCAATTCAGTATAAGGGCCATCGATGTCGGACTCAACGATGATCTTAAATGAAATAATATAATGCTATAACATCACATCCGGAGTTTAAACAAATAATGAAATAAATCTACCCGAATTCAACCATGATTTTTTTTTAATTGTATTTATTACTAAGACATAACATAACTGTTAAAAAAATACTATAGTGAAAAAAATACCGTCGACATATTAGAGTAAGGGTATGAACCACGATAATATACAAATTTGTTGAATAGGTTTTGTTAAATCTAAGACTACTGATGGAGTGACTGAGAGATGGTTCCAGCATTAAGTGCACAAGAATAGGAGTGGTGGTTCTGGCTATAATTTAAAACTATAAAAAGCAATAAGTTGCAAAAATACAGGACGCACAGGTGTCGGGTTTCCGTCCCTGTTTAGCAAGTCTCACTAGTGGGTACTCTACTACCTAGAGGTCAAAGTACCAAATAAATTTCATTAGAGTAACAGGCTACCGGGATATCAATATTATTGAATAAAGTGAAATCATCGATGTCACTGCATAGAAATTCACATGGATAATAGACAACATTTTCCTTGGACAAAACATTCAAGTCTTCAAGAGAATATTTACCAAGGTGACAGGGTAATGGCCCAATAGTAATCTCCAGCAACTTGCAACCCATAGCAGTGCTACCACACCAACGAAACCGTCGACAGGTGAAGGAGGTAAGGGCTCACGCAGACCGGCCACACAGAACAGGAAAAATCATCCTGGAACGATTCTAACTTAGAGAGTAGAGGGGCATAGATATCCTATATAAGGCTTCAAAACTGCATCGAGACGCCCTTCCGCTAAAGAAAAACGTCCTGTAGCGATTTTGCCGAAGGAGAAAAAGTAAGGGCGTTGTCATCTAAAGGATAACTAGTAGACTAGCATCCAATTCGTATCAGCCAATAATAAAATGCCAACATTTAATGGAGTAAACTAAGAGATAAAAGGTACAGGTAAACTCCCAACGCAATGCCTTCCAAAGAACGACAAGTAAATTTGAAGGGTCAGACGCTGGAATTGTTTTTCAAAAGGCTCAGTTGAAATAAACACATAGTGAAAAAGGAATTATAGAACATTTCCCCAATATGAACAGACTCTGAAATTTTTCCATTGTAAAAATTACGGATGGGTGGATGCTAGAAAATGTCCTTGGGCAGTCTCCAGATAAAATATCTTTGGAGAATCTATTAATAAAAAAAAATTTGTAAACTCTTGACATAGTTTAAGCTTTAATCTATTGTTCATGATGATCCATACTATAGGGCAGTGTATGATGCAACAATATCTCATAACATGATTATTACAGATACCATGTACCACCATTGTTTCGATAACTATGTAGACCTTCCCCTTCATTCGAACTGAGGAAGACATTGGAAGATTCAAGTTATTTATCGTCAAATCAAAAATGAAAATCTAGAACAAGGACAATGACATAAATTTTCGCCTTTAACTACAAATACAAGACAAGCATCATGCCTAAAACCTATATGCCTGCATGGTCCTACTCTAAATTAGGCAGAAAAGAATGACACTATTGTAGGTTGAGTTGGCGAATATCATAGAACCTAACTAACTACATTCTGTTCAGAAACTCCCTATCTGTTATAACCCTAAAATGCACCATACAGGTTTACCTGGCATCAGGCCAACTCATGCCTCTTCCTAGCAAAAGCCATGCTGAGTAATTCCTCAAAAAACACTTAA
>ML803046.1:80910-101096 GCA_009831015.1 Picea engelmannii
AGTGATTCATTTTGAGACTAATGAAAAAGATGCTTTTCCCGTCCCAAAATTCATAAATCTCATCTATGTCATTTGATTTATGTTTTATTTCTAACCCCCTATTAGATCAGTTGCATGCATGTGTAGTCTTATCTTGGTTGCAGGAAGCTTTGTAGAAGGGGTAGCAGCAACAAGGAAATAGAAGGCTCAACGGAGGATCTACTTCAAGCATCGTTAAAAAGGTGAGTTGATTCTTCCATTGTTTGCTCGAAAAGGGGTTGAAATTTTGGGTAGAAGGTTAAAAGTTCAATCTTAAGGGTCATTTTCTGCGTATAAGTTTAGAGCCCTAGCTTATTAGTCCGTAGGGTAGAATACCCAACAACACTATCTATATCCACAAAACGAACATAACATCAGTAATGTTGGAGGCATAGAAGGAACCTCCTATGAAATATCATTGGGTACTCAATGGAACCTTAGCACTAGACCTAACAAGGTCTAATCTCATAAATACCTAGGGGATAGGAAGACAAATTTCATTTACCAAGTAAATTTGCAACATTAGGTAACCTCACCAAGAAGGATTTCCTTCCAAAAAAGTACTACATTCACGCATGTCATTAGCTTCCTGAATATCAAGCCTACTTACATCATTTAACATGTAGGTCCAGTCATAAAATCTTACAACAATCTACCATTTAACGAAGAAATCATACTGTTGCCTGTTCGCTTGCTCTGAGTGTCGTTCACGCGCTCTGTGCCGCTCCCGCTCACCGACCATCGAGACCTTACCGGTACATACCAACCAACGCTAGGGGTAGTCTGCTTTCCCCTTAGACCCCTGAGTTGCAAAGGGGCCACACACTATCCAGATGGTACGTCTAGCTCCCAGCTCACCTCGCAAGGCCGAGCTACAAGTCCTATCCAACCTGGGAAATCCCAACACCCCACAGGTAAATCAGTCAAGTCACTAATCGGACAGTGTAACGTTACACTAATAGTCGATCTCCTTCTTCCTCCTCCTTCCTCCCTTTTATAGAGTTCTAGAACTTCCAATCTTTCCCTATTCTCATTTAATTTAAGTTTTACATAAAAAAAACTTCTAAAAATTCTCCATTGTACAAGTGTCAATCATCCCCCACATTCCTCCAATAATTATTTTCTTTAATTTATTAAATTGTCTTATTTCCCTCACCCACCTAGAGTTATTCCTAAATTTAATCCTAGGTGTCCCTAGATTCCCTTACAGGTTTTAAAGACTTTCCCTAAAATGAAGTTGCTAATTTAGTTCAATTTAGCAGGTTCTTAATTGCAGATTCTTTACTATGTTGACCTCTTGATTTTTACCATAAGTTCCCCTCTTTCCCTTTTATGTTACCTCCATCCCCTAGTTTCCTAAATTTTATAATTTCCCTCTTTCCCCTTTTTATTAGAGCTAAAAACGACAGTTGCAATTTAACCCCTTTTTCCCTTTTATTATTAATTCAACCTCTTTTTAAACTATCAAAAATTAAAAATAATTAATTTCTTCTTTATATTTTATATCCACAACTTTTAATTAATTTCTTACACTCTTCATTTTACCCCGAAAATTTATGAAGACCAAAATTATTACTTAAATGGTTTTTATTTTAAATTTCACTATTTTAAATTTTTAGATATGTTTTCTCAAGGGTAGACAAAATTTTACCCCTAGCAAAGTTTTAGACTTAGGACTTAGATTCTGAACTGGTTGACATTTAATTAGGGAACTTGTTGTTAACATTTCTTAATGCGTTGTCTGTGTTAGGGCCATCTAGGTTCCTTCCTTTATCATCATCAACACAACGTGCCCTTCAGGACTTACTACATGCTCAAAGGGTGCCACTTGCCTCCTTTGCTTCTTTTGTACGACATGCCCTTCAGGATGCACCACGGGCTCCAAGGGTGCCACTCACCCTTTCATTTCTTTTGCGCGACATGCCCTTCAGGATCCACCATGTGCTCCAAGGGTGCCACTCACTTCTTAATTGATTGGTAGACATCAATAACCCCTGGAGTCAACAATCCGCCAGGTGAACTTGTGGGAAACTAAGGGCTTCTAAGGAATAAGGCCCCTACCTTATTGTGCGCCCCTTAGAATCATCATGAGTGACTATTGCAGTCTTCCCTCATGGTATCCTGGGTCCTCTCAAACTAGGTAATCATTAACCTATAGTTTGAGCCATGACATGAGTGCTGGTAAGTTGTGGCAGGGCTATTGTCCACACCTCTCCCTCAACCTCTCTGATAGTCGTGTGTGGTCCCTTTACTCCATATGTGAGTCTGGTCAGCAAGCTATGATTAGTCTGCATCATCAACAATCATGTCAGAACATGTCCACATCATATCATCAAATCAAATGTAATATCACAGTAAATAAATCAACCCAAATAGCACACTCTCTGACTCATTCCGAAGTCCAAGGGGTTCCATCGATGCCTCTGCATCCTCAAGTTCCAAAACTCTGCACACTCAGTAAAACTGAGTCCATAGCACCTGCCTATGTCAATGCAAAAAAACATCATGTCATCTATCATAACACATCATAATCAAGGACAAATGTTTAATATCATAATAGTCTGGATCACTTGTGAGCAAGTGTCCTCAAAGGATAATTTTTCTCAGTGCACTAGAGCGGGATGTTACATACACCCCCTCTTGGTCTAAACTTCATCCTGAAGTTTCATAGTATAAATGACAAAATAAGTGTATCACAGTATCATATGTCTATCTATTAATCAAAAATGGAAACTGTTGGCGCATATCATATGCATCCTCCCAGGTCGTCGAGTGTAGACTATAATTGTCCCACTGGATCTTGACCTGGTCTACCGTTCGATGTCGTAACTGTCAAATGCGATGATCTAATATGTGGACCGACACAGTTGTGAGCACTCCCTTGTCTGATACCTGCAAGGAACTCATGTCAATCACATGTGTAGGATCACTAATCTAATGTCTCAAAACAGATGCATGGAAAACATCATGCATACGCTTCAAAGAATCAGGCAAGGCTACTCAATAGGCCATGGGCCCCTTTCTCTCCACAATCTTGAAAGGTCCCACAAACCTAAGAGAGAGTTTAGCTCCCTTTCCAAAATTGATCGAACTCTTATGCAGTTTAACCCGCAAGAAGACTCGATCGCTGACCTTATAACTACGGTCGACTCAGTGCGCATCGGCATGAATCTTATGTCAATCCTATGCTTCTTTAATCCTTTGTCTTATAGTTTGCATTTGCTCTTCCATTTCTTGGATCACTTCTGGTCCCACCAGGACCCTATCCTCAAGCCGATCCCAACCCAAGGGCGTCTGACATGGTCGCTCATAAAGAAACTCGAAAGGCGCCATCTTAATGGTGCTCTGTTAACTTTTTTTGTAAGTGAACTCTACTAGTGGCAAGAACTCTTCCCAACGCTTTTGTTGGTCCATCACGTACATGCGCAACATGAACTCCAATTTTTGGTTTGTTTGTTCGGTCTGCACATCAGTCTCTGGGTGATATGCAGTACTTAAGTTAAGTTGGGTTCCAAGTCATCTTGGAAACTCATCCAAAATCATTCGGTAAACATCGATCCTCGATCGGATATAATCCTCTTAGGCACACCATGCAGCCTCACAATCTCACTGATGAAAACTCTAGCAATTTCAGGTGCCTGATACGTCATACACACAGGAATAAAGTGAGCACTCTTCATTAGAGTGTCTACTACTACGAAAATCGAGTCATGTCTCCTTGTCGTTAGTGGCAATCCAATAATAAAATCCATCGAAATGACCTCCCATTTTGATTCCGGAATGGCATGTGGTTGTAGTAATCCTGTTGGGTGTCTATGTTCAGCCTTTACCTACTAACATTCGAGGCATCTAGCCACATAGCTGACTATGTCTGCCTTCATTCCCTTCCAAAAGAATAACATCTTAAGGTCTACCCTCATCTTCGTGACTCCCCAGTGAGCCATGTAAACTTCTCTATGAGCCTCACTCAGGATCAACATCCTCAACTCGTCATTTGGCGGTACGTAAATCCAACTTTTAAACTTTAATAACCCATCGCTATCAAAATAAAATCCATCATATCGTGGTACCATCGTTGTCTTTTGTCCGATAAAACCCTTGACCTCTTTGTACCAGTCATCATCACACTGTAAAGTGAGAATATTCTCACGGAGATTCATCTAAAGAGGCATCACCGAGAAGATGCATCGTGTCCAACTCAAAGCATCCACCACTCGGTTCACTATTCCCTTTATGTAAGTAATCTCAAAGTCATACTCGCTAAGCGATTCCGACCAACATCGTTGTCGCGCGTTCAGGTTGCTTTGTGAAAAAATGTGTTGTAGTCCACAATGATCAGTCTTTAGTTCAAATTTTCATCCAACAAGGTAGTGTCTCCAAACCTATATACGATGGATAATAACTCCAAATCATGCGTCGCGTAGTTCTCCTCATGCCTTCTCAGTTTCCTCGAAATGTAAGCAATCACTTGTCCATCTTGCATCAAGACTTCGCCTAAGCCTTCCTTGGATGCATCTGTGCATACTAAGAAGTCCGCGTTTATGTCAGGGACCTTTAGTATCATCGTTTTTGTTAACAACTCCTTAAGCCTCCTAACTGCTTCCGCGCATTTCTCAGTCCCAACAAACTTCTTGTTTTTCTTCTGCAATTCCGTGATCGAATTTGCTATCTTCAAAAATCCCTCGACAAACCGTCGATAGTATCTTGCTAAACCCATAAAGCTATGCACTTCCATGACATTTGTCTGTTCAGGACATTCCATAATATCCTTGACCTTGGCTAGATCCATGGTGATACCTTCGTCGGAGATGACATGCCCTAAATAGTGAATTTTTGATTGATAAAAAGAGCATTTGGACAATTTCCCATACAATTTGTGCTCTCAGAGACACTGGAGTACCAAGAGCAAGTGCTCATCATGCTCCTCCATCGTATGAGAGTAAATCAAAAAATTGTCAATGAACACTTGGATGAACTTGTCCAAGTACTCACAGAACACCCTGTTCATCAAACTCATAAATACTCCTAGGGAGTTTGTCAGTCCAAATGGTAAAACAATAAACTCATAATGTCCAAACCTCGTCTTAAAGGCATTCTTAGGGACGTCATCCTCCTTGATCCATAACTGGTGATACCCAGATCGCAAATCAATATTGGAGAACACCGTCGCACCCTTCATTTGATCAAACAGATCATCAATTCTCGACAAGGGATACTGATTTTTTATCATGGCCTTGTTCAGTTGACGGTAGTCAATGCAAAGCCTCCACGATCCATCCGTCTTTCATATGAAAATAACCAGTGCACCCCATGGTGACACACTAGGACGTATCAGTCCCAAGTCCAACAACTCCTTCAGTTGCATTTTCAACTCTTGTAACTCCGATTTTGACATCCAATAAGGCATTCTTGCTATCGGTTCAGTCCCCGGTTGCAGGTCTATGGTAAACTCCAACTCTCTCTCTCCAGTGGCATCCCAGGTAACTCCTCTGGAAACATGTCCTCAAATTCTCTCACCACCGGGAGGTGTTCTAGACCTTCTGCTACTCCCCTCTCATTTAGTGCAAGGATCACATAAAGATTTCACCCCATGCGCATACTCTTCCGTAACTGTAAGGAAGAAACGAACCTCAAGGAAACTCCTTGGTTCCATCCTACAATCACACGTCTCTTTCCTTCGTCATAGACCAAGCTCAATCGTTTCATATTAAAATTGAGTACCACCTCATGTGATTCCAACCAATCCATACCAATCATGACATCATAAGATCCTAAGATTGTGATTTACAAGTTGGTCCTCGTGACAAACTCTCCCAGGTTAAGGGCACATCCCGTAAAATTTCCTCCAACCTTTTGTTTGGATATCGAAGCCATCTCTACGAAGCTAAACTCATCCTATTCAACTTCCTTTACCTTAATCCCTTTTAGCATTGCACTAGAAATGAAAATCTTGGTAGCACCGGGACCTATCAAAACACTGAGGGTCTGGTCAGCGACGGTACCTGTCATTTTGAGCACAGTCGACTGGTGCTCTGCCTGGAGGTTATTCACCACTGCATGAATCCGATGGTCCTTCCTCATATCTCCCAATGTAGTGGGTCTGGTTGATCCGGACACTCTGGTCCACTCCATAGAACAATCGCGCTGGTAGTGTGTCTCCCCACATGTCCAACACCCCTTCTTCGGCCCAGTAGTCCTATTAACCGAAGTAGAAGATGACGGCCCATTAGCCTAGTACCCTAGTCTGTTCTGTTGAACAGGCCTAAACTACTATTCCTGCGGGCGACGCTGTTGCTGATGCTATGGTCCCCGATAAGCGGTCCGTTGATGAGGCGTCGATCGATGGGGTGTAGTGAAATTGGATCCCCTCCGGAAGCCACGATATCATGATGTATGTCTCACTGGTGTCTGGTGCTGCTGTGCTCCAGATGGGACCTACCCTGTTGGTCTCACTGGAGTCCTAGTATGACCCCCACTGATAATCTCCTCCTATACTATGAGGGCCTTCTGGATGGCATCATGCAAGGTTTGAGGCATCAAAATCCTAACCTTTGCACGCAGGCTGCTGTTAAGGCTGAACACGAACCTGTTGACCTTAATTTTTTTAGTGTTAAGTTGTGGAGCATACCGGAGTAGCTCCATAAAACGGGCCTCATACTTGAACACCGTACGACCTCCCTATCGTAAGGCATTGAACTCATTGAGATGACACTCTATGAACTCCTCTGAAAGGTACCTCTCTCGGAACCGTTCCTCAAACAGTTCCCATGAAACTTCTTCGACGACCATGTTCAGTTG
This sequence comes from Picea engelmannii, assembly GCA_009831015.1. NCBI lineage: Eukaryota > Viridiplantae > Streptophyta > Pinopsida > Pinales > Pinaceae > Picea > Picea engelmannii. The sequence goes on from ML803046.1 coordinate 87,727, forward strand.
TGGTAGGAGCATCATCTACCATAGAAGAGCGCTCCCCTTCAGTTGAAATACTTCCATGTGGACCTTCATGTTGGAGGTATAATCGTGAAGTGTGAAGCACATTTCCATGTTCTGCAACCATGCCTCGACGGCTGTGCCATCTGGGGCACCAAAAAACTCAGGAAATTTGACCTTCTCAATTTCATAGTGAATGCTACCAGTAACAGACGGTGCGCGTGGAAGAACCTCAGCAGGTGCTAGTGCTCTGGCCTCATCCCTGTCCAAACGGTTGACCAGCGCCTCAGACATGCGCTGAAAAGATCTCATCATCTCGACAACATAGCCAACTGCTATATTCTCCTATCGAAGAACCTGTCCGTCTCCCTGGGGGTTAGACCCCTTAGGTGTGGGTGCTACTGGAGGCATCGCACCTCCTCTGCTCTCACCCCATCGTCTGCCTCTGCGGCTTCCTCTAACCATGATTAACTGCATGCACACAATCAACTCAGTTAGCAATAGTATAATCCAATCATGTCAACAAAATCTATAGCGATCCCAGGTCGCGGGTCGAACCCACTCTGATACCATATGTAACGATCCTCCTCATTACGACGACAAACCTCTTATCACAAGTGAATTTTTTTTTTTTGTGTGTGTGCGTGTTTCCAAGGGTAACAAGAAATTATACTCTACGCCACCACATGACGAAGAATCATGACACATGCAACTATGATATCAACATAAAGGACTCGAGACGCACTTAAATAATCAGGAAGCAATGAACAACAATCAACCGACAAATAATAATACTGACTACCCGCCCGTCCTACCCTACAATGGTTAGGACCTCCAAGACACATAAGCAATGCTCAAGCCTATATTCCCATCGATTTTAACCATTTAAGGTCTCAGGGCTGGTGACTGTTCTAAGGAACATGGAGGTGTCTCCATCTCGCTCGACAAAAGAAAACCAAGCAAATAATACTAAATCAACAAACATCAAGGACGATCATTGCGCGATGAAGTTCTATGAATCAATACACATTAATAATTCCATGGTGCAAGAGAATTGATTTACAAAATCCATCATGAAATGACATAAGTACGAGCGAAATGAAAACAAATTTATTTAAATCAAGAAGCATGGGTAGTCATCTACTTTACTTCAAGGCACAAAATTAATCATTCAATAATTCTACTGTAGCTAACATTTCTAGATGAAGTGACTACACATAGGCCCCTCATACCTAACATGGTTCCAAATAAAATAATCTGCTATGATTTATCATCCCGTTATGCAATATAAAAAGAAACCAATTGAGCAATAGGAATTACATGAAGAATAGCAAGAAACACAAGGGCATAATTATAATTTTGAATTGTCGTAAACTCTATAAATACAATTAGTATCTTGTTAAGATCAATCTATTTTAAGTCAGGCATCACTTATCGACGATTCAACTCTAGTGACACGTACCACTCCTATGTAGCTCACTATGTAACATAAAGAAATGAATCGTCTTACTCAAGTGATAAATTAAAATTTAATACCAATTCCATATCCACATGTTTATTATTTTTTTTTCTCAAGGTAACTATAAAGCGTCAAACTTAAAGAACAATTAATGGAAGTACAAGCTACTTTATTCATCGATTAAAAGAATTAAAGAATCAATACCTTTTAACAACACAAGACTTCAAGGCTAATTTACAACCCTTGAGCTTTTGAGATAGATCTAAGTAATTCATTATTAGGGCTCGACAGAATAAATCAATTAAACATAATATTATTTATCTAACACCCTTGCACCTACATGATAGTGGATTGTATTAATGTTAAGTCTATGTCTCGTTCTTAAAAGGTTGGAGTGGGGTAGAGTATGTAATTGGGTACACTTTAACATTTATAAATATGTTTTTGTAAGGAAGTCTCTTGCACCAACCCAAAAGATTTCATGCATCAATTCGATATAAGGGCCATCGATGTCAGACTCAATGATGATCTTAAATGAAATAATATAATGCTATAACATAACATCCGGAGTTTAAACAAAGAATGAAATGAATCTACCCAAATTCAACCATGATTTTATTTAAATTGTATTTATTACTAAGACATAACATAACTGTAAAAAAAATACTATAGTGAACAAAATACCGTCGACATCTTAGAGTAAGGGTATGAACCACGATAATATACAAATTTGTTGAACAGGTTTTGTTAAATCTAAGACTACTGACGGAGTGGCTGAGAGATGGTTCCAACATCAAGTGTGCAAGAATAGGAGTGGTGGTTTTGGCTATAATTTAAAACTATAAAAAGCAATAAGCTGCAAAAAGAGAGGATGCATAGGTGTCTCTTTTTCGTCCCAGTTTAGCAAGTCGCACTGGTGGGTACTCTGCTGCATAGAGGTCAAAGTACCAAATAAATTGCATTAGAGTAATAGGCTGCCAGGATATCAATATTATTGAATAAAGAGAAATCATCGTTATCACGCCACAGAAATTCACGTTGGTAACAGACCGTGTTTTCCTTGGATAAAACATTCAAGTCTTCAAGAGTAGATTCGCCAAGGTGACAGGGTAATGGCCTAGCAGTAATCTCCAACAACTCACAACCCATAATAGCACTGCCACACCAACAGAACCACCGGCAGGTGAAGGAGGCAAGGGCTCACACAGTCCGGCCACACAGCACAAGAAAAATCATCGTGGAATGATTCTAACTCAGAGAGTAGAGGGGCATCGATATCATGTCTAAGGATTCAACACTACACTGAAAGGCCCTTCTGCTAAAGAAAAATGTCCTGTAGCGATTTTTCCTAAGGAGAAAAAGTAAGGGCGCTATCATCTAAAGGATAACTCGCAGACCAGCATCAAATTCGTATGAGCCAATAATGAAACACCAACATTTAAGGGAGTAAACTAAGAGCTAAAAGGTACAGTTAAACACCCAAAGCAACGCCTTCCAGAGAATGGCGAGTAAATTTGAAGGGTCAGACGTTGGAATTTTTTTTCAAAAAGATCAGTTGAAATAAACGCACAGTGAAAAAGGAATTGCAGAATGTTTCCCCAATAAGAATAGACTCTGAAATTTTTCCATTGTAAAAATTACAAATGTGTGGATGCTAGAAGATGTCGTCGAGCAGTCTCCAGATAAAATCTCTTCAGAGAATCTATTAATAATTTTTGTTTTGTAAACTCTTGACATAGTTTAAGCTTTAATCTACAGTTCATGATGATCCATACTATAGGGAAATGACTAATGCAACAATATCTCATAACATGATTATTACAAATACCATGTACCAACATTGTTTCGATAACTGTGTAGACCTTCCCCTTCGTTCAAACTAAGGAAGACATTGGAAGATTCAAGTTATTTATCGTCAACTCAAAATGAAAATCTAGAATAGAGCCAATGACAGAAATTTTCGTCTTTAACTAGAAATACAAGACAAGCATCATAACTAAAACCTATATGCCTGCATGGTCCTACTCTAAATTAGGTAGAAAAGAATGACACAATTGTAGGTTGAGTTGGCGAATATCATAGAACCTAACTGACTGCATTCCATTCAAAAACTCCCTATCTATATACACAAAAGGGACATAACATCAGTAATGTTGGAGGCGTAGAAGGAACCACCTCTGAAATATCATTGGGTACTCAATGGAACCTTAGCACTGGATATAACAAGGTCTAATCTCAGAAATACCCAGGGGATAGGAAGACAAATTTCATTTACCAAGTACATTTTCAACACTAGGTAACTTCACCAAGCAGGATTTCCTTCCACAAAAGTACTACATTCACGCATGTCTTTAGATTCCTGAATATCAAGCCTACTTGCATCATTTAACATGTAGGTCCAGTCATAAAAACTTACAACAATCTACCATTTAATGAAGAAAGCATACCCTTTCATGTTCGCTTGCTCCTAGTGTCGTATGCGCACTCCGTGCCACTCCCGCTCGTCGATCGTCGAGACCTCACTGGTATCTCCCAGCCAATGTTAGGGGTACTCTGCCTCCCCCTTATCCCCCCGAGCCGCAAAGGGGCCACACACTATCCAGATGGTACGTCTAGCTCCCAGCTCACGTCGCAAAGCCGAGATACCACTCCTATCTGAGATGGGAAATCCCAAATCCCCACAAGTAAATCAATCAAGTCACTAATTCGGCAGCGTAACGTTATGCTAACAGTTGATCCCCTTCTTCCTCCTCCTTCCTCCCTTTCATAGAGTTCTAGAACTTCCAATCTTTCCCTATTCTCATTTAATTTAAGTTTTACATAAAAAAACTTCTAAAAATTATCCATCATACAAGTGTCAATCATCCCCCACATTCCTCAAATAATTATTTTCTTTAATTTATTAAATTGTCTTATTTCCCTCACCCACCTAGAGTTACTCCTAAATTTACTCCTAGGTGTCCCTAGATTCCCTTACAGGTTTTAAAGACTTTCCCTAAAATGAAGTTGCTAATTTAGTTCAATTTAGTAGGTTCTTAATAGCAGATTCTTTACTATGTTGACCTCTTCCTTTTTACCATAAGTTCCCCTCTTTCCATTTTATGTTACCTCCATCCCCTAGTTTACTAAATTTTATAATTTCCCCCTTTCCCCTTTTCATTAGAGCTAAAAATGATAGTTGCAATTTAACCCCTTTTTCCCTTTTATTATTAATTCAACATCTTTTTAAACTATCAAAAATTAAAAATAATTAATTTCTTCTTTATATTTTATATTCACAACTTTTAATTAATTTATTACACTCTTCATTTTACCCCAAAAATTTATGAAGACCAAAATTATTACTTAAATGGTTTTTATTTTAAATTTCACTATTTTAAATTTTTAGAGATGTTTTCTCAAGGGTAGACAAAATTTTACCCCTAGCAAAGTTTCAGACTTAGGACTTAGATTCTGAATTGGGCGGCATTTAATTAGGGAAGTTGTTTTTAAAATTTCTTAATGTGTTGTCTGTCTTAGGGCCATCTAGGTTCCTTCCTTTATCATCATCAATGCAACGTGCCCTTCAGGATGCATTATGTGCTCCAAGGGTGCCACTCACCTCCTTTGTTTCTTTTTCATGACGTTCCCTTTAGGATGCACCATGTGCTCCAAGGGTGCCACTCACCCTTTCATTTCTTTTGCATGACATGCCCTTCAGGATGCACCACATGCTCCAAGGGTGCCACTCAATTCTTGACTGATTGGTAGGCATCAATAACCCCTGGAGTCAACACTCCGTCAGGTGAACTTGTGGAAGACTAAGGGATTCTAAGGAATAAGGGCCCCACCTTATTGCACGCCCCTTAGAATAATTGTGAGTGACTGTCACAGTCTTCCCTGACAACATCGTGGGTCCTCTTGAACTAGGTAATCGTTAACCTACAGTTCGAGCCACGACGGGAGTGCGAGTAGGCTATGGAAGGGTTGTTGTCCACACCTCTCCCTCAACCTCTCTGGTAGTCATGTGTGGCCCCTTTACTCCATATGTGAGTCTGGTCGGCAAGCTATCATTAGCCTGCATCATCAACAATCATGTCAGAACATGTCCACATTATATCATCAAATCAAATGTAATATCACAGTAAATAAATCATCCCAAATAACACACTCCCTGACTCAATCCAAAGTCCAAGGGGTTCCATCGATGCCTCTGTATCCTCAAGGTCCAAAACCCTGCACGCTCAGTAAAACTGAGTCAATAGTACCTGCCTATGTCAATGCAGAAAAAACATCATGTCATCTATCATAATGCATCATAATGAAGGACAAATGTTTAATATCATAATAGTCCAGATCACTTGCGAGCAAGTGTCATCAAAGAATAATTTTTCTCAGTGCGCTAGAGCGGGATGTTACAATTTACACAAACCAAAACTCTGTGTGTTACTTACTTTTATATTTATTTTTTTTCTTTCAAATCAGCTAACCTAGTTTTATTTACAGTGGAAGTAAAACTTACCGAAAAAGTGAAAAAACGTAAATCAAAACTAAGAAAACAAATTGGTATGTATAGTGAGAGTTTGGAAACTGATCATTGCATAAAATTCTTCAGGTAACGTCTGTTGATAGGGGCGTTGAGGATTTTACGATCCATATTTTCTAGCAGAAATGAGTTTTTTCCTTGAACAAATGTGACTTTAAATGGTCCACACCATATATGGTCGAATTTGTCATGCTTTCCTGAGTCTTCTTTCCTATCATCCCACTTTAAAACTAGGTCACTAGGGATTAAATCCATATCTTTATCTTTTTGGTCAAATAGGGATTTTATGTTATCCTGATACTTCTAAAGTTTCTCATCTATTTCAGCCATATTCTGTTGGACTTTGATTAGTTGATTTATTCTTCTGGTAACGTGATTTGGCTCTTCCTTTTCATCTTTCCAAAGTTTCATTATAGGAAGAGATAGGTTTATGGATAGTACCACATCAGTCCGGTACACCATTTGAAACAGGGACATCCTGATTGATTTATTGGTGCCTATTCGATTTTCCCACAAAGCATATTTTAAATGCACATGCCAGGCTTTCTTATTCTCATTCAACACTTTCTTAATTATGGTGATTAATATTTTATTTGATGATTCAACTAATCCGTTTCCTTGAGGATAGTGCGTTGTGGAATGTCCCAGTGCAATATTGTACTTTTGTCAAAAACTGACCATCGTCATAGATTTGAATTCATGTGCATTATCTATAACTATCTTCCGAGGATAGCCAAATCTAGATAATAAAAAAATCCTCCAAGAAATTTATCACCACCGAATCTATAGCGTTTCTGGTCGGAATAACTTCTACCTATTTGGTGAAATAAACCATAGCGGTCAGGATCCATTTGTGTTTCGCGCTAGAGTGTGGATTGATTTCACCGATAAAATCTATCCCCCATTGTTGAAACAGGGCTTCTGTTTTAACTAGTACAAAAGCTAACACAGAAAGGTTTTGTTTGCCTGAAAATAATTGATAAGGGTTACAGGCTCTGACTTTACCACTTACATCAATGAACAATTTAGGCCAATAATATCCTTCTCTCAAGATTTTATTGGTCGTTTCTCTCCATGCATGATGTCCTCCACACACTCCTTCGTGAAATTCATTTATGACTCTCCGTTTCAGATTCTACCAAGCAACTTAGTAAAAAACCCAGAGGATCCTTCCAATACAATTTGCTATCCATGATACAATATTTTACTACGTGCAATTTCAACATTCTGGCTTTAGAAGGAGTTATATCTTTTGGGCATTGAAGATTCAAGGTAAGAGGCTATATCTTTATACCAAGTTGAAGAAGAGAACTTCTCCTCAATTTGAGTTGTAGGTATTTGATCGTTGAATTCGTCTATGTCCAAAAATCCTTCGCAGTCTTGCAGGATATTTATTCTGAGCGTTTTGAAATTAGATTCGTCTAGTATCTTATCCAAACCTTGTCCTTTGAAGAGCTTTGTTGGTTTCACCTCCATATCAAATTCTTGAATTTTAGCAAGCCATTGGCCCCTCTTTTCGTCACTATTGGGTTGCACCAGTATATCTTTAACGAAACTGGTGGGTATATATGCAATCACTTTAGAATGTAATACATAGGTCCTGAAATCTCTTAAGGCCTTTACCATTGCATATGCCTACTTTTACATTATATTGTATTTCAATTCTGGATCTCTAAGGGTTTTTCTGAAGAATGTTATTGGTTGTTCAAACCCTTCTTCGTTCTTCTGTAGGAGTACTGCAACAATTGTGTGTTCGGATGTGAATGAGAAAATTAAGAATTCCTTTAGATAATATGGACTTGCCAGCACTTGTGCTTCACCTATGACCTTCTTGATGCGTTCAAATGATTCTTTGGCTCCAGTCATCTAGTTAACCTCGTTGTCCTTTTTAAGCATATCTGTAATCAATTTCATGTTTTCAGTGAAGTTTGGGATAAATCTTCTTAAAAAATTGATCTTTCCTAAAAATTACTGAATTTATCTTCTATTTCCGGGAATATTGATAGTATCTATAGCTTCAACCCTTTTCAGGTCAATTTTAATTCCATCTCGAGATACAATGTGGCCCAAGAGTTTTCCTTCCTGCATTGCAAAGTGGGATTTCTTGGGATCTAAAGATAAACCGAATTTGCGACATTTCTCAAATGTTGGTTTGAGGTGTATTAAATGTTCTGCATCAGATTTAGAAAATACAGTTAGATCATCAAGATAAATGACAACGAACTTATCTCTTTCACCAACAAAGGTGATTTCCATAGTTCGCTGGAAGGTGGCACCTGTGTTCATCAAACCAAATGGAATTTTTTCATACATAAAGGTACCCCATGGGGTGGTGAACGCATTTTTTTATATATCATCCTCGTGGACTGCAATTTGATTATAGCATGAAAAGTCGTCGATCATAGACATTCTATTTTCTCCGACCAATTTTTCCAATACATGATCCATTTTAGGTAATGGATAATTATCTTTGAGGGATGATTTATTTAAATTTTTGAAATCCACACGCACTCTGATTTCACTGCTTTTCTTCTTGACTGGGACTAGGTTGGCTACCCACTCGGAATACCTGAGTGGTATAATGATTTTAGCATCGAGAATTTTTCTTACTTCCCATTCAATCAAAGGAAGTAGTATGGGATTTATCTGTCTGAGCTTTTGCCTGAATGGTTTAACACCCTACTTTAGAGGAATCTTGTGTTTGATCACGTTGGTATCATAAGTTATTAGTTCATCATAAGACAAGGAAAAAATGTCCTTATACTTCTTGAGTAACTCCACATATTTTCTTTTCATTTCATGGGGAAGGTATTTAGATATTTTTACCAGCTTAGCAGTTTCCTTGGTGCCTATATGACAATCTTCAACTTCTTTAGGCTGAGGCTGCAAGGTAGACTTTAATGGAATGTCATCGTGATCAAATAATCTCTCCAAAGGAATTAGACCTTTAGGGATCTGATTATTTTTTAGCACTATCATGTGATGATTGATGATCTTATCTCGGAACTCCCAAGGGTCTTCTCCTTCCTGCATGATCCAAGCGGGGTCATTCTAATTTTCTTGGTCAATATGTGTTTCAGCAAAGTCGTCTACCATTTCTAAGAATTGTCTGATTTTTTCATGATATTCAAACACCTTCCAGTGTTGTATCTTGTTCGGTATTGAGGGTTTGTGCGTCATTTCTATGTGATACTTCAATTTGAAAGTAGTAGGGGGTACAAACGTTGAAGTTGTTTTGGCCAATGAATCTGCCCGTTGATTTTCTGTTCTGGGGATGTAGTGAACATTAACCGACGAAAAAAAAATTCAATTAGATCCCAGACACAATTTATGTAAGACCTCAACCTTAGGTGTTTGGCCTGGTACTGTCAATTTATCTGTTTTACGATTAATTCTATATCGCCATAAATTTCCAAGTTTTTAATGTTCAAATTCCTGGAAGCCTCTAATCCTAAGACAAGGGCTTCGTATTCGCACACATTATTGGTGTAATCGATGTCCCATTGTAACCTATAAGAGAAAGGGATAACAAACTCGTCTCTGGGTGCCACAAAAATCACTCCAGCTCCTTCTCCTTCACATGACGAAGCACCATCGAAACACATTTTCCAAATTCCCATACTATATACATTTTTATTTGTCTTTTATGATTTTTCTTTTTTTGTACAACTTTTTTCTATACATTCATCTATATCATCATCAATTGATAAAATACAATTTCCTAAATCCTAATCTGTGACATAAACATGGTAATTATTTGGATTATGTGGATCACTTACTATATATTCTAGCCTTGCTTCTTTGTACAGACGTGTGAACTGTCCGTCGAAGATCAACATTGTAGCGTACGTCATGTCGAGTTGGGGGGATCCTCCAAGCTTGGTGCCCCAAGACCTGGATAACAACATGCCATACTTTAGGGAATATCAGCAAAAACTACATCCATCAGAACACTTTTTACTGAAATTTGAGCAATATTTACCACTAAATATTTAATCATGCCCACACATTTTACTTTTCTCGAATCAAAGGAATATAGATCTCTATATGGTCTAGTAATTTCAAGACCAATTATATCCATAATACTTTGGGCATCAGATTGTGTGAAGCTCCAGAATCTAACATGCAATTATGGAGCAGATGATCATGCACAGTTAGCGTAATGTAGAAAGGAGAGACAGTATCTCTGGCACCTTCAAAATGCAGACTGAAAATTATATTTGGCTTATCATCTTCCAAATTTATAACGTCGGCCTGACTTTCAATATCTGGAAAATTTATCATTTTGGCAATTTGCTTTTTGTATGTAGGATTTTTTTGCCAGTTCAACTAGAGGTTCTAGGATCTTTGTTTTATTCATCTCATTTTCTAGGTTGAAACCTTCTGTTAACTAATCAGTCTCCCTGGTTTGGATATCTATCTCCTTTTTTCTGACTTGTTGGCCTGTGTTGCTTATTTTTCAGTTGTTTTTATTTCTACAGTCTGTGTTTCAACTGCTTTGTTTTAACAGTTTGTATCTCAGTTGTTTTTGTTTTGGCATTCTACGAGTCAACTCCTTTTATTTTGGTAGTATGTGCTTCAGTCCTTTATGGAGATGGCACATATGTTTCACCTCTTAGAAATATTTTCTTCGGTTGGGCAGTTGCTATAGTTTTACTTCTAGGCCTTAAATTATACTTTTTTTGTAGATCGGCCATTATATTATCATTGATTCCTTGATAAGTGGTGCATACCCACTCGGCCCTTAGGTTGAGGATCCTCTTACGAGATCGTTCTTTGTTTCCCTTTGATATGGATCATCTCTTTCAATTCCTTTCTTGAATATTCTTTCTTTTGATCCACAGGTCCTTTCGGAAGCTTCCCTGGAACGAATGGCACTAGGTGCAAGCTCCCCCTTCTCCGCATGACCACCGGCTATGACCAAGGCCTAAATTGAAAGTCACTTGTCACAACTCACATCTCGCAAGTTCGTGAGTCAAGACTCTTGACTCTTCCTGTCCAATCCCGCAATATCTGAGATCGCGAGACGGGTATAACTCCTTCCCTTGTCAGTTCCCTCCACGTGTGACCACCGGCTAGGCTTCCCACTAGCGCTTCTCACCTTTCGCCACTTTGCAAGTCAAAAGGTTGGACTTCTGTCCCCTTATCTTATGAACCCTCGAGACACGAAAAGTCAATGGGGTGTTGACTCTCTTCAATGAACAATGCGTGTCCGCCTATCTATTCCATGGGCCCACCTTGCGATTCTGCCACGTGTTCCTTATGCTCCACTTCGCACTATGCCACTTCACTCTCCAAAGTGTTGTCTCCCTTGTACCACAACACCTGAAGTGTCGAGATCCCAAACTCCTCTATACTCCTTATCACAACTCGCGACCTTGCAACTTCTCTTTCTAATCTCTCAACTCTTCAATTGTCGAGACCCGAACATCCGATGTGCCTAAGCGCTGAACTATCAAATTTTGAGACATCGTCCACGTGGTCCCACAACGAAACTTCTCTCCCTTTCGAGAATTTGCCTTTCGCAACCTAGAGTACCCAACTTTTGGGCTCTCACCTCGTGAACCTCTGAGTTTGCGAGATCTCTAGATATCTGCCACCTGTCCTTCCCGGATGGACGGCTCTGATCCACTCACCACTCGCTACTCGCCTTTTGCGAATTTGTGAACATTGATGCAAAATCTTCGACCCTTCAAATCACAAAACCCCGAAATGAGATTTCCCGAGTGATCCAATGGCCCTCGCTGACTTGGCTCCGACGGGCCTGATTTCTTCTGAACTTACTCTTGAGGAAAGCTCGTCGTAACGTAGTTGCTTCTCTGTAAGATCTGATGACTCTTGTGACTTTGCGAATTCTTCTCAACGAATTTCGACCATCCATTTCTTCCTGGAGAATTCCTGCAAATTTAACCAAGTATTTCTCCGTGGAACTTACCTGCCTGCAACGCAAACTTGCTACCCCTCCTTTCAACGCCTCAAGGCACCAACCTTCTGTATTTTTCTTCAAAAACTACGAAGACCCTATCCCTCCTGAGATTTCTCCAACTCCGAGTCTTAAATAATACTCCTGCACACACTCCTTGCGGTGAATCCTTCAATTACTTCAAAGAATTGAAGTCCTTCGACTCTGCGCACTCCCTGCAACAGTAGTCCTTCAACAATTTCTCAGGTTCACAAACTCTAAGACTTTACTCGACCTACACACACCTTGCATGACTCTTGTGCTCAACTTGCACTTTTGCAAGAATGAGAACAGTTGTTATCCCTCCTGAGCTTTCAGAGATGAACTCCGATTTTTGTCAACGCACTCCTTGCGGACAAACTTCACTGCACTCCTTGCAGGAATTTTACTCACTCGGGAAGAGAAACAATTGAAACTCATTCCTTACTCTCCCTCCCAGATTTCAAACATTTAACTAGAAATCATACACACATGGCATAAACAACAAATGCATGACAGAAGGAGTAGAACATTCATGAGCATAACATTCAACAATGCATACACAGAGAATATATGAGAACCATGAGTCCGAATCAAGGATTTTTGTATTAATCCAAAACTTTTGTACATGGAATTCTTCTACACATCTCTCTTCTTCTTATCTTCTCTCCTCTATCTTGACAATCATGTTACAACTATACAATCAGGGTTTTTATATCCTGTTTCCCTCTTGCGCTCTAAAACTGTCTAATCTAGAATTAAATTCTATCTACCTACATTCATTACACATAAAGTCTCCTATCTACTATGGATGAGAGCGGATCGCTCAAGGTCCTTTTACAATAATACAAGCATGCCTCCACTTAATGACTTCATTAATATTTCAAAAAAATTTCAAAAATTGTGCTCGATGATTTTCCAGCTGTCTCTTATCTCCATGTTGTCTCGCTACTGGCTATGCTTGCACGCCCTTGCGATGCTCCTGCATCATACTCCCTCGCTTGAAAATTTTCATGGGCTCCTGTCCATGAGCTCGTGCACGGTCTGTCCATGCTTCTGGATTTTTACTTCGTTATCCAAGCTAGCATCTTCAACTGGATGGCCCTTCCACTTGACCAAGTATTCAAAGTATTGCTTTCGCCTGGTCCTCTTATCAACTCTTTTGTCTAGTATGCGCTCCATCTACGGATTTTCTGCAATTGGCATTTGTTTTGTCCATTGAATCTCTGGTTGTTCACTACTTGCTTTTGCTTCCTCATCTTTGTAAGGGTACAAATCTGAGACATTGAATATCAGATAAATTCCGATCCCATCTGGTAATTCAATCTCATATGCATTCACCCCAAATTTCTTCAAGACCTTACATGGTCCGATTTTCTTCATCTTCAGTTTATTATATGTTCCACTCAGGAACCTTTCCTTTCTCAAATGTGCAAGGATCAAATCACCAA
>ML803046.1:101249-116680 GCA_009831015.1 Picea engelmannii
AGTTGCGTCACTGGTTTTCTGACATGGAATGAAATGTGCCATTTTGGAAAATCTATCCACTACCACAAAGATTGAGTCAAACCCTCTTTGTTTTCTTGGCAACCCCAATATGAAGTCCATGTTGACGGCATCCCATGGCCTGTCAGGTATGGGTAATGGCTGATATAAGCCTGCATTCTATCTCTTTCCTTTCGAATGTTGACAAATTCTACATATGTCCACGAATCTTTTGACGTCTGCTCGCATTCCTAGCCAAAAATATGACTAATTCAACTTTGAGAATGTCTTGTCATGACCGAAATGTCCAGCCAATCCTCCACTATGTTTCTCCTTCAACAAATTCTCCCTCATGGAGCATTTTGGAATACAAAGTTGATTACCTTTAAACAGTAATCCTTCCTGGATCATGTATTCTACCCATTGGCTTCTATCCCTAAGAATTGGATTCTCAGCTACTTCATACGCCTCTTTAAAATCTGGATCATCTCTGTACATGTCCCTGAGATCATCAAAACCCAATGTTTTGACTCTGAACTCCTGCAATAGAAAACATTTCCTGCTCAAAGCATCAACAACTTTGTTAGCAGTTCCAGAAATATGTTTAATCACAAAAGTGAAATTTTGCATATATTCAACCCATTTAACCTGTCTTTGATTCAACTTCTCCTGTTGATTCACAAATTGCAATGCATGACTATCACTATACAAGATAAACTCCTTCGGGATTAAATAATGTCTCCATTTTTTTCAATTCTTGAATAATAGCATAGAATTCTTTATCATATGTGGAGTATTTTATCTTGGCTTCATTCAGATTCTCGTTGAAATATGCTATCAACCTGTCTTCTTGACTCAAGACTACCCCTATTGCAAATCCACTTGCATCACATTTTACTTGAAATGTCTTTTGGAAATCAGGCAACACCATAATTGGTTGTTCTGTGATTTTCCTTTTCGGCAAATTAAAACTTTTCTCAGCTCTTCCATCCATTGAAAAGATTTGTGTCTCTTCTTCACTGTGTCCATCATCGGTGCACTAATTACACTGAAATTCCTAATGAATTTTTGGTAGAAACTAGCCAATCCGTGAAAACTTCGAACTTCAAAGATATTCTTTGGTGATAGCCAATTCTTGATTACCTCCACCTTATCTTGATCCATCCTCAACTTATCTGCAGAAATAACAAACCCCAAATAAATGAGCTCTGTCTTCATGAATGAGGACTTCTTCATGTTTATCAACAACTTCTCTTGCTGTAACCTTTTCATCACTGTAGGCAAATGTTTCAGATGCTCTGCCTTTATTTTACTAAAAATCAGTATGTCATCAAGATACACAATGACAAATTTTCCGATGAAATCCTTCAGTACTTCAGTCATCAATCTCATGAAAGTACTTGGCACGTTTGTTAAACCAAATGGCATGAAAAGTCATTCATACAACCCTTCGTTAGTCTTGAAGGTTGTCTTCCATTCTTCACCTTCTCTCATATGAATATGGTGATATCCACTTTTCAAATCAATCTTTGAAAAAAATTTGGCTCCATTCAAGCAATCCATCAGATCATCCATCCTTGGAAATGGAAATCTATACCTGATAGTTATTTTGTTAATTGCTCTTGAGTCAGTACACATCCTCCAACCTCCGTCTTTATTCATACTAAGTATTGTTGGAACAACACACAGACTCAAGCTTTCTCTGACCAAACCTTTGTCCAACAAATCCTGGACTTGTCTTTTGACCTCTTCATTCTCCTGTGGCGTCAATCTGTACGCTACTTTGTTTGGAAAACTAGCTCCAGGTATGAGATCAATTTGATGACTTATACCTCTAATTGGTGGAAACGAACGAAGTAGTTTGTCCACTACTATGTCAGCAAACTCTTCCAGCAGTTCCTCAACCTATTCTGGTAAATCATCTACCCTTGTGCTGGTTAAAAAAATCTTTGGCTTCATGAACATAATGAATTGCAGTTCCTCCTTCTTCTTAACCTCTGTAAGAAGTTCCTTCCCACTCATGAGAAGTACAGTGTTGCTTACTTCAGGTTTCACCTCCTTATCTTTGATTGGAAGCAACATGTGCGTTCTCCCATTCTTCTCTAGGGTGTATGTGTTCTTCCTACCATCATGAATCACATTTCTATCATACTGCCATGGTCTACCCAACAATAGATGACAAACATCCATGGGAATGACATCACAGAGTATTTCATCTTTATACCCTCCTATTTTAAACTCAACTAAACATTGCTTAGTGACATTTACCTGATGTCCTTTTTGCAACTATGAAACTCTATATGGGCTTGGATGATCAATCGTCTCCAACTCTAGTTTTTCTACCATCTCTGTTGAAACGAGATTATCCATGCTACCACTGTCTATAAAAACTTTATATTTCTAGTCTTTGGTTTTGCACGCAGTCCGAAAAAGTCTGTTTCTTTGGACTGAACTCTCCACCTCCTTCTCTAGTGTCAAAAGAGCTTTTTGCATCATCAACGATCTTCTGCCTTCAGCATCCTCTGCCTCAACATTTCTCCTTTGTGCTTTGGAAATGTGAGTCTCTCCTTCCTCTTTCTTCTTGTCTGGACATTCATAAGACTTGTGTCTGACCTTTCTGCACATGAAGCATTTTATCACTCCACCTCTTCCTCTTCCTCTACCTCTAGTACGAGGGAAAATGTTGTTATCAACATACTCTTCTTTCTTATCAACATACTGCCTTCTCTGTGAGCTTCCACCTCTCTCAGTTTGAGTCTGAGGTTTCTTCCAGTCTTCCTTGGGTTTCTGATTTC
This sequence comes from Picea engelmannii, assembly GCA_009831015.1. NCBI lineage: Eukaryota > Viridiplantae > Streptophyta > Pinopsida > Pinales > Pinaceae > Picea > Picea engelmannii. The sequence continues at coordinate 104,042 of ML803046.1, forward strand.
TATCCTGGGCAACTGATTTGCCTCTGGCTTGATTTCTGCCTCGGCCTCTTTGACCTTGTTTTCAGCTAAGCTTCTCTTCCACCTTTAGAGCCATTAGATAAGCATCTTCCACCATTTGGATGGTCATCATGCTCATCTCATCCTAAATTTCATATCTCAGGCCATTCATATACCTAGCAACCTTTTCATCATTACTTTCACGATGAACTACTTTGATGTTTAGCCTGTAGAACTCTTCAGTGTACTCCTTCACTGTCACCAGCTTCTGTCTCAAGTTCTGCATTCTTCGAAATAGAGAAATTTGATAATCTCTGGGAATGAATTTCGCTTTCATCTTTGCAATCATCCTATCCCAACTCTTCATTTTCTGCTTACCTTGGAAGCATCTGTCAGCTTGCAGTTCATCCCACCACAATGCTGCATGTCCTTTAAGTCTCGTGACAACATGTTTGACCTTCTTGTCTTCTTCGACATCTTCATAGTCAAAATATGTGTCCAGAGCTCTAATCCAGTCTAGAAGCTCTTCAGCATCCAAGTTTCCCTCATAAACTGGAATGTCCATTTTGGCTCTTGCACTCATCCTTGCAACAACTCTAATCAAGCGTTCATTTGTTGCATCTTCTATTGAAATTTCTTCTTCTTCATGTCCAGTGTCATCTTCACTTTCGAACTCATTGACATCTCCAATATCAGTTGTGCACCTTTGTTTTATTTCCACATCCACGAGTCTGGCGTGAATGTCATGTAGATCTCTTTCCACTTCTAGATTCTACACCTGCTTGCCCCTTCCTTCTAGCATTTCCCTTTCCTATGGCGGATCAGGTGTTTGCCTATCTCTTCTCCTCAGTGGCATGGCTGAAATTCCTTCTCTCTTTTCCTGCCTGAAATATACAAACAAGAATCATGCTCTAATACCAGATGGTGCAGACCCACTTGACCCTCAGGTCGAGGATCCACTTACAGGATTGTTCTTCATTTACCTTTGAGCCGGATCGGCTCTTAAAACTCCCTGCTTGAATCTTCTTTCTTTTGATCCACAAGACCTTTCGGAAGCTTCCCTGGTGCGAATGGCACTAGGTGCAAGCTCCCCCTTCTCCGCATGACCACCGGTTATGACCAAGGCCTAAACTGAAAGGCGCTTGTCACAACTTGCCTCTTGCGAGTTTGTGAGTCGAGATTCTCGACTCTTCTTGTTCAATCCCATGATCTTAGAGATCGCAAGATGGGTATAACTCCTTCCCTTTTCAGCACCCTCTGCGCATGACCACCAGCTAGGCTTTCCACTAGTGCGTCTCTCCTTTCGCCACTTCGCAAGTCGAAAGGTTGGACTTTTGTCCCCTTATCTTACGAACCCCTGAGACACAAAAAGTCAATAGGGTGTTGACTCTCTTCAATGAACAACGCGTGTCCGCCTGTCTATTCCATGGGTCGACCTTGCGATTCTGCCACGTGTTCCTTACGCTCCACTTCGCTCCCTGAAGTGTTTCCTCCTTTGTACCATGACACCTGAAGTGTCAAGATCCCACACTCCTCTATACTCCTTATCGTAGCTCATGACCTCGCGACTTCTCTCTCTAATCTCTCAACTCTTTAATTGCCGAGACCCAAAAATCCGATGTGCCTAAGCGCCTAACTACCGAATTTTGACACGTCGTCCATGCAGTCCCACAATGGAACTTCTCGCTCTTTCGGGACTTCACCTTTCGCAACCTAGAGTACCCAAATTTTGGGCTCTCACCTCGCGAACCTCCGATTTCCCGAGATCTCTAGATCTCTACCACTTTTCATTCTCGGATGGATGACTCTGATCCACTCACCACTCGCTACTCACCTTTCGTGACTTTGCGAACCTTGATGCAAAATCTTCGACCCTTCAACTCATGAAACCCCAAAATGAGATTTCGCGAGTGATCCAATGGCCCTGGCTGACTTGGATCCTATGGGCTTGATTTATTCTAAACTTATGCTTGAGGAAAGCTCGTCATAACATACCTTCTTCTCTACAATATCTGATGGCTCTTGTGACTTCGTGAATTCTTCTCAAAGAATTCTGACCGTCTGTTTCTTCCTGAACAATTCTTACGAATTTAAGCAAGTATTTCTCCGCGAAACTTACCCGCCTGCAATGCAAACTTACTATGCCTCCTTTCAACGCCTCAAGGAACCAACCTTTTGTACTTTTCTTCGAAAACTGCGAATACCATATCCCTCCTGAGCTTTCTGCAACTCCAATTCTTAAAGAAGACTCCCACGCACACTCCTTGCAGTGAATCCTTCAATTACTTCAAAGAATTGAAGTCCTTCGACTTTGTGGACTCCCTGCAGTAGTAGTCCTTCAACAATTTCTCAGGTTCACAAACTCTAAGACTTTACTCAGTCTGCGCACACCTTACATGGCTCCTGTGCTCAACTTGCACTTCTGTGAGAATGAGAACAATTGTTGTCCCTCCTGAGCTTTCGGAGATGAACTCTAACTTTTGTTAACGCACTCCTTATGGACAAACTTCACTGCACTCCTTGCAGGAATTTTACTCACTCAGGCAGAGAAACAATTGAAACTCATTCTTTACTCTCCCTCCCAGATTTCAAACATTTAACAAGAAATCATACACACATGGAATAAACAACAAATGCATGACAGAAGGAGTAAAACATTCATGAGCATAAAATTCAACAATGCATACACAGAGAATATATGAGAACCATGAGTCTGAATCAAGGCTTTTTGTATTAATCCAGAACTCCTGTACATGGAATTCTTCTACACAGCTCTCTGCTTCTTCTCTTCTCTCCTCTATCTTGAAAATCATGTTACAACTATAAAATGAGGGTGTCTATATCACGTTTCCCTCTTGCACTCTAAAACTGTCTAATCTAGAATTAAATTCTATCTACCTACATTCATTACACATAAAGGCTCCTATCTACTATGGATGAGAGTGGATCGCTCAAGGTCCTTTTACAATAATACAAGCATGCCTCAACTTAATGACTTCATTAATATTTCAAAACATTTTCAAAAAGTGTGCTCGATGCTTTTCTAGTTGTCTCTTATCTCTGTGTTGTCTCGTTGTTGGCTATGCTTGCACGCCCTTGCAATGCTCCTGCATCAATAGGAAGAATCTTTTGTAGTATTTATGCCATAATCATTATTAGACCTATGTTCTACCTTTAAATACCTTTCATAATCCTGCCTCGTCAAATGAGGTTGTTGATAATTTTCACCAAGATTATTTATATCTTCCTCTAATTCCTCAAATTCTTGCATGTCATCTCCTCCTATAATTTTTTAGGGTTAGGGTTTCTCCTGAAATCATTTTTAGCGAACTGATCCTCTTTAGATTGATCTAGTTCCATCTTCAAAATTTTGTTTCATAGTTCTTTAATTATTTTTTCCATGTCATCCATTTTATCTTTCGAGGACCTCCCAGATCCATAGGGTCCTGCTTCTTCTCTAAATCGCCTGGTTTCTTTATTTCTCGTTTCGACTTTAGTTTTTAATTTTCTAGATTCCATCATATTTGACTCAATATCTACATCATCATCTTTCATTCTAGTGATATCATAAGCTCTCCTATCTCTCAATAATAGAGAAAAACCGGGCTCGAAAGATCCGACGAAAGTTAATTTTGTTGCAGGTTGGGAAGGTTTAACTTCAACTGGGATCTTGTTGTATAATTTATTAAATATTTGAGTGAATTGGAGAACTGTTTCTGAGTTCTTCTTTCTAAAATCTCTAAACTCATTTAAATAATAAAGATGATCTTTTCTTTCTCTGCATTGTCTGAGAAAGGCACTTTCTAACTTATCATAAGATCCTATTGAACCCGCCAACAGTCCTTCGAACCAGGTTCTTACCTGTCCTTCGAAAGTTTGGACTAACAGTCATGAATAAACATCCTCATGGTCGAGGCCAAGAATGTCGACAAATTGATCAAAGAAATTTATGTGCTCAGTCGCAGTTAGGTCTCCTTCTCCTGTAAACTTTGGCAGGTTTTTCATATAGTTTTCAGGTAAATCATGGAGAGGGACTGGGAGGACCAAAGGAGCATATATGGAAGGTACTTTAGCGAAAATTCTAGGATGTAGGAGTGGTCCATGACCACCTCCTCCTCCTCCTACGGCACCATGTCCTCCTCCACCTCCACCAACACTGCCTTCGCCTGCACCACCTCCTCTGGTAGTAGCCATTGACAATCTAGGGGATGGAACTTGGAGATTGTAGAGAGGTTTTTCAAAGACGTGAAGCGACCTTTCGGCTACTTCAGGATGTAGTAAAAGGGGGTATGGAAATTTACCGTCAGGAGACAGAAAAATTGAAAAGGGAGGAAAGAAAAGATGAGGGTTGGGTTCTTCACACTTGCAATATATGTAAATGGGGGAACTAGCGGGAGTCAAATCAGAGTGTATGATATATTCTTCAAAACTTTGGGAAGTTGGAAACTTTTCTTTGGGAACTGATGGAATATCAATCAAGGCAGGTATTGAGATGGTCTCTTTACCTTTATTGGTAAAGGAGGTAGTTGAATCAGTTTTGGCCTTTATCTCGGATGAAACCAATCTAGGGTTTAAGATTTCATCTTCAGTTCTATGAGTCGATGTTTGTCCGAAAAGGATTTGGGTGGAAACTTCTTACGGAGTTAACAATTCAAGTGGAAACTTAGCATTAAACTGTGTGGGTTTAGGTTGGTAAAATTTTCTTGTGGACACAATGGTTTGCTTAAGGTATCCCCTTGGTTTTAAAATTTTTCAGGGTCAGAAACGGGCGTGGTCTGCTCACCATCTGGGTTTTGTCTAGTATTCCTTCGACTGAATGCCAATTTATTAATTGTTGGAGTCGCCAAGTGAAAAATAAAAACTAAGACTTATAATGTATTCAATCTTTGTTCACTATCAAAGAGAGAAACTTACAATGTCGTTCTCCCAAGGAAAACTATATTCGTTTCTCCGTCCCCGACAACAGTGCCAAAAATATGTTGTTCCTGAGTTTGTACTTAAGGCTCAAAGCACAAGGTCAGGCATCAGGAAATGAGGAAAGTTTAAAGTTTGCTTTTTCTATCTCAGTTATGTGAGAAAAATTCCTTAAATTGAATTAATAGTATGACATATCAGAGGTTGTTTTTCATGTCTGAGTTAAATTTGAAAATATTGGATGTAATGAGAGAAAAAAATAAAGCTGTTAGACAAAGTAATGAATCAAATACAAAGGAATCTTAATTTGTTATAGAAGAAAATAGATAATATAACCTTAAATGATGCATAAAATGTAGCAATCTAATTAATTCATAGGTTTTGTATCTACTATCAGTAAATAGTAAATATAGAGGAAAATCTATTTGTTATTAGATAACTAAGTGAAACATAACTAGAGTAGATGTTGTACTAAATTGTGATCAGGAATTCATCAAGGAAATATATGAAAACTTGCTAGAATGTGGAAATACAAAAGAATGCATAACTCAAATGGGCGAAATGTGGAATCTCTGGTCTGCACTTGTTTTAATTCTCAATGAGGAGAGTTTTCTCGATTACAATTAGAAAGAAGCAACCCTTTGTTCATTCTTTCAAATATGCATTTATACAAAAGTTCTCAACCTCAAACGGTTGGAATTCCTCTATCTTCAGAATAATTAAAAGTACAAAATATAGAAACTGAAACATTTGATTTGCAATATTCTTGATCTTCTCGTTATGTTTGCATGAACATTTTCCTTTCCTCTCTTATAGCTCCAAAATAGATAATGTACACAGATTGTATCCATTTGTTTCCATAGGTACTACCTTTTCCTTGTTCAATACATTTAATGCACCTTCCCACAAATTCGGCTGCCAACCCGGAAGATCCTATTAAGTTATTATCCTGAAAAATGTATAATTTCTTTTCCAACTAAGACAAACTCTCTTATATTCTCCTATGCTCTGAAATAATAGACTACAGTTGTAGATTAGGCTTCACTATCCATCTATCTATTTGAGAAATATCGACATGTTTTATTTGTGATATTTCATCTTGGGCTTCTTCCATATTTGTTTTAATTTCAAGCTGATGTTTGGCTATAGTAATCTGACCCAGTGTTCTAGAACTATCTTCTGTATCGAAGCCTCATAATTCTTTGTTTAAGTGAACAAAAAAATTATTCACAAGACTCTTTCAATTCCTTAGCCATTTTCCTACCTTCGGCTATGTTTGACTCCCAAGACTTTAGTACTAGTTTTCTCTGAAATGGACAACCCAGAAGCCATAGCTCTTCCTTCTTTTACTGATGATATAACCGCTTGTTGGAAGGTAGTTCAGGCAACGAAAACCTCTCTCTCTCTTAAAACAATATTACTTAATGCTTCATCCATCACCTGAGAATTATTTTGGACGATTTTTACTTTAGAGAGAAGGCTTTGTTGAGCTATTTCCAGTTTCTTTAGCACCTCCAATGCTTGAGCTTGAAACAATTTTATATCCACAACCATTTTCTCAGTGGAACTAACCTTGTCTTGTAATTATTTTATCAACTCATCTTCCTGGATAGTCTGTCTTTCGCTCGCTTGCATCTTGTTATGCATTTCTCCAAGACTGGACTTGAGCAATTGAATTTCATGTTTATCACTAGCTATATCATGTTCCATTCCTTTGTTGACTTCTTCTCTCACATTATTTTCTATATTCCTTATTTGATTTTGCAAATAACTTATCATATGAGTCCTCTACTTCAGTCTTTCTTTCTGATTATTGACTGAGAATAGGTTATTTGTTGAAAAAACTCCCAAAGAGTTAGCTACCTCTTTAGAAAAATCTTCATATTCCAAATTTTGTCCATCCAATAATACTCTGTGTTTTTTTACCGTTGCACCCTCTTTCTGGTGCATTTCTTTCTTCACCACAACTTTAATTTTTGTACTGAAAAAGAAATTGGCGAGAGGTATCTCTTCAATAGAGATAGGCATGAGATCTCCTATGAGTATTACCTCTGGATATTGGTTTCCTCTAGTGGACTGTAATGGTGTGACAATCTGAATGGGGTTGTCGATTTCTATGGATAATTGTTTTTTGATCCCATCTGTAGTTGATTTATCTAGCTAAGAGACTGGCATATCTTATCCTTTCTTTATTAATGTCTCTGGTTGATATTTGGCCTGGTCATCAGATACCTCTGTTGTCAAGATATCTTTTTTCTAAGTCAAGATCTCAGACTCCTCTGAGTTTTCCAGGGCTTCTTGTTTTCTGGAGATTTTGACTTCTATATTTTTGGTCTATGTTTGCTATTTAGCAAGAGACATTAGGTTTTCCCCTTTTAATACTTTCGGAAGACTACTTCTTCGGTGTTTTTGGAAGTTGTAAAAATCAATCATTTTATCAGGTGATAGGGATTGAAATCGACTCAGAAATTCTTGGTAAGATATCACCCCTCATAATACTTCATCCTAAGGGGATTCTTCACGTTCATACTTTTTAAGATTGCAACTGGCCATATGGTTACCCACAACCTTCTGCGGTTTGTGCTTCTTAAATTCAATGCTAACCAATTTTATTTCTTCTAATGTCATAGCTTCCACTCTGGAGTGGCCTAAATCCAATAAAGAAAATACACAAATATGTAAGGGAAAAGATGTCCATACCTTTTTCTGCACTGCTTTGAGTTCCTTGCTAATCCCTCTGAGTACAGTTTGTCGTGAAACCTCGCGGAAGACCAGTCGGTCTGGTAAAAATTGTGGTAAACCATATCGGGGAACTGAACAACCGAAAACTCTGATGTAAGAGAATTGCTCCTCGATATACCAGGCTGCCACTTTGTCCATGTTAGCCACAACTGTATCTGAAATTCTAGGAGGTGGGTGACCAAAAATAGCAATGTGCATTGGCACCGCTACCCAATTACAGATTTCATAAAATAAATCCTTCGCCTAGTCTTCCCAGAGTTTTGAATGATAAATATGAGTTGGTTCTATGTTATCTGGATTCTAGCTTCATCCCATCAGCAGGAAAGGCGTCATGAAATAAATGGCATCCATAATATAGGATGACATGAAAAATGAAGTTGATTTCCCCTTGGATTTCTTTGCCTGGTATTTTGTAATTTCACTAGCCAGACTGTCCGACAATATCTTGGCCCAGTCGAAAGAATAACCTTCTGCCACTGTGTGTATAATGAGTACCCCTGGTAGAAAGAAATTGGTTCTGTTCTATTTTCCATAAATTATGCACATCATCATGGCTATATACATGAACTATGGTTGTAATGATGAGATTGAGTATATGTCATGAGAATCATCTCTGAACTTTTTGGGGCGTGAACACAAGTCTTTCATCAAATCCGAAAGTTTTTTTCCATATTGATCACACTCCTTCTTGCTAAAATTCTCTAGAAACTGGGCACTGTAAATGAAATTTGATGTTGAAGACAACTTATACATCACCTGTATGTGTTCTAGCCAAAATGACCCAATGACTACCTTCTGAGAATTGAAAATAGTTCTAGTTGGGATATCCACATGATCTAGTGCCCATTTAATCATGTCATTGTAGGGTAAAAGACTAGTCCTTGTTGCTACCTTATGCATCCCTGCCTGAGCAATAGTCTTGTATTCGATAGATAAGTCTTCCTTCTCGTTGTCACTTGAGTCATCAGGGCAGTTTACCAGTTCGTACTATAGGATGTTGAATACATTCATCCAGGTTTTAACTGTTTTTATACTTCTGGGTGAGGTATCAGAGATCACCTCTGAACTCTGGCCTAAACTCTCACTAGTCACTTTGATTTCTTTTCATGGTGGCATCATAGCAGTTCTTAAAAAAAAAACTGTTATTTGTCATAGAAAACGCACAGGACTGAGTATCTCGTTAAGCAAGCTCTGTGAAAATGTGAATGTAATTCAGAAAATGAAAAAACTTATTTTCCTTAAGCGTATCAATCTGTGTAAATCTTTTCTGACAATGCGTTTAATTCCTTTATTCAAAAGATTTGGGTGATAATGCAGGATCTTATTTGAAATCATTTCCCTAAATCAGCTATTAATGTCATTAATGGTCGATATTTCATGATCTAGGAAAAGCATAGAGATCATTTGAATTTACCCGCATTTCAAACCACTGTAAACTTTACAGGAGATAAGACTGTTTAAGGTGTTAATAAATCAAGTTTTACCCTGTTAATGAATCATGTTTAACCTTAATCAAATTCAGGGTTTGGAGTCCTGGGAGATCTTATTTGATTTCAATTTATGATCCCCGAATCGCAAAATCACGATTTGATCAATTAATATTAATCGAGTTTAACCTTTTAATTAATCATGATTAATTAAGGGTTTCACAACTTCGGGTATTGGGATTTCAAGTTGTCGTTCAAGAAAAGATTCTCGAAACGTGAAACTGCAATATGATTTAATTATCGTTAATCATTATTAATCATTTAATTAAATCGATTTAATTTCAAGCTAGTTTCGCAATTTCGTATATCGGGACTTTGGTGGTCGCTCGAGCCAGGATACCTAAATCATGAAGTCGCGATGTGATTAATTAGTACTAATCTCTTTTAACACCTTAATTAACATGGGTTAAAACTTTATCGTAGTTTCGCGATTTTGCATGTTGGGACATTGAGACTCTTTATATGCTAGACTGTTAGGTCTGTGAAACCCCGAAACCCGATATTTTGAAGACTGTTTTTAGTAATTTGACCCTTTAACTAGGGGGGTGGCTCCATAACTTTTAAGAATTTAGGATTGTTGTATTAAACGGAGGACCTCATCAATGGTGATATCCAAGTGTGCGTTTGTCTTTATTTAACGAGAATTAAACCTATTTAAGTCTAAAGCTTAGAAAAAAATATATGTTTCAACACACACTATTCCCTTGCCTCTATATGAAGTGTTTCCAATGGAACCATTGATCATCTATGCTCCCAATAAGGTAGAATTAGGAATTGATGAGGGTTTTAAAATCATCCAACTTAGTTATTAGTGGATCACCCTCCATCCCAAGTGTCTCTGTATGAATTTACCACTAGGTTAATGCATGATCCTCTAGTTTTTGTCTATTAAATAATTTTTTATGCTCTTCTTATATGTTATGGATATTGACATACAGTTCTAGCTTTTTCAACCAATGATTCAACTTAAAAACAATGATCTCATCTTTATCGGGTTATGCCAACTTTCTTTTCCATTTTAAACAAAGGTTGAGAAGGAGTGATGGCACTAGAGCTTATATTCTCGCTCTCATGCTCTTTTCTATACCCCTTTTCTAGCTCTTCATTATCTCCCAATTTCTCGACAGATACATCTTCTGATTTGGAGCTACCAACATCCATGATATGTACAAACTTATTTGATAAAGACATCATGAGGAGGGCCATGATGCAAGAGATATCAAGAACTTTCTCTTCCAACCTAAAAAATATATCTTCCTCTACATCTTAAGGATTTTTATGAATAGACTCATCTTCCATGGCTAGGATTTTGTGAGTTCCTTCTTAATCCAATCCCTAGATCCCGCAACTTTCCACAAATACTACAAAGAAAATTGATCTAATACCAATATGATATCTAAACCACCATGGATATTCCACTGGAATATTTCATCACAATAGATCTTGTATTATACCGAAAATATTTTATTGTGTAGGTTTATTTCCTTAAATTTAAAATTTGTTACCACTAGCTGATTTCTCAAATTTATGAAAAAATAATTGAATACAAAAATTAAATAACAAGAAAAAGAAAAACATCCAGACCAATTAACACAAGATATATCTCGGGAAACCCAATATGGGATAAAACACAGTTAGAAGGTGAGGGCCATGCTCTACTCTTTCCTCTTCAGTTATGAAATGAAAATACAAAGAAAGAGGTACTCACTATGGAGTTTCCTTTGACATTGTGTCTTGAATGGATGATATAGAATCTTATTCCTCCTATTTTATGCTCTAAAATCTAGTCTTGGATGATTTTTGCAACTATGGAACAAGTACAATGCTAAATAATGAAACCCCCTCTCCTCCTATTGGACCAATATTTAACATAGCCTGATAGGCATCTAGGATCAAGGCTTTTGCATCATCAACCCTCAATTAGTGATAAGGTTTTGAACCTTACAGAATCATCTTGAAAGTCCACATGTAGCTAGCCCAAAATGTGTGAGTAGTTGGGGGATAGCATGGCATACACTCATACCATGGTGGTCAACAAGGTAGGTCAACTTGTAGGAGGAATAACTTCTACATATGAGCTCTAATTGAGGTGATTTTTGTACCGTTGGAAAGGTCTCAGTGCATAGAATATATTCAAGTAGATATGATATTTTATTGTAACATTTTGACCTAAAAACATTTCATTTGATGCTGCAAAATGGATCAAGAAGGTTACGGATCCCAAATCTCCAAACTGGGACCTGCCACTAAAATGGGCCTTAAAAGTCAATTCCTTTGATTTTTTCATGCAAAAAGTACCAAGATAGATGAAAAATTATATAATGATCCAATATGTATCAAATAGAGCATCTAGGAGTGGGATATTGAAGCATAATAGAGGGGGTAGAATATTTTGTAGTATTCATTCATACCACAATGTCCATGGTAAATCCATAGTAAGTGCCCCTTTCTTTGTACTTTCATTTCATAATCAAGAAAAATAGAGAGGAGCATGAGAATCATATTCTATATGGGTGTTTTTTCCTATATTGGGTTTCATAGGTGACATCTTATGTTCATTTGTGTGGATGGTGTATTCATTTTCTTGTTTCTTCTTTTTTGTTTCAATTTTATCTGTAGTTTTGAGCACTACATTAATAATAATAAGTATGAGATCTAGGACAATAGACTAAATAATAAAAAATTTAAGAATATTGTAATATCTATTGTAACGAATTGTTCTAGTGAAATATTCCTTCTAGATTACAGATCATTCTTTAATGTTTTACAAACTATATTTAAGATCCTCTTTCTTTATGATATATACCCCTATTTTAATATAATGAAAGTTTTTGGATATCATATACATGCCTTGTCCGCTCAAGAATTTTGTGAACTTTTGCATTTTACCACTTTGAAAAATATATAAAAAATTCTTACTAATAAAAAAATTAAAAACCAAAGTAACCTCACATCCTATGCAAACTGTGTCATATCCAACAAAAACAAAGACTATTTGAGGCGATCAAATCTACCATTTTCTAATTTTCCTTTTTTATTAAAATAAACATTACTTAAAAAAACCTTGTCCGCTCAAGAATTTTGTAAACTTTTGCATTTTACCACTTTGAAAAATATATAAAAAGTTCTTACTAATTAAAAAAATTAAAAACCAAAGTAACCTCACATCGTATGCAAACTGGTGTCATATCCAACAAAAACAAAGACTATTTGAGCGATCAAATCTACCATGTTCTAAATTTTTTTTTTATTAAAATAAACATTACTTCAAAAAAAAATTAAAGGACAAATTAGAGTTGACATGAAAGTTGTTATTTATAAAGGGAAAAAATAAATCACATAGTAGAGTTGACAGAAAAGTATTTGCACTATTTATCATAATTTCAAAAAGCCAAATACTATTATAGAAGTTTCATTTGAGATCTTTACAAAATGATTCAGCTACAACAAAGAAATGGCCTTAATGTTCAAGTTTGACCATATTATCAGACGAATTTAA
>ML803046.1:121891-132459 GCA_009831015.1 Picea engelmannii
CCCCCCCCCCCCCCCCCCTCTCTCTCTCCTGCCCCCCTTCCCCCCTCTCTCTATCTCTTCCATGCCACCCTCTTGTTAATGTTTAAGCAATTATTATAGTTCTTTGCATTTCATTAGATAACAATAGCATAATCCAAGATCATTGAGAAATGCACAATCACAAGAGACACAACATTTATCCTGGGAAAACCTCTAGGGGAAGAAAACCCAACAAAACTTATTTAATATAGATAGCCAATACAATGCAAAGAGATCTCTTAAAATAATGCAGAAGATCCTCTTCCAGACATGCACCACTCTCTCTCCTTCTTCTTTAATAGCATATCTGAAACTTCTCTCTCAAAATGAGCAAGTGAGTTGTGTTTCTAAGTGAGGCACTAGCTTCCTTATTTATATTAGACTGGCACGTGTGAAGTGTCTCTTCATTAGCAGGGTTGACTTCTCCAACTGGGTGGTTATAACCACCTTAATTATATTTTGCCTATAATAATTATCATTTGACCAATCTGCAAAAGGGGATTTGGTCCTATTACAATAGCCGACATGATCAATCCACAATGGGGATTGATCCAATGAATAATATATCAAATAATAATAAGAATGCTCTTTGTAATTACGTCATTTCAACACTCCCCCTTAACAAGAAGGGTATTCTTCAGCAGCATCATGCGAGAGAGAGAGGACAACATCATCAACAACATCAAGTGGGTGAGAGGAAAACATCATCAATATCATCTTGGAACACTTACTAGCGTATCTATAAATCATCAGAAGTTTTCTTCATCGACATCATCGTCATTCTCAAAGGAATTCCATCATCATCTACATCAATATGTATTAGTATAAAAACTTATACATCATCATCATCACAACACAAGGTTGGCTCATCATAATACAAGACTGGATTTACGTCACAGCTGTCAAGATGGAAACTTAGTACTTGTATCATCTCAATGTCTTGCTTTATGTCACATCACTCAGGCTGGAAGCAAGATACTAGACTGGCTTTACATCATAGCTATCAAGATAGAAGCATAGTACTAGTCTCATCTCATCATCTTGCTTTACGTCACAACACTCAAGATGGAAGCAAGATACTTGTCCTGCTTTACGTCACAACCATCAGGTCAGAAGTAGGATACTAGACTAGCTTTACATCACAACTATCCAGCTGGAAGCTCGGTGCTAGTCTCATCATATCATCTTTCTTTATGTCACAACCATCAGGTTAGACGAAAGGTACACATCCTGCTTCACGTCACAACCATCAGGTTGAAAGTAGGGAACTAGACTTGCTTTATGTCGTAGCTATATAGCCGGAAGCATAGTACTAGTCACACATCATCTTGCTTTACGTCACAACCATCAGGTCAGAAGCAAGGTACTCGTCCTGCTTTACGTCACAACCATCATGTCAAAAGCAGGATAATAGACTGGCTTTACATCACAACTATCCAGCTAGAAGCATAGTACTAGTCATATCACATCATCTTGCTTTACATCACAACCATCAGGTCCGAGGAAAGAGATGTCTCATCACAACATCTACTCCCCCTTTCGAGGAGGGTAATTTCGGATTATACCAAGCTGACGCGGTGAGAGAATCGCGACCGCACCCCCCTTCGTTCTCTCCTACTCACAGGATCGATCAATTTCTCCCTTCTGCTGAGCCTTTAGTGGCTCCTTAGATTCCCTCAGGAATCACTATGAAAATCTGACCCACAGGTCTTCTCTTTCCCTGTCTCGGCCTCTGCACCGGATCGTGAAAAAATTCCCCACAGGAAATATAATATTGGGATCAGGGTTTCATCCTTTCCGTTATCAAGGGTTCCTGCACTCTCGATTCCCCGATCACCAATGAGCTCTCTGCCCGACCTTAGCCCCTCCTGGCTATACCCTGGTCCACATGACCATGCTCACAAGACCGCAGCCTTATATCTTTCCTTTCGTCAGGGTTTCAGGCTTTCTAATGCCACAATGCAATTTCCCTATGGATCCGCGATCCTTCGATTTCCAGACACGCTCCAACTTCTGCTAGTCCCCTTGGGCTATTCTTTTGGGTCCATACGACCTCCCTCTATATGACCGTAGCCATACCTCCTCATCAAGATTTTGGACTTTCCAATGTCCAAATGCACATGTCCTCAGGATTTGTGATCCTCTGATTCCCGATGCGCGTTAGCTCTCTTGGCTAAGCCCTGATCCATATGACCACTACCCCATGACCGCAGTCTTATCCCTTCGTCGGGGTTTCGGGGTTTCTAATGCCAAAATGCATAGCTCGCGGGATTCCTGATTCCTTGAATCCCGACTCTCTGCTATGATGATAGCTGGCCCACACAATGGCACTCCCCACTTCTCTGATATGCTGACAGTTGGCGCCCACGATGGATCCTTCCTCCTTTTAGGGTTTCAAGGTTTGTGATTTCGAAATACAAAGATTTTGTGTCCACGGAATCCCCGATATTTTGATCCCCGACTTCCTTCAGATCTCTGACACATGTCCCAAATGGATGGACGGTCCAGATTAAGCTTTGGACTTCGCCAAATGCCAAACCAAAGACACTTACCTGTGTGATTCCCAATGGAAAAAATGTCATTGACTCTCGATGATCGCCACCTATCCCAACAGATGGACAAATCTGATTGTATCGGGGTTTTCACTATGAATTTCCCCGACCTCTTGTCCATGGGAATGCTGATATCTTGACTCCCGATGCCTTGATCTCTGCCACATGTCTCCACTAACGGACAATCCAGATCTTCCTGACGTTTCGAGACTTGAAGTGTCTCGACTTTCTTGTCTTTATGACTCTCGATTTCCCGATGGCTGAAGTCCCGATGGTAAACTTCGAGCAGCTCCTGTCCAATCCGACGGCTGATGGGAAATTTGTTCAAGATCTGACGATTCAGATCTGATCTTCTGTGCACTCACTCCAGAGGCTAAACTCTGCTCATCCTCTCCCGATCCAATGACTGACAGGTATCTGAGTGAACATCCGACAATACACAATCTCTTCTCCTCTATGCGTTTCTCACCCAATCTGACAGCTGACGGGATTTTTCTCCAGATCTGATGGTGCAGATCATTTCTTCCCGTGCACTTCCTCTAGTGCTCTTTCTTGGACGTGAAAACCGATGGTCCAAATCTTCTTCTCTCCAACCAATCTGACAGTTGCTGAGCTCCCTCTTGAGCTTCTGTGCATTCCTCCGATGCTTGGAAAATTTCCAAGTCTTCCAAAGGCCTCAACCTTTGTTCTCCTTTCTTCTCTTTTCTTATGGCTCTTCGACTCTGAGCTTTGCTGTGCGTATGAAAATGTTGTCCCCCGTGAGCTTTGGGAACTTTGAACTCTCCAAAGAGTTCTTCAGCCACTGCACTCCTTGTAGTCTGACTCTCTTCGTGAAAGGCATTGTCCCTCCTGAGCTTCTCAACTACTCAGATCCCTAAGGGATTTTACATTTCTTCTCCCACAGATGGAGAATATGGATGCCCTCCTGGCTATCCTTCTGCCTCAAGCGAATTCTTGCTGAGCCTTCTAGGTATTCAGTAAACCAGCGAAGATCTCTCAATGGATTCTTCCTCTAAGTTCCAGAACTCAAAGAGTTCCCTTCTTCTTGTGCCTATCTGCACATCGTCTCTATGCCCACCTGGCAAGGTTTCCCTTTCACAGAACGTTTAGTAGTTATGTCTTCTATCATGAACTCCTTGCACCTGCTCAATGCTCACCTGGCAGAGCTTCTCAAAATCCTTAGTGATTTTGGATTCTATCGGAACTCACAACAGAGTTCCTCCCTCAGCACCACTGTGCATATGCTCAATGCCCACTTGGTAGAGCTTTACAGAATTCACAGCAGAATTCTGTCTGCAACTATGTCTCTCATACACAGCCTTGCCTCCAAGGTATTCAACAACCTTGAGGTCTTCTCCTGAGTTGTTGACTCCAGTTCCTATGCCGCAGCATGTCTTTGTCTGAACCCGTAGTGTTCAGAAGTGCAACCTCTGTGCAGTGGTATTCAAAGACTGCAGCACTCTGTCATGCCCTCCTTACATGAAACCTAAAAGACTTCTCAGGCCTGAAACCAAACAACTCCTGCAAAATGCATCAAAATAACATACATCTACAACATACATAGAGAATACACACATCCATCCACATAACACACAGTAATGCAGGAAAAACTGCTCTTTTGTATTAAAATGGGAAATGCCTGTAATTACAAGGTGTTCTCGATCTCTCTCTAGCTCTACTAATCTCAATCCTCACTAACTCCAAAATGAGATCTAAAAATCTCTTTTACCTGAGGGGGCTCTTCAAGCTCTTCCCTCCAACCTACCTACCCTATTCAATTGCATTGAATGGGCTGTCTAGTCTAGAATCGGATCTAGATCTCAACCATCCAAACATTAATGGCCACTCTTATCTACAGCCTTCACAAAGGCACGGTTTCCCAGCTCAACAACTTAAACATTTAATTACATTAAATTCAAATTTCAAATGAGGACTGCGCCTCTCTTCATCTTGAATGCACGTGCTTGACATGGCTGGTTGGCTGGTTGGCTGACGTGGAGAGATGCTCCTGCATCAAACTCCTCAGCTACAAAATCATGAGATCCTGCTCATGCACTTCCCCTCTAAGCTGTTGGAATCCTCCTGGATCCCAAATAAGTCTTTGGAGCTTTCCATCTGCTCCATCTTCCTGTTGTTGCTACTGATGCTTCTCTGCTACTTCCACTGCTCTCCTTCTTCTTAGTCTCTCATCGCTGGAATTTTTTGTTGATCGGATCATCAACTCCATGATCTCTTCAATCACTGCATCCAGCTGCTCCAATGGTTGGATCTACTTTTGCAGTCTCCTCAGCTGCAATTTTTTTTGGCACATGAGTAGATCATTATGATCTCCCATGCCTCCTTCATCAGTCTCCAACTTCACCTGTTGGATGTGCACGCCCTGCACTTTCACCCTTTCCTCCAAGGCTTCAATCTGTTCCCACAGATCAGCAAAGAAAATGTTGTCTGCCCCTTTTTATTCTTTTGTTGCAAACTCCCAAGTTGCAGTCTCTTCAGCTTCTTGGTTGAAAATGCTGAGCCATTCCTCATAATGCTTGTCATCCTCATCTTCTCCTTTTGTTGTCAGCTCCAATGCTACAGCTCTTTCAGCTTCCTGGCTGAAAGCGTTGAGACATTCCTCCGAATGCTCATTTTCTTCTTCGTCTGCTTGGGAAACTTCCAAAGTCTGATCCAATTCCTCCTTGACAGTCTCAACTGACTATTTTGCTATTGTTTCTACATCATCTGCAACACAGACTTCTGCCTCCTCCTGAGAAAATGGTAGGAATACTCCAATTCCCCCAATCATCAGAATATCTCTCAGCTTCTCCTCCTCTGTCAGCTACACATGTTGATCCAACTTTATTTCTGAATTTATGAGATCCTCAAACAGTCTCATCTACTCGGTCAGCTCCTCCGGCTGATTCCAACTCATCTACTCATCTGCTCATCCCTACCCACCAGGAAATATGGGATGCTTCCGTTGCTCTCCTGGCAGACTATGAGATCAACCGATCCCATCTTCATCAGCAAACCTTGCTGAATTGAACTCACCTCCAAGTCCATGAGACCTTCAGACAGTCTCGAATGATCATCTCTGCCCACTTGGCAGTCTCAGATGCTTCTGCTACCCTCCCAATAGTCTTGGAGATGCCACAACGATCTCCTTTCACTGCTCAGCTGGCAATGTAAAATTCCCTCGATGTCCTCCTGACAGTCTATGAGATCCCACAGTGATCTCAATCTGTTACCCTCCTCGCAAACAGGAATTTCTACTTCTCTGCCCTCCTGGCAGTTCTTGAGATCATCAGACGATCCAAATCCATTCTCTTCACCAATAATTTCACCAATTTTTGGTTCACATATCTGAACCAATTCCTCCTCTATGGCTTTGAGGTTTTCAACATACCTCAACCATTCCTTTAACAGCCTACGCTGTCTTATGACCATCAGTTCCCTGACTAGCCACTTCATCTTTGGCTTCTTCATGGGACACTCATACACCCATCTCAGCTTCTTATCCTGCCGCATCTTTAACGCGAGCCTTTCTATCTTTGCTCTTATATCAGCAAGCTCTTCATCCATTTCTACAAGCTTTTTTGCTTTGCTCTTCTTCCTACGGCCTTCAATAGTTGTCTTGTTGTGTCTATCTGCCTCCCTGATAGATCTGTTGTTGTCACTCTACATCTTGAGTGTGTCCAGCTTCATCTTACAGTCCTGCTGACTGTCTATGGACTGTTGCCTACCTGCAAACAAGTCCTTACAGAGTCCTCCAGCGCTCTGTCTTCCTCTTGCCTCCTCTATTTGCAATATACAAATAGAATCTCTCTCTTATTCCACTTGATGTGTATCAGAGTGCTCTTTACCTCTTCCTCCCTCTTCCTGCTTGAGATATACAGACAAGAATCAAGCTCTAATACCACTTGATTTGTATCAGAGTGCTCTTTACCTCTTCCTGCCTCTTCCTTCCTGATATATACAGACAAGAATCAAGCTCTGATACCACTTGACGTAGTGAGAGAATCGCGACCACACCCCCCGTCGCGCTCTCCTGCTCACAGGATCGATCAATTTCTCCCTTCTACTAAGCCTTCAGTGACTCCTTGGATTCCCTCGGGAATCACTATGAAAATCTGACCCATAGGTCTTCTCTTTCCCTGTCTCGACCTCTGCACCGGACCATGAACAAATTCCCCATAGGAAATGTAATATTGGGCTTTGGGGTTTCGTCCTTCTCGCTGTCAATAGTTCATGCACTCTCGATTCCCCGATCACCAATGAGATCTCTACCTGGCCTTATCCCCTCTTGGCTATACCCTGGTCCACATGACCGTGCTCATAAGAGCGCAGCCTTATATCTTTCCTTTCATCGGGGTTTTGGGCTTTCTAATGCCACAATGCAATTGCCCTTTAGATCTGTGATCCTTTGATTTCCAGACGCACTCCAACTTCCTCTAGTCCCCTTGGGCTAGTCTTTTGGGTCCATACGACCTCCCTCTATATGATCGTAGCCATACCTCCTCATCAGGATTCCGGACTTTCCAATGTCCAAATGCACATGTCCTCAGGATTCACGATCCTCTGATTCCCGATGCGCGTTAGCTCTCCTGGCTAAGCCCTGATCCATATGACCATTACCCCGTGACCACAGAGTTATCCTCTCGTCAGGGTTTTAGGGTTTCTAGTGCCAAAATGCATTTCTCACGATATTCCTGATTCCTCGAATCTCGACTCTCCGCTATGCTGACAGTTGGCCCACACAATGGTGCTCCCCACTTCTCTGATATGCTGACAGATGGCGCACAATGGCTCCTTCCTCCTTTCGGGGTTTCAGGGTTCGTGATTCTGAAATACAAATATTTCGTGTCCACGGAATCCTCGATATGTCGATCCCCAACTTCCTTCGGATCTCTGACACGTGTCCCAAATGGATGGATGGTCTAGATTAAGCCTCGGACTTCGGCAAATGCCAAACCAAAGACACTTACCTATGTGAGTCCCGATGGCCAAAATGTCGATGAATCTCGATGATTTCCACCTATCCCAACAGATGGACAGCTCTGATTGTATCGGGGTTTTCACTATGGATTTCCCCGACCTCTTATCCACGGGAATGTTGATATCTCGACTCTCGATGCCTTGATCTCCGCCACGTGTCTCCGCTAACAGACGGTCCAGATCTTCCCGGCATTTCGAGACTTGAAGTGTCTCGATTGTCTTGTCTTTCTGACTCTTGATTTCCCGATGGCTGAAGTCTCGATGGTAAACTTCGAGCAGCTCCTGTCCAATCCGACGACTGACAGGAAATTTGTTCAAGATCTGACGGTTCAGATCTGATCTTCTGCGCACTCACTCCAGAGGCTAAAATCTGCTCATCCTCTCCCGATCCAATGGATGACGGGTATCTGAGTGAACATCCGATGGTCCACAATCTCCTCTCCTCTGTGCGCTTCTCGCCCAATCTGACAGCTGATGGTATTTTTCTCCAGATCTGACGGTGCAAATCGTTTCTTCCCATGTGCTTCCTCCAGTGCTCTTTCTTGGACGTGAAAACCGACGGTCCAAATCTTCTTGTCTCCAGCCGAGCTGATGGTTGCCGAGCTCCCTCCCGAGCTTCTGCGCATTCTTCCGATGCTTGGAAAATTTCCAAGTCTTCCAAAGGCCTCAACCTTTGTTCTCCTTTCTTCTCTTCTCTTACGGCTCTGCGACTCTGAGCTTTGTTGTGCATATGAAAACGTTGTCCCCCCTGAGATTTGGGAACTTTGAACTCTCCAAAGAGTTCTTTAGCCACTGCACTCCTTGCAGCCCGACTCTATGCGTGAAAGGCACTGTCGCTCCTGAGCTTCTCAACCACTCAGACCCCTAAGGGATTTTATCTTTTTTCTCCCACAGATGGAGAATATGGATGCCCTCCTGGCTATCCTTTTGCCTCAAGCGACTTCTTGCTGAGCCTTCTGGGTATTCAGTAACCCATCGAAGATCCCTTAGTGGATTCTTCCTCTAAGTTCCAGAACTCAAAGAGTTCCCTTCTTCTTGTGCCTATCTGCACACCGTCTCTATGCCCACCTAGCAGAGTTTCCCTTTCACAGAACGTTCAGTAGTTCTGTCTTCTATCGTGCACTCCTTGCACCCGCTCAATGCTCACCTAGCAGATCTTCTCAAAATCCTTAGTGATTCTGGCTTCTGTCTGAACTCACAACAGAGTTCCTCCCTCAGCACCACTGTGCATATTCTCAATGCCCACTTGGCAGAGCTTTACAGAATTCACAGCAGAATTCTATCTGCGACTTTTTCTCTCATACACAGCCTTGCCTCCAAGGTATTCAACAACCTTGAGGTCTTCTCATGAGTTGTTGACTCTAGTTCCTGTGCCGCAACATGTATTTTTTTGAACCCGCAGTGTTCAGAAGTGCAACCTCTGTGCACTGGTATTCAGAGACCGCAGCACTTTGTCATGCCCTCCTAACATGAAACCTCAAATACCTCTCAATCCTAAAACTAAACAACTCCTACATAATGCATCAACATAACATACATCTACAACATACATAGAGAACACACATAGACATCCACATAACACACAGTAATGCAGGAAAAACTGCTCTTTTGTATTAAAATGGAAAATTCTTGTAATTACAAGGTGTTCTAAAGCTCTCTCTGGCTCTACTCATCTCAATCCTCACTAACTCCAAAATGAGATCTGAAAATATATTTTACCTAAGGGGGCTCTTCGAGCTCTTCCCTCCAACCTACCTACCCTATTCAATTGCATTGAATGGGCTATCTAGTCCAGAATCGGATCTAGATCTCAGCCATCCAAACATTAATGGTTGCTCTTATCTACAACCTACACAAAGGCACGGCTTCCCAGCTCAACAACTTAAACATTTAATTACATTAAATTCAAATTTCAAATGAGGACTGTGCCTCTCTTCAGCTTGAATGCACGCGCTTGACGTGGCTGGCTGGCTAGCTAGCTGACGTGGAGAGATGCTCTTGCATCACAAGCTTATCTTGAAAGTACTCAAACTTTATACGAGATAGTGGCTTGG
This sequence comes from Picea engelmannii, assembly GCA_009831015.1. NCBI lineage: Eukaryota > Viridiplantae > Streptophyta > Pinopsida > Pinales > Pinaceae > Picea > Picea engelmannii. The sequence continues at coordinate 131,493 of ML803046.1, forward strand.
TCAACACGTCAACAAATTGTTCATCCGTGCTAATGTACTAGATCTTTAAGGCTCCTCTCTGTACCATGTCATGGATGTAATGATAACGGATCTCTAGTGCTTCAACCTGTCGTGGAATATAGGATTCTCTGTTATCTTTATGCAGCTCTAGTTGTCACAGAGAATCAAGTTTTCTCTCATATCTAAGTCAAATAGGTAGGTCAACAACTTTCGAAGCCATATAGCTTCATAGCTGGTAGAACATGCAACAATGTATTCTATTTCTGCTGTGCTAAGAGCAATACTATATTGCTTCCTACTCTGCCACGAGATCATAGCTGATCCCAAACTGAAACAACATCCTGAAGTGATTTTCCTATCAGAAACACTTCCTTCCCAATCTGCATCAATATATCCACTCAATGTGAAATCATGATCTCCATCATAGCTGAGACCACAATCTATTGTACCTTTAAGGTACCTCATCACATGTTTTGTAGCCACTAGGTGAACACGTCCGGGTTCTACCAGAAACTGACTCAGGGTGTTCACGGCAGAACAAATGTTCGGTCTGGTGTTTGTCGGGTACATTAGCAATCCAATAATCTTTCTGTACAATGTGGCATCAATCAATTCTGACGAAGTATCAACCAATAGCTTCAGCTTTTCTTCCATGGGTGTATTCATGGGCTTGCATTCCAACATGTCGAATCTCTTCAAGATTTCGACCGTGTACTTACCTTGGTTAAGGAATATTCTCTCAGGACTCTGCCATACCTCAAGACCTAATAAATAATGCATTAGGCCAAGGTCTTTCATTTCAAATTCTGAGGCAAGTCTCTTTTTACATTCAGTGATGAGATTTTCTTCTCCAGTGAAGAATAAGTCATCCACATATAGCAGTAATATTACTGGCTCATTGTTCATGATTTTGAAGTAGAGGTTAGAGTCTGCTTTACTCTTGGTAAAGCCTAAGCTCGTCAAGAAA
>ML803047.1:9960-46729 GCA_009831015.1 Picea engelmannii
ATACATTTATGTGGCCATGAGGGACTAATGTTGATAAATTCCATGCCATTTCTTTTCCCTATTACTTGATAGAATCATCTTTTGATAAATTCCATGCCATTTCTTTGCCCCATTTCCAATTGCAACAACCAATCCATCTTTGCCTTTGTTGAAGCTTGAGCTAACCGATGATTTTCTCCAGGATCTTGTAGAATTTGGCAACCGAAATGGGCTGGTCAGTGTTGAAGAAACCTTCTGTGCCTTTTATGAACTTGGGAAAAATAATGCCTCACCTCTTTTCAACATTTTTTTTTTTAAATATTCAGGTCCGTCGGTCTTCCGACTACTAAAGGTCAGAATTCCGATGGGAAACGCTCCTAGAAAAGCGTCAGAACTACAACATGCTCTTTGGTCACGTCGGCGGGATAGCGTTGGAATATTCATCGATAGACCGACGGACGTTGTCGATATTTTTCCGATTGTCCTTTGAAATTAAATTTTTAAAGGTCGTCGGTCGTCAGACATTAGGGGAGTTAGAATACCAATGATAGTCCAACGTCGGAAAAACCATGGGATATTTTTCGACACCTGTTGAGCCCTCATAAGCGGTGGTTGAGCGATGTCAAACATCGGGGGTACGACAATAGGGAATTTGAAATTTTGTCCATTTATAGTAGTGATTAGAGGTAGTAGGAATAGCTTCATTTCCTTTAGAATACTCATGGTTAGGTGTTGAGGTGTTTGGATATTCATTGTAGTAGCATATATCAAGATGTTATGATAGGAAGGGTCACTTAGTTGGAAGGTGCTCGAATATTTCAAAGTATTAGATGTTTTACCTTGAATAGATAAAATATTGCACTGAGGGAAAGTTTGTTGCAATACTATAGGATGTTGTGTATTAGTTTTATTAGGAATTTTACCCCTTAATCATTTTATTTTAACAAGGTTACGACACTCATGAGAATAGTGATCATCCCTACAAACAACACAAGAATGTTTGAATTTACACCCTTATTGTTGTGTTTGACCTTGATTTGGGTTATTTTTGTCCCCATCATTAGTCTCATCCCCCGTTGCCATTATTTCTTATTCGTTTTCCTACTATTTTTCTTCTTCCCTTGATTAGGAGCTTTATTACTCATTTGTTGAGCCTTAATTTAACCAAGTTGGGAAGGAAAATTTTGAAACAAGTCAATATTGGAGTATGCCAATGGATTGGAAGATTCCCCTTGGTAAAGAGTGGATGCAATTAGATAACCTAGGACATTAGAAAAGGTTGCAGTATACCCTACATGAGCCACTCTATAGGAAACACTCGATCCTCCATAAACACAAGAACCTCTTTGTAAAAGAATATGGCCAAACATATTACATGCATGATTGGTAGACCTAATAATACCATCATATGCATGCGATTGACCTGGGATAGGTTGGGGAACCCCAACTACACCAAGAGCATGTGCAAGGAATGTACCTATGCAACCACATCAAAAATACATTAGATCCATTTCTTGGGATTTGAGAATGTCTTCTTCCTTAGTCTTTGGTCGATGTACAACAACATCTCTAGATATTCAACAAAGGAGGGACTTAATGAATTAATCTAACAAAAGATTATAAGAAAAGGGGATCTTACATAGGCTCCCCCTACATCACCACTCTTGGATGTGGTCTATGATACAGGTAGAAGTTGTATGCTTGAAATGAATAAGGATCTCAATCCTAGTCTCATGTCTAATAGAAAATGGGAAGTGATTAAAAAATTATGAATCTATAGCTACAAAGGTAGAGTAAAAACCACCTTTAAGGTCAATGTACCAAGTGGTTTCTATGAACAAGAGTGTATGTTGGAAATCCTAAGTGTAATGTTATCATTCACGATACTTTTCAAACATTTCCACATGTGAAAGGTCTTAATATGATTCGAAGGGCCCTCTCCATGTTTTCTTTGAAACTTAAGAATGTTTGAGGGTAACTTTGTAGGCATAGGTGGTGAAGTCACAACATAATTAATATGATCACTTGATAATTGAAACAACTCTAAAATGATAATTCCAACCATGAAAGGACAAGTTTAAGGAGCTTTCTATATAAATGGAGTAGAGGGAGGGGGAGGAGGGTTTCCTCCTCTTGAAGCATTTCCTTTACAAGAGTTACCTCCTTAAGAGACACCAGCACCAAGAACATACACGGCGAACCTTGATAAGATGTCACTAGAAATATATCTATGATGGGGGAGAATCCCAAATGGAAAAGTGGGTCCTTAGATTCTAAGAGAATGAAAAATATTTTTTGAAGCAATTATGTCACAATTATTTACAAGGTTCTCTATGTCTTCAATTGTGTTAAATTTAAGGTATCCAATAAAAAAAAACATGCCTACAACAAACTATCAATCCTTAAGAAAATGTATCAATAGGGACCTTCCAAATGTGCATCCACTCTTGGTAATGAAATACAAGGATAAAAACTTACATAAGATATGTCAAGAATAGTAGTTTCAAAATCCCCAAGTGTACCACTAAAGGTGGTCAAATCCAATGGTGGTCAATCAAGGGTTATGCTTTCCAAATAAAGGATATATCACCACAAGCACATGAGTGAGTACCAATATGGGGTGGAAACCTAAATTGGAGCAACTAAGTTGCATATTCTTAATATGTTTTTGGTAGGAGGGAGTTACTTGTACCCTACTGATCCAACAGTGATTTGTTTAATTTTAGATTCCCAAAATTTTCGGTGCTGAGTAATTTGTTGATGTTGGGTGAGATTTATTTAAGTCCACATCATGAAGTGAGAGGGAAAATATGTACAAATCCTCGATCCACATGGTTTCCCCTCCAATTGTACACCCCCTTTTCAAGAAAGAGGTGTGTGCGTTCCTAATTACACATAGTATTACAAAGGTATTTTGTGAATTAATCAACACTACATTTCCAATTTTGATAGGTCTTGGGGATTTTAAAACCACCACCACACATAAAACCTAAGGCCCTATCTTAATTTTTTGTTGATGTTCTAGACCAAAAGCAAATCAGTCTAGGTTTGTTTTACTATGTGGGTTAATTTTAAGGTCTATTGCTTAATATGGTGTGCGATGTGTTTATTGTACAAAATAAATCTTTGAAGCGAAAGCTAAAAAGAAAAAAATGATTGAAAATTGAAATTGTTTTTAAATCTTACTATAATTCTTAGAAATAAATAGACATTAGAAAAATAGGTTGTAGGAAACATGTTTATTCTAGAAAACAAGACAAAAATCCTATTTTTTTCCACTTAAAAACACCAAACAACACTAACAAATAGGGTGCGAGGGTGCTACAACATTGGAACAAACCAAAAAATACTGCCATTGAGTGGATAGAGGGGAACTTAGTAAGAATTGCTTCCACCAAACCAACATATAAAACTCTAGTTAAGAATGTTATAATGTTGAAGTTATCTAGTTATAAGTGTTGTATCTCTAAATTCTTAGAAACATAAGCACTAACAAAAAATAAAAATAAAAAATATAAACATATATTTGAAGGAATGTGAACACAATGTTGGGTTGTAATATATCACAAACAAATAGGGGTAAAACAAAATAATAAAAAAGAGTAAATATCACAAGAAAACCTTATATCTAATCAAAGGAAGAGATAAAAAACCAAATGGTCATATTTCTCAAGAGATAATTAATACATGCTAATGGGAAATATTTGACTCGATGATGAAGCTCCTCCCTAATGGAGTCACCACCCCATTTATGAGATTTTTCCTATGTAGCATACTACTATATTCACATTGGATGATTGGTGTGCCAATTGAAAACAATAAGAAGATACAATTTCAAGTTCATCAAATAGATAAAATCTATCCTAAGGTTTTGAGGAGGACAAGGAGACAAACGTATAACTTGCACTCATGTTGAAAAGTCTTCCAAGTGTAGTGGGTTGAACTAGAAGAGCATAGGAAGGAGAACAACTTTATTTAAGAAACTTTCACACGATACAAATAAAACCATTCTCTACCATATGATACAAAACCTAGATCTATTTCAAGTGAGCGAGTTAAAAACCTTCTAATCTGTTGGACATGGTATTATCTTGTTGGCATTGATATCAATAATATCAATATGGTATTGTCATTATATGTCTTTGAGATCCTAAATCTTAGGAGAAATAACGTAGTAGGTTGCGCATAAGACATAACGTGAGGTGCATAGGAATATTGTATAAACATAAAGCTCATAAGAGATAGCCTTCTAATTGGATAAAGACAGTGCATAAAGGAGTGCATTGACACAAAGCTCAGAAGGAATAACATTAATCGAAGCTCATAAGAGATGGCGTATTTTGAGTAACACAAGAGACAAATTTCTGTGAGTGAAGAAATCCTTTTGTAAGGGATCGAGTTACAAGAGTTGTTCATTCTTAGTTCGGGACAATCTAGGATCGTTAGATCGAGGTGAAGTCATAGGTTGGGAAGGATTAAATATAAACCGTTAGATTATCATTGTGGATCGTTGGATCAAGTAGCGGATAATTCCTTTGACACTTTTCCACTTCGTAGATTATTGGAGACAAGGAAGAATCCACAAAATCCTAAAGTCAGTAAATAACACCTAACGCCAATTAGGAAGGAGCTTCAGATGGTTTCCCAACCATTAGATCAAGATTTGATTTAGATTTAATCATTTACCATCGACATGGAATGTAAATGTTGAACCGTCAGATCACACTAAAGGAAAGAAGGTGGTAAACTATGACGTTGACCACTTCAGCAAAAAGGATTATGAAACATGTAAGTTTACCCAAAGGCCAAAGTCGCGAAATCCCGTTGACTATTGGATCAGAGGAAGAGTAGGGAAATCCTTCAATCATTGATCTAGAATGAATATTGAAACCGTTACATCATGATAAAAGGAAGAAGGTGGTCAACTCTAGCATTGACCTACTCCAGCGATAAGAAGCTCAGATAAACCAAGAAATCCTGAACTTTGGAGCCTTGGAGTTAACAAAAGTCATCGATCAAGACAATAAAATATCTACAGTGATAGATCTATTCGAAACTTTGGAAATGATAGTAGGATGGTATAAAAGTGAAAAAACTTCTGAAGCCACGAAGTACCAAATCCACGGAGTGTAAATCATGATCCATGAGGGAGACATGTGGTAGAAGACAAATAGGACACATGGCCCAATCGACTAGTGACAAGTGTTAAGGTATAGTTGGCACATTAGATATACAAAAGTCATGAATCAAGGTGACACGTCGCAGCCACTCAGCCAGTACCACATCAATAGTGATGTCAGCAAGCCACAACACTATAGGATTACATCCTCCAGGAATATCCATATTCTTCTACCAGCTAAAATATTTGAAGCACTGAAGGCTGAAGTCATGAATTAACGTTTGGTCATTGATATAAGATCCTAAAGAATATTTCTTGACCGTCTGACTAATTACAGTGGAAGGATAGAGTAAGGATGAATCACGAAGTAACGCTAACCGTTGATCTACTTTGGGAACGTTCTCAACCGTTGATCAATCATAATGGAAGGATAACATAAGCATAGGTGTTAACTGAAAATAAGAGGTCACCACCATTATATGAATTATTCGGTAGGTAAACCTCAAGAGGAATTTCTCTACTCTAGAGTCTTGGAGCCATGAATAGTTGAAGTCCCGTAGTGAACGAGAATTGTTCATCTCAACTTCATATTAAGTTTTGATCATCGATTTGTTTTATTCTTGAGGATAATGTTGAAATCATCGGATTAGTTCCTGTTAGGACTTTCATTTGGTCATGGGTTCTGGTCTCATGATAAAGGAATAAGGATGAAAAAATAAGCGTTAGGAACAACGATTAAATGTATAATCCTATGGTTTTGAGCCCATGGTCATTTGAACATTGGGTTGAAGGAAGCGCCTCATGCATAATTCATTTATGTAAGCAACTTAAGGCTTGTAGATTAATTTGACAAAGATTAACACCATAACAATACAAAGAGCAGGTAAAAGCTCGAATATGATCTGTTGGAAAAATTGGGAACGCAACAGAAGCATGGGAAATATATAATGAGTCGATCCATATCTATGATCAACTCATGAGGACAAAATTTGAATCAAGATTAGTCTTCTAATTAAATTGAGAAACTTTCACAATAATTAATGAATAAAAGGAAATTATTATTTATGTTAAAATTAAATGAAGAGGTGCAATGGTTCATGTCAAGAAGACACAATGGTTCAATGCTATACCTATTGAAATACTATGTAAACTAGAAGTGGTGATGAATCTAAGTGTGTCTTGGTGGCTTATATATATATATATATATATATATATAATGTATTGAATGGAATTTCATTCTATAAGGTCGATGTTTACAAGATGAGTCTTGTTGTGAGGGTTGGATCCCTTACATCTCAGTTGGATCCGAGATCAAGAAGTCGAGTCTTTTTATGAGGGTTGGATTCCTCATTTCTCAGTTGGATATCAGAACTACAAGCCGGGTATTGTATCAGAGAGTTGGATCTCTCATATTCAGTTGAAGTTGAAGATATTAAAGGATTGGTTTTATTTGTATTCATTCAAGTTAAATAAATACAAGAAATATATTTTATCTACTTCATACAGTTTATGTTACACATGTTTGTGAATAATTAATTGAGTTTCATATATCTTATTCAGTTAATCTATGAAAGTGTGAAAAGCAGTCAAAAATTCCAGACACTGATTCACCCCCCGTCTCAGTGTCAGTGTGTGTTTCACCAATTGGTATCAAAGAAGGTACCTTCAACACAATTTCAACACTGGAAGGTAGATTCTGAAGAAATGGGTGGACAAATGGATCTCTCCACAAATGAAGTCCCCTTATTTGATGGAGCAAACTACTCTTCATGGAGGGAAAGAATGAAATGGTATCTGAAGTCAAGAGGATATGGTGTTTGGGATTCAATATTATCTAAACCTTGGTACTCAATAACCTCAAAGAAAAAATCCAAAACTGCAAAAGAAGAGAAGAAAAATAATTCAATAGCATTAAAGGCAATCCAAAATGGATTGTCACACCAATTCAAAGAAAATACGGGACATTGCACCTCTGCTAAATTACTATGGCTCCAAATGGAGAATTATTATCAAAATAAAGAACAAAACAAATAAATGGATATTTCTAATCAGTTTATAGAACAAAACAAAGAAACAAAAAAATTCGACCAGATTAAAGAACAAAACAAAGAAATGGAGAAACCGAATTAGATTGAAGAACAAAATACATATAAAGAGAATTCTGATCAGAATAAAGAACAAAACGCAGAAGATGACAATTACATCAAGGAACTGATGCAAACCTCAGTGATCAGCATAGAATACTATTACATCAAGGAATTGAAGAATACCTTAGTATTCAATAAAGAAAAACTACTAGATTTTAAGACTGATGTTATAGCTACATTTGAAGTGATTAGTATGGAACCAAAAAATGGTCTATATATTGAAGTTTCTAAGGATGTTCTTGACCATCTTGAATACATAGTTATGTGCACTTTTCAAGAGTTAGAGAAACTTCAAAAGAAATAGATGTTTCTACTACAATAGTTAGATCAATCTAACCATGAAGAGCATGAACAAAAGATTTAGCTAGAAGACAAAGAACAATAAATCAAAACATTGAAGAACGAAGTTTCTAATCTAACATAAGAAATGGAAAAATTGAATACACATGACAATAAAAGAAAATAATTACTAGAAGAGACAAAAAAAATGTTCATATATCTAAAAACTCAACTTGAAGAAGCCCAAAAGATTTAATTAACTAAAATAGATGAATCATGTCACATGTTGGAAGTGGAAATTATTAACATCAAAAAGATAAATGAAAGTAATAATGAAAATCTAATGACTCAAATTGAAGAAGCTAAGAAAAATGAAGAATCACATAAGACTCAATTAACTAAAAAGGAAGAATCATGCCACAGGTTGGAATTGGAAGCTATCAACCTCAAAAGGATTCAGATAGAAAACAAGGAAGAAATCAAAAGATTGAAGAATGAAGTTTTGATTTAAAAAACGATATAGAAGAGTTAAAGAAATATGACAAAAATAATAACTACACATAAGTCTTGGATGATACAGAATAAATGGTCATCATTCTAAATACTCAACTTGAAGGAGCTAAGGAAAAAGAAGAAGCCTTGAAGATTCAGTTGACTAAAAAGAAAGAAACATGTCACATGTTGGAAATGTAAGTTATCAACCTAAAAAAAAAGAATGAAAAGACAAAACCAACTGTCAAATTCTAGAACATATCAGCTATCCTAGATAGGATCTAGAACATTCAAAGACTAACTAATGAAAAAACCGGTCTTGGATACAATAAGAAAGAAGAAGGTGGAAAATGGAGAACCATTCAAAAACATGATAAAGGATCATACTCCTCAAAAGAAAAAGATACAGTCACAAACCTAAAACAAACCATGAAATTTGTCAAGGAAGGAAGCTATAAAAGTAAAAAACAAGAAACATATCAAAAGACAAACTTCTCATGTCACAACATACTCAAGTATGGAAATATCTTCAATGGTTATTGCTTTTTTTGTAATAACTTTGGTCACAAAGCATTGGAATGCAAGATTCCTTCAAAGAAAAAATCAGGAAGGTCCAATAACTTAATGAGATGTTGGAGATGCAATTATGTTAGCCACTGTTGGGTGCAGGCCTATTTTGAGAAGGAAGGCTATTTTGCGCACATGCCTAATTTTGGAGAACATATCTATTTTGGGAAAGACCTAATTTTGGAAAGGAAAACCTAATTTTGGAGCGCGCACAACAGATGGAAAGAAAGAAGTATTCAAAAAAAGAAGGAAAAGCATCATGCAAGAGGAAAAGCAATGTGGCACACAGGTAGAAAAGCCTAACCATGATAGGGTTAGGGTTTTTGATAAGGATTGTAGAGGCTATAAGCCAGTAAAATAGTATAAATAAGAACCTAGGAGGTCTAGGTTAATTTTGTTGGTGAGGGTCCATATATAGTTGGTTGGTTATGAGGTGTGGAAGAGTCAAGTAAGCTTTATTTTGAGGGTTAGGTCACAAGCTAAGCAGCCTGGTGTGATCTAGTCCACCTCATAGAGGTTCCTTAACCTCATCATGATTGTATGATTGAAGATGTAATGTGTGCATCGCCATATTTTGCAATAGACTAAATAAAAGAGAAGAGAAGCCAAATCTTTGTGGAGGTATCCCAGGAGGGGGTGAACCATGATAAAACTTGTGTTCTATGTAATGTTTATTGAATGTTTACTTTCTTCCAATGATTAGTTTATGAATGAATGGTTAAGTTAGATGTATTAGCATGCATGCATAAGGCATTAGATGAAGGAATCTTAGAAATACTTGAATCAATAACAAGTTTAATACATAAAGGAAGATATAATACACTCCCAGATATACACTCATTCCTAGACCGCAAGCACTTAAGAATTGCAATCACCCATAAAGCTATCTCGGGTGATACTACATGGTGCACTTTGTGCATAACGTTTCCTTCTGGTTTACCAGGAGGGCCGATAGTTTTAGAGGGTTTTGTTGGAAACCTGTTGAGATCTGAACTTGGGTCATACCAACAAGTGAAAGAAAGATATAATCAACAAATTCTTATGTTGTCGGCTGGAACTGCATGGGGTTGAGTGGACAAAATCCCTGGAAGAAACGTGCGAAGAATGAAAGTATAGAAGGGAATGTTCATGCTATGGAATCAAACAAAGGAAAAGATCAAAATATGGTTTAAAACAAAGGAACTTGAGTTTGCGCAGAAGGATAGCAAAAACCCTAAGTTAACATTGCACAAATATCTCAACAAATACGTGTTTAGCGACTTGCATGAAGTATTTTTTTGTGATTTCCTACATTTTCTGCAGGAGTGGTTATTGAGATTAAAATACATCCACCCTACAAACTGAATCGGGAAACTGGAGTGGAATTCTCTGGAGATCATGCAACTAAAACAAGTTGATAACAAATTTACGCACGTAATATATTTCTGGTTAGACAATAGTTTTGCAAGATTTATCATTGAATTTGTAGTAGATACAACAAATTATTACACCATAGAAGAGCAGGATTTTCTAAAAGGACCCATAGGTAGGTATGTAAGATTGTTGTATAGTTCAATCAAGATTTTATTGTATGACAACGATGTGATTACTATGGAATCAGACAACTAAAATTCCCTGTGCGCATGGGGGAAGAGGGGAAGCATTGACATGAAGTTGAGAAATGAAGGAAGAGATGGATAAAGGAAAGAAGAATGAGTCCATGGATCCGATCATGATGGAGGAATACCAGATAAATAAGACAATGGAAAAAGTTGGAAAGACACACAATAGAGTACCCTACCAATATAAGATGAATAACAAGAATAGAGCCATAACTTATAGAGAAGGCTTGACAAGCTATGAAGAAGAGGTAGAGGATATTCAGGATGTGGAGAAGATTGAGGAAATCCTACACACAACATATGAGAGGAAAACAAGAGGTCCAAAGGCAGGAACAAAACACATAACTCCAATCCAGATCACCGTAAGTGTGGAGCCTACAACCCCATGTGCGACTAACACACTAGAAAGAACAACAACATTTAGACAATCGAATTTTAATGGAAGAAAGACAACATGACACACATACAATCAAGGAGAAACAACTGGAGGAACTAGTTTAGGAAAGTAACAATAAAATATCTACACTGCGCGGACGTAGTAGTTCAACATAGTTCAAAATGGCAAGACACGATCCCATGATCAAGTTACCAGAATTTCTGGGAGAGGCATCAGAGTACCCTGAAAATAACTTATTCATATGTGAGAAGATCTAGAAATAAAAGAAGATCATAGATGATGATACAAAGATCATTTAGTTAGAAATCACACTAAGATACTGCACACTGGAATGGTACATGAACCTAGATGTAAACAATCCACCAAGAGTAACGAAGACTATAACATATGTGAAAAAACTACAGATAAATGAATTTCAGAAGCCCAACTCAGAAGACCAATATATGAATGAAATGATTGAAATCAAGAAAAAACTAGGTGATTCTGTTTGGGATATTGATCATAGGTTTAAGCGTTTTAAAGTTAAGTTGAAATATGCAATGACTAACATTCAACATAGTCACTTATTTGTGAACTCACTGCTACCACACTTGAAATACCCATTAAGAGAGAAGAAGTTCCAAACTCAGGAAGAGGCTCTGTAGGAATCCTTACAACTAGAAGAGAACCAGTATCAAAAGACATATCTAGCAATATAGGAGCTAAAGGATCATATGAATAACCTAACATTTCAACTTAACTAGAATAAGGGTATAGAGAAAAGAAAATATATTTGGTGTACCACATGCAGGACATAAGGAAACCACAAGAACGAATGTCCAACTTTTGCACAGTATATGGAAACAAGATTACCAAATCCTTTTCCAACAGGAGGACCATGGTGTGAAATTTGTAAGACACATGGGCATGATCCATATCACTTCCCAATGATGTAAAAATATAAAAAAATACCCAAAAGTTCATATTGCAATTTTTGCAAGTCAGTGGGTCATGTTGATAAGTATTGTAGGACGATGGATCCAATGAGAGAAAGAACTTCAGATACTTATAGGGTGCAAGAAGAAATGATGGCAGGACAAGTTGCACCTTAGTTCAATCAAGTACCTGTTGAGGACAAGATATGAAATGATCTTACTCAAGCATTTTCAGATTATGCTTGGCTAAATCAAAATAGACGAGAATGTCACCCTATGTTTATAGCCATCAAAATTAATATCCTAACTCACAAGTATTCATTACAAGTTCTTAGGATAGTATTTTTACCAATAAAATCTTGCTGGAAAATTCATTATTTATATGATTTTCTGAATATAATAGTTGCTGAAATAAATGTAAAGACAGAAGCAAAGAAACCAAGATTATAATCAAGACATATGAGACATAAAGAAATCCTTTATTTCATTCCAATTCACCAAAGAGTCATTCTCTTTACAAAATTTCGTGAAGAAGTTTTGGACAAAAGTCAACCTTAGACATCCCCGATGGAACATACAAAAGGACCTCTGACAGAAAACCAAAAACTAAACTCTAAAAGTTGGATCAGCTTGCCACAGATTGCTACCCACTCGACTCTGCACAATAGCCTTTGTTAGTCATGAAAAATAATTCACAAACATACAAGTCTGCATAGACTATCAAATATGGATCAACACCTCTGAAAAACAAGTGTCTGAATGATGTAATTCAACCCTGAATCTTGCTATCTACAATAAGACCCTGTTGTTCTAAAAAAGAATTAGGCTTGTGATAAATTAAGGAATGAATGAAAATTGAACTATCTCAACATAAAATCAAAGAGAAAAGCTTAGTATGCTTCTCCTTCTATCCTCCTCTTGTTCCTCCCTTTCCTTTTATATTTAAGCAAATTAGAATTGGTTGAAGTAGTTGAACTACTTCATTAGTTAAGTTAACTAAAAACTCAACCAACTTTTTAGTTAAGGGGGGAAAAGTAATAAATCATAATAAGGGTTATAAATAAATAATAACTAGTAGGTGGGGACCCCTTGTAACTCCCTTTAGTTCTTAACAATCATAACATAACTAGTTAATTAAAAAAAACATCTCTCCTTGTGGCTCCCATCATCACATGCATATTTGACAATTTATCTCATTGATATTTGACATTATTTTAAAAAATGCATTACTCATATATCCAAAAATAAACATAATGTCAAAAACCTCTGAAGTCAACTGTTGTCAACAATAATTAAAATAAAAGTCAAAAACCATATTTTCCAGTCTGTGAGGCAATCCTTCCCTTGTTGTTGCTATCATCTTTTAATATTTTTGAATTTTTCTCAGGGTGTGTGGAGCCTTTAGGCTTAATATGGATGATTATAGGAGAGAAATCATCCCTCAAATGCATGAGAGAGGACACAGATTTTTCAGAATCATTTGAATATGAGGAAGGAGCAGTAGTGGCTTTCCCTTTGTCAGGGGCATGATGGGCCTCAGTTTTTAGCCTTTTGCTTGAAGGGCTCATTCATGTATGCATAATTGATTAGCAAATAGTCCCTTTAAAAACCATACATGACACCTCTTTTAAAATATGAAATAAATTTTGTCTCAGCAACATATCGGACACATGCAATCCAATCCATTCAAATCATTTAACCGTTGTCAATGAGTAGGGGGTGAACAAGGTTCTAGGATATGCGAGGGACTTGTATTGAGAGAAAAATGTTAAAATGAGAGGGAAAATAATCATGGTTACTGCTCACAGACAAAACACAATCAATTGTAATGTAAACCAAAGGACATATCACTGTGATCCAACCTAGAAATGCGATTTCAAACTGTTCCAATACATAATTTTCTTAACTATAATTAAATTTTAAGAACATGGAGTGAAAAATGAATGTGGGAAGGCGAGCGGATTGTAATTAGCGATTAGTGAAATAATGGTCGGGAAAGAGATCATATACTGTTCATAAAATTAATTAAGTAATCCATAAAACATTCTATATCAACCATAAAAGTTCCAACATCAACCAAATAGTCAGTGTGATCAATCAAACAATTATCATCTATAACTCAATAAATTTTGTGTATTAACTTTCCCAATGTTCGCAATTAAATCATTAACATAGTGTCATCAAAACAAGACAATATGCTTTCCACAACAACCTGTAAGAGTTCTGTTTCTTCCCAACTCTCCCAGTTAATATTTAAAACAATTTCCAAATGAACACACAATCGCTTGTTCCAATTTGTTCCATCAAAACATCAACCATTGTCCATGAATCATTTCTTCGAATCAAACATAGACACTAAAATCACAACCGATCCCATTGCTCAAGTTCATTTAAAAATTAAGTTGTAATGAGAAGATATTGTCATAGAAACTGTGCTTATCTCTGCTACGATGCATGATATTCATCAACGCACATAACGGACAGCCAAATACAACCATAAATTATTTAATTGAAAGGATCCTAACTTTCCATTTAAACACATAGACAACAATCACCATTTTAACTCATACCATTCTTGGAATACACAGACCATTTGACAAAACGTAGAGCATTTCTGTACATGTCCAATCACTCTGAAACTAAACATCCACAATGGTGGGCTATCAATCAATATAACGAGGTAGCAACAATAAGCCTGATCTCATCTCATACATTGATCAAATTTTCAACAAAACCATTTTGTTAATAAACCCTTGACCATCTCTGATTGCACAATCAATAATATCCATAGAATATATAGTGGATGGCCATACCATAATCACCACGATTGCAATATTACCATTTGGTAATTTAACACACAGAGTCACAGAAACCATCAATTTAACCTAACATGTTGTAGGAAGCCAACACAAGTCAATGCACCACACATGAAGCATCGTTGTGACTTAATCGATTATAACTAATGTTGAGTTAATAATTCAAATTCCATAATAAACAATGCAATGAGTAGATACCGAAACTAACACCACTGTCAACATAATCCATAGGGATGATCTAGTGATCGATACTTTCGACAATATAGCAAAAACAACATACCCAACAGGACATAATGGTTCCCTCTATCAAAAACCAGGCTTGAGAATCAAGGGTTTTCTCTGTGGACCAACACAGGGAGACTGAAGTCACCCCCCAACATCGGGAGAGAACCTCTGAGACCAATGGTGCACACGCAGGGTAGACCACCAATAACCTCGCAGATAGGGTGACAATTTCTGTGATAGGAGAGACTATGAATAGAGAAGCAAGGCCCTATTTTGGCCCTGTAATAATACTTAGAACATGCAAGGTATAACCCTTGTGGTTTTACAAATCAACTGAAGAATGCTGAGATAGGACAGAGCCGAGAAATAAAAATCATCTTTAAGTAATCCCTTTGGCATAACGACTATCATAACCCCCTGTGCAAACACCAGTAACATGAAAAAACCCATACCCAAGTGAAACGACACGTAGGGATACAAAGTGTTTCAAACCGAGGAAACCCCATAAAAGAAATGACTGGATATGGTGATAAGAACGCGTGGAGACATCCATCCAATTTGGATCGAATGAAAACCCTTCAACCAAGACCAATAAGAATGAAAGAGATCCTTCATGGCTTCCAACACTCAGAACGATCAACAAAACTATGTCTTCAAACATTATTGCAATTAAAACCATACCAACCCTTCATTCCAGAAAATTATCACAATTTTACACAGTTGCCAATCTTAAGAAAAGCACAGACCCATACATAACCAAGAAAATATCTGTTTCATAACTATAGTGGGTTTATGGATGGCGAAAAGGAATACCTGTAACCACAAAATCCTTAAAAACGCGAGCTTGGCCAAGCAATTATCCCTTTGCTTGAAAATAGGAGTTAACCACAATGAACACAGTTGAACAATAGCCAGGGTGATGACCAGTGGAAGTGGTATGGGGTGACATGCATTAAATGCACGTCACCTCCAACCTCTAGTCATTCAATTCATTAGTACATTCCAACCCACTAATTCATTAATTCATTTAATTAAATCATGCATCAAAACCAACATCCATTGTTTTCCAAAAGCACCACACTATGTCACATTTTACCACTGCCTACCATACTATAATGCATATCACATGCCTTTACATGACTCAATATATTTCATAACCATTTTCATCACTAGTTTGGATTAATACCATTTCCCTTAACTCCAAATGTATAGTGAAACATCGTATAACATAGTATCATAGTTCACCTCTTGTGGATTTTTTTCACATTGCCTTATTTCTTTTCAATTACTCTTATTTGTGGTTACCAACATGTATATTTTGTAGGTGGCACAAGTAATAATTGAAGGAGTAAATGGAAAGGTAACAATGGACATAGTAAGTCATTTCAACATGACATTAGAGCCTATAGCAACAGAACAATCATGCATTGCCCATCATCCATTTGTTGTGAATAGAACTAACATTGATCATGAATCATGCTGAAACCTATAAGCAATGTTGAACAACAACATAAACATGGAATAAGAACCAGATATGATCTCCCAATATACAAGGGGGTTCCACCTACTAGTATTATATATGTTATTGGCTTATAATTAATAGGCTCAAGCAATACTTTGCGGGCGAAAAAATTGTTGCAATTTTAATCGTCAACAAACCGGTGAATCCACAGGGAAATTTGTTTTCAACACATTTAGAACTCATAACTCATGGTTTCGCAGACCAAGAACAGTAGATCAAGAAGATATAACTAGAATGATCATGCAAAAGAGGGAAGTGAGCAGATTTAATGGAAAAATGACAGAGAATTTGGGAATAACTCATGAAAAATGTTAAGTATGGGGGGGTTTATCCTTGTATGCATGATCATTCAATCATATTTTACTCTTTACTTCAAGGAGAGAAATTAATGGACTTGCTCTTTATTTCTCAAATGGATGAAGAAATGGAAATCAAAAGAGGGAGATAACCCATCTCTTTATAAGACATCAGTGAAAGCAGATAACAAATTCAAGTGTGTTTTCAGGGGGAACATCGTAACAACCATGTAAGCTTGATTGTTATTGACTAACAATTTCTTGCAAGAGAATTTCTTGCAGGAATGACACTATGGCAGAACTGATCCAACATCTTATTCTTGACCAAAATCAACTAAAATATAGTAAGCAATAAAATCATGACATAAATTAAATTGCAAAAATTAAAACAACATAAATAAAATGACAGAAATGTAACAACAGTAGAAAATGTTTTAAAACAGAAAGTTGAAGTCAAACTACTATAAAGCAGAAAAAAAAAATTGAAAAACTGAAAGTAGAGCTAGACTATTAGTATACAGAAAATCCAAACAACGTTGGAGATTTTCAAGTTGGTTCCACATAATGTTTCAAGTGAGAACCATTAGTGTTGTAGGAAAACAATTGCTCTTGTAAATCTTTTAGAATATAAGAGTTAGTACCTAAGACAAAAATGATCTTGAAAGGACCCAACCATAATTTTTGAAATTTTGAATGTCTTCCCCTATCAGCGTGAGCTGAATCCCACATCAATACTTTTTCATTGACCTGAAATTTGAGAGTTTTGACACTCTTGTTGAAATACTTCTTAACAATTTTTTGTCTCTTTTTTATATTATCCAGAACAAACATCGTTTGCTCTTCCAAAGATAGGAGTGCATTTATCCTTTGTGGAACATTGGAGGAATTTAATTCTTTGATCTGCAGCATCAACCTTAAGGAAGAAAGTTCCAACTCAGTTGGTAGGAGGTATTCTTGACCATAAATAAGCTAGAAAGGAGTGCAACCGATGCTTACCTTGGTGGTAGTTTGATCTGCCCAGAGGGTGTAAGTGAGGAGAGTGTGCCATTGACGAGGCTTGTCTTCGAGGAGCCTTTTGACGATTCTTACCAGGTTTTTGTTGGTAGACTCAACCTTCCCATTCCCTTGGGGATAATAATATGATGAGGTGAAATTTTTAATCCCCAACTTAGCTAAAAATTGGGTCAGATTAGCAGAAATGAAAGCGAGACCATTGTCTGTAATAATTTCCAATGGAAGATCAAATTTGGAAAAAAATGTTATTAACGGAAAAGACATTACATCAAACAAAATATACGCTACAACAAGCAAAAAAGTAATTAACCTATCCATCCATGTTCTTAAAAATGAAGAAGTAAACATATTGGAAAAAGGATTGAGCTTTGCCATTGCTCTGACAACTGTCCCCATAGAAAACATAATTTGCAGCGTAGAAGACAACATCAAAAACCTTAGTGAAGAAGACAAGAATGCTATCAGACAAGACTGTGCCCTGGTCCTCAAGAAAGCCAAACCACCAAAAAGTAACACCAGCAAATTGGAGCGTGAGGCCATCAAGAACCTCAAAAACAATGAAAACATTGTGATTTTAAAAGCTGATAAGGGTGGAGCTACAGTTTTCATGAACATAATAGATTACAACACCAAGGTGACAGAGCATCTCACCACGACTGGCAGCTATAAAATTTTAAACAACAACCCAATATCCAAGGTTATCAAGGAAGTCAAGAAATCCATAAAAGCTTCTAACCTAGATGAAAGAATGAAGAAACGACTAACTCCAAGCTGCCTAATCACTCCTAGAATATATGGACTCCAAAAAATCCACAAGGAAGGAGTTCCTCTAAGACCAATTTTTAACATGATCGGTTCCCCAACCTATGAACTAGCCAGGTATGTAGCAAGGATCCTAGGACCTTTGGTTGGCAAGACAGATTCATACATAAAAGATTCAAGAGACTTCGTGGAACTCATAAAAGAGGAGAAAATTGAATCAAAGGATATCCTCATCATCTTTGATGTGGTTTCACTTTTTTATGAAGATCCCATTAAATGAGGCCATTCAAGTTATAGATGAGGTTTCAGACCCTCAAACAACCAAACTAGCAGTAGTTTGTCTAAAATCAACCTTCTTCAGTTTCCAAGGAGATTTTTTCGAACAAACAAGTGGAGTAACCATGGGATCCCCTTTATCCCCAATCGTAGACAACCTCTACATGGAGAAGTTAGAGAAAAATTCCCTTGAAACATATCCCCTTAAACCATCTAGATGGAAAAGGTATGTTGATGATACCAACGTCATATGGCCTCATGGAAAATAAGAACTAGACAAATTCTTTGAACACCTCAATGGTATTTTGGAAAACATAAAATTCACCATGGAACTAGAAGAAAACAACAACATACCCTTCCTAGACATTCTTATGACTAGAAAACATAATGGTACACTGGGACACAAGGTCTTCAGGAAGAAAACTCACACAGATAGCTACCTTCATGCAGATTCCCACCACCATCCCTCTCATAAGATGGGGGTTCTCAATACCATGGCGATAAGGGCAACAATAATTTCCGAGAAAGAACATCTTAAGGAAGAAGTAGACCACTTAACTAAGGTCTTTAAGAACATTGGATATAGAGATAGAGACATAAAAAAGGCAATGGATAGGAAGGATAATAGGACCCATATACAAAATGATCAAACCTCCAACATAAAGGCATTTCTTCCTTACATTTGGGGTGTCACATACAAGATTGCAAAAGTTTTAAAAAATAAAGAAATTACAACCTCCTTCAAACCCCTAGTTACCATCATACAAAGAATGAAGTCTGTTAAAGACCCTATAGACCAACAACAAGGAAAAGACATCTACAAGGTCTCTTGTTCATGCGGGAAATGTTACATTGGGGAAACCAGACGATCATTTCAGGTAAGGATTAAGGAACATGGGGCAGACATTAGAAATGAACACATTCGCACCTCGGCCTTAGCAAAACACTCACTTAAGACCAAACATCGTGTCTTCCTAGAGGATACAAAGATACTAGCAAAGGAGGATCATTACTACATGAGACGCTTAAGAGAATCTCTTGAAATAATCAATCACCCCAACAATATGAACAAAGATGGTGTCCTGGAGGTGAGCATATTTTGGCACCCATTAATCAACCAACTTAAGAGACCCGCATAGATAAAAATCAGGTATGTAACCTTCCTTCTTCTTTCCTTGCTTATTTAGGTTTTCCTTTGTGTCACTGCATAGACTTAGGGGTCTAACTAACCTGTATTACCTACTTTATGAATTATAATTACAGACACCCACTACTATATATTTCAATAATTAAATCACATATAACCTAATCTTATGACAATATATATATTAAAATTCCTACTATGTTACATCCTTATTCCAGAACCTAAACCTTAACTAAAAGCCTCCTTTCCTTAATCTAGTATTTAGTTCACCAAACTTTTACATTAAACACAAACTAAATTAAAAGTACTTTTAAGTAAAAAACTATCTAACTCTAACCCTATAACATTTCCTTCCTTGCTTATTTAGGTTTTTCTTTGTGTCAGTTCTTAGACTTAGGAGGAGTGTAACTAAACCTGCATTACCTACTTTTATAGACTCTTACTACTATATATATATATATCATTAAGTTACCTATACCCTTATCTTATGACACTTTATATATTAATACTCATATATTCCTACTTTGTTACATCCTAATCACTTACAAATTAACTACTTAGTTTCCTAAACACATTAAAAAACCTCCAATGCTTAGACCTAATCATACAATAAAACAAACCCTATATTCATTCTAATCAACTAAAAACTAAACCTAAACCTTAATTGAAAGCTTCCTTTCCATAACATAAATTAATAAGTACTAATAAGTAATAATATAAAAACTATAACCCTAATAAACCAAACCTAACTAAAGCCCCTTCCTACATTAATTATATTATACAAAACACTATTAAAACTCTTAAGTAAAAGCTCCCTTCTTACATTAAATTTAAATATAATTCAATTAATTATAAGATTACAAAACAAATTGTTTAATTTTTTTTTGTTATAAAATATAATTCAATTAACAAAAATACAAAAACTTATATTTATACAATATATAATAAAAAACACTATTAATAATTTTACAATTTATATTATTATTTATTATTTAGTTTAATTTTAATTTTTGTTTAAAACTCTATAGATTAGGTTTCTAGACAGTCGACCTAGGTTAAATTCTTAAAAACATCCTGCATATTAACTTTTAATTGACCGAGATCAACAAGTTATCAATTGACGATTAGTCTTGATGATGAATCCCGATTCAGATTCGAAACGTTGATGACAATGACAACTACTGTGGATTATTCGAAAAACAATTTCAAAAATGTTATTTTCGAGGAAAGAAATTACCTGATCATCTGTGGAATGCTTAAGTGGGACAACTTCAACCCATTTTGTAAAATAGTCAGTGGCTGTCAAAATAAAAACCTGTCCAGCTGAAGATGGAGGATTAATAGGACCAATAAAATCCAATCCCCACTTTGAAAAGGGAAAGTGTGGTAGGACATGTTGTAATGGCATGGATGAAAGGCATTCTTTCCCAGCGAATTTTTGGCACTTGTCACAAGATCTCGAAAAAACATAAGAGTCACGAAATATTGCAGGCCAATAGTATCCTTTTCTAATAATCTTGAAAGCAGTGGTTTTTGCAGAAAAATGACCTCCTACATGAATGACAAAACTTGATGAACCATGAGATTCTTGCAATAGTTTATGTGCATCTTCATTGTTTACACAGTGAAGTAGCACACCATCAACAAACCTTCAAAATAAGAAGTCTCCTATAATGATGTATCTTGTAGATTCAAGATGGAGCTTTCTCCTTTGATGAGTGTCTAAGTTATCTGGACATATTTGGTTCTGTAAATAATAAACCAAATTCTTGTACCAAGGATGTTCAGACACAGGGAGGATCCGGTCATCAATGTAAAAGAGATCTGAAAGGGAACTATATTCTTCATCAATTTCTTCACCATTCTCAGCATGTTGAGCTAAGTGAAGGGGTAGGTCATGTCCCTTGATAGTGGTAGAAGTCACGATATTCAAATCATGCTACTGGATCTTGGCAAGCCAATGTGAAAGATTTCCTGAAAGATAAGTCTGTGAGAGAAAAAACTTGACAGCAGGTAAAGGGACTTTTACCAACGTATGCTTACCTAAGATGAAGTGGCGAAACTTTTCAACAACTGTAACGAGAGAGAAAGCATGTTTCTCAATAAAAGAATATTTAAATTCATCATCAGACAAACTTTGACTCATGTAAGCCACTGGTTTTTCATTTCCTTGGTCATCATTTTGCATGAGGACAATATAAACTGCTTCCTTGGTGGCATTAGTATATATCGTGAATTCCTTCTCAATATCTGCCTTCGCCAAAACTGGTGTAGAACTGATTTCTTTCTTAATCCCTTCAAAAGAATTTTCAACATCATCTATCTAAGAAAAAGAATGATCTTTCTTAAGAAGATTATGAATTGGTTTGACCATCACGACAAAATCTGGAACAAACCTATGGACAAAGTTAATAACCCCATAAAAGCTTGAACCTCCTTGTAAGTGGGAGTAGGCAGATTAAGGATAGCAACAATACTTTCAGGATCGATGCTTATTCCTAAATCAGAGACAATGTGTCCAAGGAGCTTTCCCTCGGTAACGTCAAAAATGGACTTGGAAGGATTTAGGGAAATGCCAAATTTCCTATATTGCATGAGAAATTTTCTCATATGACCAAAATGGTCTGATCGGATTTTAGAATACACTGTTAAGTCATCAAGGTAGATCTGAATTATCTTACCGATCAAATCATCAAAAGCTATTTGCATAGATCTTTGAAAGGTGGCACCTGCATTAGATAATACAAAAGGCATACGTTCATAAGAAAAGGTACCCTAATGAGTAATAAAGGTGGTTTTATATTTATCTACCCTTTTTACCTTGATTTGATTGTAACTGGAAAAACCATCAAGTAAGGACTTCATTTGTGACCATGCCACTTGCTGCAAAATCATTTCCATATTAGGGAGAGGAAAGTGATCTTTTATACTATCTCAATTTAATGTGTGAAAATCGACGCATAATCTGATTTGACCAGTCGATTTCTGAACAGGAACCATATTTGAAACCCACTCGGAATACTTGATCGGAAAAATGATTCCAACCTTCAATATTTTTTCCAAATCCTTTAGAATAGTTTCTTCTAGCGCCGGGTTGATAGGTCTTTGTTTTTGCCTAACTATTTTTATGCCTTCCTTAATGGGGATTCATGCTGTATAAGACTAGGATCAAAACCACGAAGATCCTCATAAGACCAAGTAAAAATATCTTGAAATTCACTAAGTAGCTTGGAAAACTTCATTTTCACTTCATCTGAACATTTGACACGTATTTTGACATTCTTTGGATCCTCGGGTGTCCCAATGTTCAAGGAAATGGTTTCACCCACCTTCCTTTTTGACTTCTCTTCCTTCTGTTTCTCCTTGTTTCCTACATCACTCGATGAAAACAAAATCTCTAGAGGATTTAAGCCCTTAGGAATCTTGTTATCTTATATGGATATATTTTCCTTGGGCTTAAAAGGTTAATTTTGAATGAAAGCGCAAATTCTTTCATCGTTAGAGAATACCTGCCAAGATTCTATATTGTCGGGGATATGTGGGCGATATAGAGATTTGAAAGTACAATCAGGTATGTGAGGCAAAAGTTGTCGATTAGGAGAGGTTGCAAAAAAAGATAATCGATCAGCCATTGAGTTCAATTCCCTCTTAACATGAGTAATGTTGAAAGATAAAAGGTTCGAGATAAGCGCCCAAATAGTTTGGGTGTATCGTTTCATCAACTTGTTTCTAGGAGAGTAAATATTACGTACGAGGTTCACAACAAGCTTGGAATCCCAAAAAGGTGAGAGGTGACCACAACCAAGATTATAGGCGTTTTCAATGCCTAATAATAAACCTTCGAATTCAATGACATTGTTCGTGCAAGCAAACTCCAACCTATAAGAAAAGTTATGGATTTTTTCTACAGGAGAAATCAAGATAATTCCAGATTCGTTGCCTTCATTAGAGCATGAACCATCAAAGTGCATGTGCCACATACCATCATCTAAATCAATTTGTTCCATGGGAATGTTATCCTCAACAAAAATGGAATACACCCTTAGGTCCTCTTTGATATAGTTTACATTAGGCCGTGGGACACTCTCTATGTAAGGTGAAATCCTTCCCTCTCTAAGGACTATAATTTTTTTACCATTCCGAGGAATGGATAAATGTGTTCCGTCGAGTGAGAGGTATCCACCCATTAAAGCTTGCCAATATCTTCCCAAGATGATTGAGTAATTACTTACTGACATGTCAATTACCTGAATGCTAAGGGTTGTCCTTATTTTAGGGTGTGCACAAAAAACTAAGGTCACATCTTTAATCTCACCTATAGTCATTTGTTGTAGATTATTATAGGAGAGCATGCTTCTGACATTTTCTTTTGTACAATATAAGCCTATCTCTTCCATAATAATCTTCAACATCATGCTTGGGCCTGAATCGCCATCAATGAGGCAACAATGGGCAATCTTATCCATGATCTTTACAGAAATATAAAAACGGGATTTTTTTACAAGGTATCTAAATTTATGTACACCTACCTTATTTACAGATGAGTCCTATTCGTTCACCTCTTCAGAGAGGTTGGCTACAACATAAGATTTTCCTTCCATGAATTGTTTCAAATGCCTCTGTTTCTCAGGGACGACAACCATGTCCACAAGGGTTGAATCCGCTTGATGTTGGCCAACTGATTCAAGATATTATACTTGGAAGAGGGGAGAGGGGAATTTGTTTCTTGACTATCAGGACCCTTAGGAATTTGAACGGTAATAGCGGGTGAGGGTGAGCTTGGGCTAGAAGAATTGCGGGGAGGATCAAATTTTCCCTCGGGAGCATAGGATTTGTTCCTAGTATTGATGATAATGACATCTTCTGGCTCTCTAAAATCTAGGACAACGATGGTAGTTTCTAGTTTTTTACTAAAGATTTTATCTCTGGCACTCTTCCTTACTTCATATGTGGTTTCCTCATGGTGTTCCTTGCAAAAGTTACACCAACTTCAAGGCAAGATATCTTTAGGCTGAAAACTATTTTCAATTCGACTTCTAAAGGGGGGTGTAGAAGAGGATGAAACCTCAGGGGTGAAAGGTGAGACAGTCCCCTTTCGCTCATACGCTATCATACAATTTTTCATATCTTGCACTAGTTGTAGGAGGGTATACACGTCTGTCTGTTTAATCAGTTCTCCCTGAGGAAGACCTCTT
This sequence comes from Picea engelmannii, assembly GCA_009831015.1. Taxonomy (NCBI): domain Eukaryota; kingdom Viridiplantae; phylum Streptophyta; class Pinopsida; order Pinales; family Pinaceae; genus Picea; species Picea engelmannii. The sequence goes on from ML803047.1 coordinate 34,706, forward strand.
CTTTCAAGTTATTCTTCATACTCAATGGATTTTTCCTCAAGCCTATGACAGTAGGGGGAAGGTAACGCGTGAAATCGGCTTGGTTCTGAGGTCGAATGAATTCATGGATCTGATTGTATAGCTTAGTGAAACGCAAGTTGAAGGAATTGATGGTTTCACCATCCTTATAGGCGATGTTATTGTATTCCCATATCTTCTCTGCTTGGATTTTAGATTGCCCATTAGTGGATCTGAACCAGTAAATTAACTCTTCCCCAGTAGATAGAATATTAGGAGGAAGGTCAAAGAAATCGGCCCCAACCTTTCCTTCCAAGGAATTGATGATTAAGTGCATGCAAGTATCGTTTTCATTGGCCCCTATGTTGTGAAAAGCATTACCCTATGTTGTGAAAAGCATTAGAAAATTCTACCAGGTGTTCGTTTGTAGTGACAGTGTTATTTCCTGAAAACCTAGGAAGATGTTCTTTGAATTTAGGAAGTGAACGAATAGCAAGTGCTAGGTTGAGAGGAGAGGACACATGCCATGGTGTGGTTGTGGCGTCTTCTTCGAACTGGGAAAACCCATATTTTTTAATGACTTTGGTGGGGTTTCTGATAGACTAGACATGGATATGGTGGATATATAAGCTACCAATCACTGACGAAGATGAATAATGAGAAGAGGAAACACTTCTCGTGCCACCAGAGCCACCACTAGATGCCATCTTGTGGATGATAGATGAGGAAAAGAAAGATGATTTGGAAGAATCAGACAAACTTCTCCTTAGATAACTTTGTTGGGTAGATAACAAACCGTTCCTTCTTCCTATTTCGACAATAGGATTAATTTCAGGTGATATGCCTCTTCTTCTTCTAGAAACATGAGAGTCTAAGGACATGAAAGAAAGGGTGAAATTGAAGGAACAAGAGGTTACTACTGATTTCTAGGCTGTCTATGTCTAGCTTCCCAACATTCTTGGGAACTAATATCTCACTCAATTTCTGCCCATGAATGATTAAGCTCAACATGAGTATTGGAAGTGTCTAAAATAGTGTTAAACAGATTCAAAGCAATGTTGGTTTGATCTTGAAGACCGGGCTCGATATTGGGATGCCTCGCAACAGGAACAATCATTAATAAGGAAAACATTCAAAGAATCAATATCAGAAAAAATAGATGTATCAATGATAATCGAGTATAAAAATTAACCAGAGAGATATTGAAGATCTCCCCAGTATGGTCACCAAATAAATGTCGAGGAAAAAATATGAAATGATCTTACTCAAGCATTTTCATATTCTACTTGGCTAAAGAAAAATAGACGGGAATGTCACCCTATGTTTATAGCCATCAAAATTAATATCCTAACTCACAAGTATTGATTACAAGTGCTTAGGCTAGTCTTTTTACCAATAAAAGCTTGCTAGAAAATTCATTATTTATATGATTTTCTGAATATAATAGTTGCTTAAATAAATGTAAAGACAGAAGACAAGATATCAACATGATAATCAAGACAGATGAGACATAAATCAATCCTTTATTTCATTCCAATTCACCAATGAGTCATTCTCTTTACAAAATTTTGTGAACAAGTTTTGGACCAAAGTCAAACTTCGACATCCCCAATGGAACATACAAAAGGACCTCTAATAGAAAACCAAAACTGAACTCTAAAAGCTGGATCAACTTGCCACAGATTGCTTCCCACTCGACTCTGCACAATAGCCTTTGTCAGTCATAAAAACTAATTCACAAACAAACAAGTCTACACAGAATATCAAAGATAGATCAACATCTCTAAAAAACAAGTGTTTGAATGATGTAATTCAACCTTGAATGTTGTTGTCTACAATAAGACCCTGATGTCATAAAAAAAAATTAGGCTTGTGATAAATTAAGGAATGAATGAAAATTGAACTATATCAACATAAACTCAAAGAGCAAACCTTAGTATGCTTCTCCTTATATCTTCCTCTTGTTCCTCCCTTTCTTTTTGTCTTTAAACAAATTAGAATTTGTTGAAGTAGTTGAACTACTTCATTAGTTAAGTTCACTAAAAACTCAACCATCTTTTTAGTTAAGGAGGGAAGAGTAATAAATCATAATAAGGGTTATAAATAAATAATAGCTAGTTAGTGGGACCCCTTGTGACTCCATTTAGTTCTTAACAATCATAACATAACTAGTTAAATTAACAAAACATCTCTCCTTGTGGCTTCCATCATCACATGCATATTTGACAATTTATCTCATTGATATTTGACATTATTTAAAAAAATGCATTACTCATATATCCAAAAATAAACATGTTGTCAAAAACCTCTGAAGTCAACTGTCGTCAACAATAATTAAAATAAAACTCAAAAAACATATTTTCTAGTATGTGAGGCAGTCCTTCCCTTGTTGCTGCTATCATCTTTTAATATTTCTGAATTTTTCTCAGGCTGTGTGGAGCCTTTAGGCTTAATCTCGCTGATCATAGGAGATAAATCATCCCTCAAATGCATGAGAGAGGACACAGATTTGTCCGAATCATTTGAAGGTGAGGAAGGGGTAGTAGTGTCTTTCCCTTTGTCAGGGGCATGATAGGCCTCAGTTTTAAACCTTTTTCTTGAAGGGCTCATTCCTGTATGCATAATTTATTAGCAAATAGTCCCTTTAACAACCATACATGACAACTCTTTTAAAATATGAAATAAATTTTGGTGGAGCAACATATCAGACACATGCAATCCAATCCATACAAATTGTCAATGAGCAGGGGGTGAACAAGGTTCTGGGATATGCGAGGGGCTTGTATTCAGAGAAAAATGTTAAAATGAGGGGGAAAATAATCATGGTTACTACTCAAAGACAACACACAATCAACTGTAATGTAAACTAAAGGACATATCACTGTGATCCAACCTAGAAATGTGATTTCAAATTGTTCCAATACAAATCTTTCTTAACTGTAATTAAATTTTAAGAACAGGGAGTGAAAAATGAATGTGGGAAGGCGAGGGGATTGTAATTAGCGGAAAGTGAAATAGTGGTCGGGAAAGAGAATGGATATTGTTCAGAAAATTAATTAAGTAATCCATAAAACATTCTATATCAACCGTAAAAGTTTCAACATCAACCAAATAGTCAGTGTGATCAATCAAAAAACTACCATGTATAATTCAATCAATTATGTGTATTAACTTGCCCAGTGTTCGCAATTAAATAATTAACACAGTGTCATCAAAACAAGACAATATGATTTCCACAACAACCTGCAAGAGTTCTATTTCTTCCCAACTACCCCATTTAATATTTAAAACAATTTCTAAATGAACACACAGTCGCTTGTTCCAATCCATTCCATCAAAACATCAACCTCTGTCCATGAATCATTTCTTTGAATCAAACATAGACACTAAAATCACACCCGATCCCATTCCTCAAGTTCATTTAACAATTAAGTTGTAATGAGAACATATTTTCACAGAAATTGTGCTTATCGCTGCTACGATGCATGATATTCATCAACACACACAATAGAAAACCAAATACAACCATCAATATTTTAATTGCAAGGATCCTGACTTGCCATTTAAACACACAGACACCAATCACCATTTTAACTCATACCATGCTTGGAATACACAGACCATTCGACAAAATGCAGAGCATTTTTGTATAGGTCCAATCACTCTAAAACTAAACATCCACAATGTTGGGCTATCAATCAATATAACGAGGTAGCAACAGTAAGCCTGATCTCATCTCATACATTGATCAAGTTTGCAACAAAACCATTTTGTTTAAAAACCCATGAACATCTCTGATGGCACAACCAATAATATCCATAGCATATACAGTGGATGGCCATACCATAATCACCACGATTTCAATATTCCCATTTGGAAATTTAACACACAAAGTCACAAAAACCATCAACTCAACCTAACATGTTGTAGGAATCCCACACAAGTCAATGCACCACACATGAAGCATCGTTGTGACTTAATCGATTATAACTAATGTCGAGTTAATAATTTGAATGTCATAATAACCAATGCAGTGACTAAATATCGAAACTAACACCACTGTCAACATAATCCACAGGGATGAGCCAACGATCAACATTGTCGATAATACACCACCAACAACATACCCAACATGACATAATGGTTCCCTCTATCAAAAACCAGACTTGAGAATCAAGGGTTTTCTCTGTGGACCAACACATGGAGACTGAAGTCTCCCCTGAACATTGGGCGAGAACCTCTGGGACCAATGATGCACACACAGGGTAGACCACCAATAACCTCACAGACAGGGTGACAATTTTCATGATAGGAGAGACTATGAACAGAGGAGAAGGGCCCTATTTTCCCCCTGTAATAATACTTAGAACATGCAGGGTATAACCCTCATGGTTTTCCCAATCAACTGAAGAATGTTGAGATAGGAAAGAGCCGATAAATAACAATCATCCTTAAACAATCCCTTTGGTATAACAACTATCATAACCCCCTGTGCAAACACCAGTAACATGAACGAATCCATACCCAAGTGAAACGACACGTAGGGATACAAAGTGTTTCAAACCCAACAAACCCCATAACAATAATGACTGGATATGGTGATAAGAACACGTGGAGACATCCAACCAATCTGGATCAAATGTAATCCCTTCAACCAAGACCAATAAGAAGGTCATAAATCCTTCATGGATTCTAACACTCAGTACGATCAACGAAACTATGAATTCAAACATTGTTTCAATGAAAACCATACCAACCCTTCATTACAGAAAATTATCAGAATTTTACACAATTGCCAATCTTAAGAAAAGAACATACCCATACATCACCTAGCCAATATCTATTTCATAACCAGAGCGGGTTCATGGATGGCGAAAAACATACCTGTAACCACAAAATCCTTAAAAATGCGAGCTTGGCCGAGCAGTTCTCCCTCTGCTTGAAAATCAGAGTTAACCACAATGAACACAGTTGAACAATATCCAGGGTGACGGCCAGTGGAAGTGGTATGGGGTGATGTGCAGTAAATGCATGCCACCTCCAATCTCCAGTCATTCAATTCATTAGTACATGCCAACCCACTAATCCATTAATTCATTCAATTAAACCATGCATCAAAACCAACATCCACTGTTTGCCAAAAGCGCCAACCTATGTCACATTTTACCACTGCCTATCATACTATAACGCATATCACATGCCTTTACATGACTCAATATATTGCATAACCATTTTCATTGTTAGTTTGGATTAATACCATTTCCCTTAACTCCAAATGTATAGTGCAACATCGTATAACATAGTAGCATAGTTCACCTCTTGTGGATTTTATTCACATTTCCTTATTTCTTTTCAATTACTCTTATTTTTGGTTACTAGCATGTATCTTTTGCAAGTGGCACAAGTAATCATTCAAGGAGTAAATGGAAAGGTAACAATGGAAATCATAAGTCATTTCAACATGACATTAGAACCTATAGCAACAAAACAATCATGCATTAACCATCGTCCATTTGTCGCGAATAGAAACAATATTGATCATCAATCATGCTCAAACTTGTAAGCAATGTCGAACAACAACATAAACATGGAATAAGAACAAGATCTGATCTCCCAATCTACAAGGGAGTCCCACCTACTAGTATTATATATGTTATTGGCTTATAATTAATAGCCTCAAGCAAAACTTTGCGTGTGAAAATGTTGTTGCGATTTTAATCGTCAATAGTACCACCACCATACAATAATGTGCAACAACAATGTACAACCGTAGTATAATAATGTACATCCAAAATATAACCCTGCACAGTATAAACATGTTCCTTAGTACAATGCACCATGAGGAGATCGAGGTGGACACAGAGGTGGAGGATGAGGTAGAGGAGGATTTGGATGAGGCAGAGGTCTAGTAGTGTGTCACAATTTCCAGCAGCCAAGACATTATGTAAGGGAGTGTCCACTTCCACTAGCGACATGTATGTACTTTCATGCAACATACCATGATACATAAGATTGTCCAACACTCTTGGGAAATATCCAAGAAAAAAGGAATCAAAACAACCATAATGTCCAGTGGATTTCTATAGAAGCCAGGGATGACGGGAGAAACATCAATATAGTCACTTGAGGAGGATCCAAGACAAGAAATGACGCAATCAAACAAGATCCAACGCAACACCAATGGGTTAAGAAGAGTATTGAACCACAAAATAAGTTTGATGCACGAAAAAGAAAAGGAAACATTTAAGGAGGCTAGACATGAGTTTCTCAAGAAAAATGTTGCGTCTACATTAGCCGCACAACAAACTCAAAATTCATTAATGTACGAGATTCCCTCCTCAATGGACCATTCTAGTAAAGGAAAACCTTTAGAACAATTGAGTACCATAAAATTGTTTTTGCAATCTTGTGTTAAGATATTGAATGACCCATCAACTGTTAAGGTTTTACAAAATATGCTAGAAACATGTAACATAGAGGAGGAAGGGAAGTTAGAACATAAAACAATCAACCATCTCCATACTAGAATATGAACAAGCAGAGAATTAAGACTAAATGCTAATAATGGGGATTTCAATATGGGTGATATTATATTGGACTTAGTCTCTCAAGTAAATGTCTTACCTAAGAAGACATGGTAGTGCATGGGAGAACCCACACTAGTCTATTCACTTGTCCAACTGAAAATAACAAATCAACACAGAGTTATACCAATTGGAAGGCTCAAAGGTGTGACAATGGATTTGTATGGAGTGCGCACTATGGTATATTTTGAAGTAATAGAGATAGTAGATGACACAACACCGTACTCACCATTACTTGGATTGGATTGGGCATTTGATAACCAAGCTATAATAAACATGAAGACAAGGAAAATGACTTTGGAATCAGGTGAATATAGAGTCATTGCACCATTGGATCCATCAGAAGGAGAAAGGTTTGTAGAGCCCACTTGTTTGGATCTGGAAGAAATAAACTAGCTGTACATAACCACTGCCTGTGAAGAGGACAATGATAACCCAACTGCAGATGGGGTACTCAGCTGGAGAAGCATTACATCATGTGCTTCTGAATTAGACACAAGTTTGGAGAATTATAAACAAAGATTACATGAAGTTTCCATAAGGAGGTGTGAAAGAATAGACTACGCAATAAGATGGGTTGGTACAAAGATAAGAGAACCTCCTAGTTTTCATGGGTTAAATGACTTAGAGGAATTCTTGACAAAATATGAAGATGAAGTGCTAGAAAATAAGAGGCTCTTAGCCCTATATATTTCACTGAAGGACACACCTGCAAGATGGTGGGGTGCAAACAAAGAAACAAATCAGGACTGGTATCAGTGTAAATGACTATTGCGCATTAGATTTGGCACAAAAAAGGGGAGCAATAAAATGTAGAAGTATGATGGACAGGGAACACCATTTGAACACTTAGATAAGTGCAGAACACGGAGGATGATGCCACCACTAGAGGAATGGCCTCATCACTTTATCCATACATTGGAAGGAATCCTAGGGAACTGGTATATAGACCAGGAGATGCACAGAGGCACTACAGAATGGAGAGGTTTACCTCATAATTTTGTAGTAACATTCTCATTTGAGCATGAGAAACCCAACATTGATTCAGCACTGAAGATGATACAAGGAATGATATTTATTAATGAACCTGAAGTTGCAATCATGACATAATATCAACAACATAACAGACATACAATCAAAGAGTTACTCTCATGCTATCATGTTGAGGAGGAAGCGTCGAATGAAGATGATTCATGCAATGTTCACATTATATAAATTGAAGGAGAAAGAGAGGTGGAAGGTCCATCTCTGGATTCAGAAGTATTTGTTGCATCAATCAAAGTGAATAAAGTCAACATTGGGATGAATGGAAATCCTAAAATTGCAAGTATTGGAGACTATTGGAATGAGCAAATAGTGGAAAGGATAACATATTTACTGCGTGAATACAATGAACTATTTCCAACAACCTTTATAGAGATGAAAGGCATAGCAGGGGAGCTAGGAGAAATGAAAACACCTCTCAAACCTGAGGCTAGACCTATCAGGCAGAGACCCTACAGATTGAACCCAATGTATAAGAAGAAAGTGAAAGTAGAAATTGATTGAATGTTGGAAGATGGTATCATAGAACCAATAGAGGAATTTGAATGGCTAAGTCCTATGGTAGTACACGAAAATAAATAAGGGGGGATAATGACTTGTGTAGATATGATGCAACTTAATGATGCTTTCTTACATGATCCTTTCCCTACCCATTTTACAGATGAGGTCTTAGAGAATGTGGGAGGCCAGGAAGCATATTCATTTACAGATGGATTCTCAAGTTATCATTAGATCAAAATAGCTCCAGAAGACAAGTATAAGACTACCTTTTCTACATAATGGGGATCATACCAATATACAGTTATGCCATTTGGGATGAAGAATGCACCAACCATTTTTTCAAGAGTAGTCATAACTGCTTTTAAGGAATTCATACATCAATTTCTAGAAGTATATCTGGATGACTGGACTACATATAGTCTGTTAAAGAACCATGTAGAAGTGCTGAGACTCATGTTGGAAATATGCAAACAATGTTAGATATCATTGAATATCAAGAGATACATTTTTGGTACACCTTTTGGAATATTTTTGGGACGTATAGTGTGTAAACAAGGTTTACTAGTGGACCCTACTAAGATTGAATTCATTGTAAATTTACCACCACCAAAGTCAGTACACCAGTTAAGAGAAACATTGGGACATACAAGCTATTACAAGAAATTTATAAAGGGGCAGTATGTGTAGATTACTGCACCAATGGGAAAACTGTTAAAGAAGGACACCAGATTTCACTGGAATGAGGACTGTCAACAAGGATTGGACACCTTAAAATAAAATATGGTCACATCACCTATCCTAGTATTCCCATATTGAGAAAAGACATTCCATGTGCATGTAGATGCATCAACCATATCACTTGGAGAAATTCTGGCATAGCCATGAGTAGGGGACTTAGACTATCCTATAGCCTTTGCAAGTAGAAAGTTTTCAAAATTAGAGTAGAACTACAACACCACATAAAGAGAAGGCCTATCCATGGTATATGCACTTCATAATTTTAGGCACTACTTACTGGGTAAACACTTTAAAATGTTCACAAGCCATTCTTCCCTCAAATATCTAGTCAACAAGTCAATGTTGGGGGGGAGGATCTATAGGTGGCTATTATTGTTCCAAGAATTTGATTTCAAAGTGATAGTCAAACCAGGAAGATGAATGCAGGACCTGATCACCTATCAAGGGTAACTAATGGAGAAGAACCTACTAACTTGGAAGACAACTTCCCTGATGCACATTTAATTTCAGTAAATGTAGTTGACGAATACTTCGTTGATATTATTGAATACTTAAGCACATGGGTTGTGCCACAAGAGTTTAGCACTATGTAGAAGAAGAATCTGGTAGTCAGAGCTGCAGACTATCAACTTATTGCAGGAAATTTATATAAATGGGCATAGATAGCATTTTGAGAAGGTGTGTATTGGAACATGAAAGGCCCATAATTTTGGCAGAATCTCATGAAGGTATAGTTGGAGGAAACTATGTAGTAAAAGATACCGCACATAAGGTATTGCGCACATGATTATGGTGTATAAAAATACATAAGGATTCCAAGGAATATTGCTAGAAATATGATGTCTGTCAGAGGGTTGGAAAATCCAACAAAAGGGATGAGATGCCTCTAAGACCACAAGTGACTCTGTAGGTATTCAAAAAATGGGAAATAGATTTTGTGGGACCTATTAATTCACCAGAAAAAGGTTAGGAGCTAGATATATCATTACTGCGATTGAATACTTAACCAGATGGGTAGTAGCAGGATGAGTCAAATGCTATAGCACAAAAACAACACACTTCTTGTTTGAACAAGTGATCACCAGATTTGGATGTCCCAGGATTCTGATGAGTGACCAAGGAACTCATTTTATCAATGATACCATTAGGGCTATGACTGAAGAGTTTGAAATCTATCACCAGAAGAGTACAACATACCATCCTCAGGAAAATGGAATAGTAGAATCCTTCAATAAGATTTTGGAAAATTATTTGAATAAGATCTACAATGTCAACATGGATGATTGGGACTTGAAGATACCAATAGTACTGTGGGAATATAGGACCACATGTAAAAAGTTGACAGGACATACACCATTCAGATTGATATATGGGAAGAAAGAAGTGGTGCCATTATGATTTCTGGTACCTAGTCGATGTGTAACAACAATTACCAACATAACAGAAAAGGGCACAATACAAGAAAGGTTAAGTCAATTAATGGAAATGTAAGAGGACATGATTCTGGTAGATTTTCACCAGGAAGTACATAATGTTGGAGTTACTTCAAACATACCTAGAATTTATATTTCCTAAGTTTTTTCATTGTTTATTAGTCATTATCCAGTATCCTATATTTTAGGGGAGAATATTCCACTTGGAGAATATTCTCTTTCAGTTGACACTTCAGTTTGACTAGTTGAGTTGAGTTTAAATGTTTCTTTGGTTTTTTCACCATGAAACATTGGGATCATCACCATCTAATGCACACTTTCTAGACTAGCTCATTACCCTTGATTCCTTTATCTACTCTTCACTACTGTTTTTTCAGTAAGTTAACTGAAGACTAGTTGACTAGTTAACTTAGATAGGTGGTAGTTCACTCCCGTAACTGCCTGAGAGACTAGACTAGGTGACAATTTACTCCCGTAACTACTGGTGTGTGTCCATATCACTCTATACCACCACTATGGCTCATTATTTACTCATGTATCCTATATCTATTGTAAATTATTCACTCTTTGAGTGTGGAATACAGTTAATGAGAATTCTTCCATTCTTTCTCTCCTTCCTCTTCTTTCTCAATTTCTCTCTGCAAATGTGTGTAGTATTTTCTAGCTATATCTATTTTGTGCAGGTTCAACACATTTACATGGTATCAGAGCCAATGGACTACTAAGCAAAAGCTACACCAAATGTTTTTGCAAGTACTAAAGATTAAAGAACGCAGAAAATATGGAATTTATGTTTTACTCACCGATAATACTTCTCACGCCTCATAAATATTTGGAGTGGAAGCCAAATATTCTATTTATTCTCAGAAGTAGAGGCTTATACCAAATAACCATGACAATGGAAGTAGAGCCCGATTCCTTTGATGAGAAAAATGACTTTCTCAATAGACAAGATATGGCCTTGGGATTTATCTTCTTGTCTATTTCTCCAAAAATTCTCCATCAAGTATATGATGACTCACATGAATCAAATACAAATGAATTATGGACCATATTGGAGGTTCTATTTGGGAATAAATAAGATTGTGGAGATTTCATGCAGGAGGTTGAACAAATAGAGCTAGAAGAGAAGCCATCAGAAGATCAAGCCTCTTATTATGAAGAGTCTTCTACACAAGTATTTGCACAAATTTGTATCCCATTAGTTGAAGATGATTTATACTCCATTTCAGATTTGTTTTATGAATTTCATGTGGAATATATATGGCATGCATCTTAGGGGTTACAAACAAACATTTTTCCATGCACAATGCACGCATCTCAGGAGACAAAAATGGAGCCGCGCACAACAGACTCAATTCTGATATTTTCTGAGAAAAAATTTCAGAAAAAAATGGATATTTGAATTCCTCTCGGGAAAATATCCAATTTCAAAAAACAAATCGTCTGAAACAGAGTCTGGAAAGTGAAGTTATGATCATTTTAAAATCAACAAAATTTCAGCAATTTTCCGGAAACGATCGCACTGTTTTCAAAATTTCATCCAAACTTTACTTGGATCTTATTTATTACAAGAAGAGAAAGTGGATATGTGTGGACATATCAATATTTCATCTACTTCATCAGATCCGTGTAGACATATACATCTTCAACAAAATTTTCAACGAGCACAAACTTGCACAGTTGTAAGGTCTTCTTGGAGTGAAGGACAAGGTTGCTTAACAACT
>ML803047.1:46746-66819 GCA_009831015.1 Picea engelmannii
GGGGGGGGGGGTTCCTATTAGGTTTTCCCTATTTCCTCGTTTATTTCAGTTTATCTTTTGTATTTGGGTACCTAACATGGCCTCGTTGCCGGGACCCATTCTTTATTTTTCACCATAGTGATGTTCAGGGGGGGTGTTGGAGTTACTTCACACACACCTAGGATTTATATTTCCTAAGGTTTTTACTTGTTTATTATTCATAATTAATCATTATCCAGTATCCTATATTTTAGGGGAGAATATTCCACCTGGAGAATATTCTCTTTCAGTTGACACTTCAGTTTGACTAGTTGAGTTGAGTTTAGATGCTACATTGATTTTTTCACCATCTAACATTGGGATCATCACCAACTAATGTGCACTTTCCTTGGGATCATCACCATAATGGTGCATTACCCTTGATTCCTTGATCTACTCCTCACTACTCTATGTTCAGTCAGTTAACTGAAGACTAGTTGACTAGTTAACTCAGCTAGGTGGCAGTTCACTCCCGTAACTGCCTCAGAGACTAGACTAGGTGGCAATTTACTCCCGTAACTACTGGTGTGTGTCCATATCACTATAGACCACCACTATGTCTCATTAGTTACTCATGTATCCTATATATTTTGTAAATTATTCACTCTTTGAGTGTGGAATATGGTTAATGAGAATTTTTCCATTCTTTCTCTCCTTCTTCTTCTTTCTCAATTTCTCTCTGCAAATGTGTGTAGTATTTTCTAGATAGATCTACTATTTTGTGAAGGTTCAAAAAATTTACACAGAAAGAAAGAGACAAATCCTGGCAGGACAAACATATTAAAAAGAAGAGTTTTAAGGAAGGAGACCTAGTCTTGCTCTCTGACAGTACATCTTTCCAACACCCTGGTAAGTTTAGAACGCATTGGCTATGGCCATATGAAGTAAATAATATCACAGATGGGGGATATGTACAACTAAAATAATTGGGAGGAACATAACTAAAAGGAATGATCAACGGTAGTCGATTGAAACTGTACAGGGACAATTGATTTACTCACCCTTAAAAGTTACAACACAGTAAGAAAGGCATGTAAATAGTGTACTATATAAGAGATTAGGATAGAGAAATGATAAAAAGAAATAAAAAGGGGAAAAATGAGAGAAAAGGAATACAAAAATAGAAAAAGGAAGGTAAACACAAAAATATGTAGAAGTGGAATGAACCTCAAGAATGTGCAGAAAAATTCATGCGTGGTAATTACTGCGATAAACACCAGAAGACAAGACACAGGAAAAATTACACTCGACGCAAATGCACACAAAAAATGAAAAACAAATACAACCGGGTCTATAAAAGGCAAAAATTACACGTTTATTCATCACTTAGTGATTTTGGAGAACATAGCGAAATACAAGGAGTGTGTCGTAGTTAGCATTTTATGAAGAAGAAAGAAAGTGTTTGAATTCGAGAGAAAATGACCCCACCAAAGTTCGGTTCTCCAAGCCAGTATGTACAGATTACTCGGTAGGGTCAGAGGCCCAAGGAAAGAACGAGGCATCCTGAAAATGTGGTCAAGCTAGAAGATGTCACCAGCTCAGATACAAAATCGATCAACCCAACATGAGTTGAAGAGGAAACATCAACAACACAACAAGGTGAAATAGGGCAGAGCTCTGGGGCCCATAATGGTATTTTGAATACTAACCCTGACACGCCTACTAAGCGCGACGAAACAATGGGACCGCGCCAAACCCACAAAGGAGAGGAAGTGTTGGTTGAGGATATCACTGACTGGTCAGAGTCTAAAAGGAAAGAAGAGGACGCAGACACAACAGAGGCAGGTCCATCTGTTGTGGGAGAAAAATGAAAGGTGTAGGACGCCATGGATATTACACTCCCATATCTCCCAGATGCAGTGATCATTGTGGATGATATGTTGGGAAAGGTACCCAAACTCAGATACTCTGACCACAATGTGCGCAACATGAACAAATTCCAAGATTTGGATGAAGAGTCGTATTTATCAAAAACAGGGGAAATTGGACCCCTAGGTAAACCCATAATGGGTCCCGCGCATTGGATAATGAGGCTATATAACTTTGGCATCATGAACCTATTGGACATACCACACTTCAGGCACGGTAAAAATGTTGGGCGCTGCATCAAAAAACTAGTCTCTCGCATACATAGAGGCATCCATTGGATGTATACACCAGTCTAGATAGATGTGGCATTGATTTCCATGATCACAGAAATACCTACATTCAGTGCACAACTAGAGGAATACTTGGATCACAAGGCACGTGAGAAGGAAATCAGAGAGGTGGTCAAAGCAAAGATTGACACCAGTCAGGGTAATAGAGGCATTGTGATCAAAGATATCAATGACAACGTGACAAGGTTCCCCAATAAGCTCATGGCTTGCAAACTACTCAGAAAATGTTAGAAATAAGAAGCATCGGAAGGAGTTATTGCAGTAGCCGCGCAATGTGTGAAAGGAGTAATGTTCAGCTGGGCACCATACTTGCTAAACCAGTTTTTGGTAGACTGTTGAGATGCACAGGATAATGGAACTGAGTTCCACTATTCTTAGCTGATAATTCTTAGAGCATTGGAAGGATGGAAGGAGCCAAAATTATTAGTGTTTCTAGATAGGAAGGGGAAATGTTATGAGACCAGATATGAGTCCCTCTGGAAGGACAAGGATAACAAAAATCAACAAGAAAACAACATAGTTTTTGCAATGTTGTTGGATGAGATATAACAATGCACATCTAATGTGTGGCACATACTTGTGGATGTAATTCAAGATAAAGAAGGGATAGCCAAGTTCAAGGAATCCAGGCACCACATGTGGATCCAGGCCGCAAGGGATCCAAATAAGGCATGGATGGAAATGTAGTATTGTGTCACCAAGGAAGAAGTGGACTCGATAGTTAAATACTGGCCTGTGCCATGGTAGCTGCCAAAAAAAAACCCAATAATAAGGCCAGTCACGGTGCAATCCTCCAGGCCTAAGGACAAGGATGAATAAATTTCCACAACAAGAACAAAAAACCTAGTCGATAATACTAGAATGGCTACAGTGCGGAATCAACCAACTAGAAGTAGCACAGTACCAAAATGACCAAGGACAACAACAAAAACAACAAGAACATGCAGCTAGCCACAAACAGGAAAGGGGGATAATTCACAGGATGAATAAGAGAGGGTCCAAGGTACAACAAGTGGGGCACAAACCTCATAGACAATGAGAAAGTCGACGCAGTAAAAATAAGCGCACAAGAAAATAAAGTACATCACGAAAGACCCAGACATCACTCTAACAGAGGACAATGCATAGCTAGTCACAAATAAGGTCCAAGATAGGGGGGGTGGAATTTATTTGCATTGAATAGGTGCATTGAGAAGAGATCATGGCCAAGCTCATAGAATTCCATGTGAATTTACAATAACTATGGAGCCAAGCAGGACCACAGACCACAATGGAACAACAAGAAAGACCACAATGACCCCTTGCATGGAAATAAGGAGAGGAGACAATGTAGTTGATAGTCCAAGGTAGGGAGACATTTATAGTCATGCACAAAATGATTAGATTGGACTAGGAAACTGTGCAGAAACGCATGGGGGATGTGGAATAATTTGAAGTTGTCATGTAAAAGATACCCACCAAGGTACTATATAGACTCCAGGACAACGTAATGCAAGAGGTGAAATCTAGGGTTCACACAGATGCAACCAACTTGGAGGTGGGTAGAGGAGTATCTGAAATGCTAGAAATCACATGCAAACAACTGACCTCAGAGAAAGAGGAGGAGAAATAATGCATAGATAACCTATAATGGGGATTAACAATGGTTTATGATCACATCCCAGACAGTGCGCAATCACCTGAGAGGAGTGTAGAGAAGAATATCAACATGATCTCAAAAACAATTGATAGATAAAAGAAGGAAATTGAGGATCTCAAAGAAAGGTTCAATCCTACGAATCCTCTAGAGGTTCGAGAACAAAGAGAATAATAATATCCACTCTAGATAGATGATATGGAGAAAGAAGCAAGGAAAGTAGAAGAGTTTTTCGACAGAACGATGCAGATATGGACTATCCTGGAAGAAGATGAGAAGGTCCAAAAATGGGACCAAGAAGAGGAGAGAATCAATGCTACCATACAAGAGCTAAAGAAACGAAAAAAAAACAATGAGCATCACAGAGTGCTTGAAGAGTAGAAAAGAAATGAAGACTCTGCAAACTGAGTTAAAAACAATGCAAACAAATAAGCAATAAAGACAAGTTGAATTAGAACCCCTCCAAGAACAAACAACACATACGATTACATAATTGGAGGAAGAGAAGAAAAGTATGGCACAAGAATAGACAGAGGGCACAACATTAATGCAAGAGGAGATAACAACATAGTCAGTGGAGGCGCTAATAGGAAAATCTACGCAGATGAGGGAAAAGGGAAGGGAACTAGAAGAAAAGTTCCACAATTTGGACAGGGCAGTACACGAAGCGCGCACTACCTGAGTGGCTTGGGATGAGCCACATGTTAGTGTTGGGGTCCTTTCGGGAACATGTCTATTTTGAGAAGGAAGGATATTTTGGGTTCAAGCCTAATTTTGGAGAACAAATCTATTTTTGGAAAGACCTAATTTTGGAAAGGAAAACCTAATTTTGGAGCGTGCATAATAGATGGAAAGAAAACAACATGCAGAAAAAGAAGGAAAAGCAGTATGCAAGATGAAAAGAAACATGACGCGTAGGCAGACAAGCCTAACCATGATAGGGTTAGGGTTTTTGATAAGGATTGTAATGACTATAAGTGATTCAGAATCGGATCTAGGAGGCTTCCAGGTTTAGAAAAGGCTCAAAAATAAAAGTTCTCAGAATTGGATGAAACCAATTCCATTGCGACCGTCGCGTCGTGCTCATTCCATCCATATATTTACTTTCTCCAATGGGATTTGTATGCGAGAGTTGTCACACTCTAACTGTTTTCTCAAGTAGCTAAAAAGTCAAAGGACTGGCAAAAAGTCAATGCTGATGTCATCATGACATCACCAAAGACACCTCATGATGCTGATGTGGTAGATACATGTGGTAGAAGTTGACTGGAAAGATGATAGATCAAATCAGATTTGGACACATGGAATGTGACACTTGTCAATTTTTGGGCAAATGAGGTGGTGTCACATGGCCGAGGCATGGGCAGCCACGTGGCACCCAGTCAGAACATGTGTGGAAATTTCCAAAACTGTTTTGAGGTCCATGGGTTTTGAACCCTTGACCACCCACCATAGTCCAAGCGCTTTGGGAAAGTCCCAACCACCAACACACCATGTGTGAAGCTTGTTATATAAGCCAAACATAAACTATATAAAGTGTATATGTTGTAATATGGCGCGGAAGGAGGGGGATGGGGATAAGCCCCAGCCCATGGTTTATCATTGTAGCATACGACCAGGGGGGAGCACGGCACATGGAATAAATTCCCTTCCACTAGGGATCCATTGGTTACATGGTATCTACCGAAAATCCAGGGGCTTATCCACTTTTGATGCGTGGGACTCTATCCATAGTCCATAGGTCCCCTGGAAAGCACCCAAAGACTAGGGGCTGGAACCTATTTCAGGTCAGCACGCAGCCCAAAGGGCTGGTGCTTGGCCATATGTGTTATCATGTGACCATTAAAGGGGGGCGCGCACCCAGGGTGAGGGGGCTAAGCCCTATAATTAACATAAGTGGGTTTTATTAAGTTGTTTTTGGATTTTATTATGATTTTTGGCCTGTTAATGGAGGATTTTGCCCATTATTGGGAGATATTGGGCTATTTTTGAGCCCAGAGTTTGGGAGGAAGTTGGTGAAGGATAACCAACTTCAGATCTATAAAAACCAGGCCTTTTTGAGGCCATGGAGGACAGTCAGATCAGAGTTTTGCTGAAGCAAATCCAAGCCAAAGAAATTTTTATGCAGGGAAGTTGTTGAGGAGGAGACGTTTGCGAGCCATTTATGGGAGCCACACTCAGTCTTTTTCAGTGTCGTCAGTTGTGTTGGATTTCTGAGGTCGAGAAGAAAATAGTCAAACCAGTATGAGATCCATTTGATGTACTTTTGATGTAGTTTACAATCATCAAAGAATTAATAAATAAGCCTCCCCCATTGAGACAAAGGCCCGGAGACGTAGGCAATTTTGTGTCGAACTCCATTATCACTTCTCTTTCTATGGTTTGTCGTTCTTATTGATTATGTTCAGATCTGTAAATTGTTTTATGGGTGTGATGTATTCTCCTATATTCTTCCTCTTTCATTAATCTTCCTGAACGGTTAATAAACACATGCATAATAACTCAACCACAATCATTAAAAGATCTTTTCGGATCAAGTGGTATCAGAGCTAGTTGACATTTGGATTTGAGTTTTGCATGTTAACCAGGGAAAAGCTACAGCATGGTGAAGGTGAGATTGTTGCAGAGAATCCATTAATTGGGTTGAGAAAGAGATCTTCTCACAGCGAGAAGATGGCATCGGAAGAGGGACTTTCTTTTGATGAGAAAAAGTTTCAAAAAACTTTCCTTGCTATGTTGGAGATGGTGAAAGTTTTGTACGAGGATTACTTGGAACAAAAGAGATCGGTTCTTGGTAAATATTCAAAGGGAAAAAGTGAAGAGGAAGAGGATCCTCCTCAGATTCCTCCTTCGACTCCATCATCACCTCCTTCTTCTCCTTCTTCTTCAAGTTCAAGTTCTAAATATAATGCAAAGAAACATGTTCATAAGCATAAGAATGAAATGCCATTGTTAAAACTTGATGTTAAATTTGAGTTACCCATATATGATGGTGAAGTTAATGCAGAAAGACTTGACAATTGGGTAAGGTAGATGGAGGTTTACTATAGTGTGAAATATATCAAGGATGAGGCCACACAAATCAAGTTGGCATCTTTGAGGCTTACAGGGACAACTCTCATCTGGTGGCAAAGCAAGCTGCAAAATGGAACAGAACAAGTGGGTAATGTATTTCCATCATGGCAAAGTTTCATTTCTACACTTAGGAAACAATTCTATCCTTCGGGTTATAAAGAAAAAACATTAATGGAATGGCAATCTTTAAAACTAAGAAAAGGACAAACAATGCAAGAGTATACATATGGCTTTCGAAAAATGGCTTTGATGTTAGATATCTATTTACATACACATGAAACCCTTATGAAGTATATAGGAGGTTTACCTACCCATATTAGAAATACTGTATTCATGTTTGGAACCACTAACCTTGATGAGGTTTTTGTTCAAGCGACGTATATTGAAGAAGGGAAAGAAGGTGTATCAGAGGAACCGTTTTCAAGGAAAGAGGACTAGAGGAAGTGGATAGGTAAAAAGGAAAATGCAGTGGTGAGAAAGGAAGAGAATCCCTCTTGTAAGCATTACAAGAAAGAGGGGCATGATGAGGACCATTGTTGGCATTTGCATTCCGAGAAGAGGCCAAAGTGGTTCAAGGAAAAGAAGGGAAGGCAAACAGTTGCAGCGACAACAAGAGCCATAGACTTGAGATCGGATTCAGGTGATGAATCAAAGGTCTCATTGGTTGGTATGACAGGTAAAATTTGTGAAGGCATTGATTGTAGAAGTAACTTGTTTCATATAAGGACCATCATGCGACACACTAAGATAGACACATTGATCGACAATGGATCTCAAGCTAATCTAATCTGAGAAGAATTGGTTAAACAATTGGGGTTAAAAACACAAGTACATCATAAGACTTACACACTTAAATGGATAAGAAATCATCATCAAATGCACATAACAAAACAATGCAAAATCAAATTTGGAATTTCATCTAAGTATGTGGACGAGGTAACATGTGATGTAGTGTTTTTAAGTGAATGTGGAATGGTGTTAGGTAGTCCATACTTATATGATTGTAAGGAAATCTTCTACAGGACAAAGAATCAATATCAATTAACCAAAGCAGGTCAAGATTATGTGGTTAGTGCTCATCATGTTAAGGCAAATAAAACACTTCAAACAATGGAACAATTAAAGAAGGTAGTGCAAGCAAGCAACAAACCAATAATTGTTTCAATTGAAGTAACCGATCTTAAGCAAGAACAAGAAATGATTGTTGAATGAAAAATCAATCACAGGTTGCTTCAAGATAAGCTCATGTCATGAAAATATTACAAGTATATCAACTCATTTGTAGTCGTCTTTTTGATGCTATCATTAGTAATGTTGTCTACATGGATGATAGTGGCTTCAGTAAAATGTAACAGGGTTCAAATGGCTAACAATATGTTGTCAGTTGTCATGATTGTGTTACAGTTGATCTTGATGAGACAGGTGCACAGGAAAAAGTTCAAAGAAAGAGGACAAACCGAGTGGCCTATCCCGAGCTTGTTGACTAGTCGATAACCTTTTGGGGACCAAAAGGTCCTTTAGTGGGGAGGTGTGATCCAGAATCAGATCCAGGAGGCTTCCAGGTCCAAAAAAGGCTCAAAAATGAAAGTTCTCAGAGTCGGACAAAACCAATTCCATTGCAACTGTCTCGTGCGCTGATTTCGACCATATATTTACTTTCTCAAACGGGCTCTGTATGCAAGAGTTGTCACACTCTGACCATTTTCTCAAACAGCTAAAAAGTCAAAGGACTGGAAAAAATTCAATGCTGATGTTAGCATGACATCACCAAAGACACCTCATGATGCTGATGTGGCAGATACATGTGGCAGTAGTTGATTGGGAAAATGACATATCAAATCCGATTTGGACACGTGGCATGTGACACTTGTCAATTTTCGGGCAAATGAGGTGGTGCCACATGGCCCAGGCATGGGCAGCCACGTGGCACCCATTCAGAACATGTGTGGCAAGTTCCAAAACTGTTTTGAAGTCCATGGGTTTTGAACCCTCGACCACCCACCATAGTCCAAGTGCTTTAGGAAAGTCCCAACCACCAATGCGGCATGTGTGAAGCTTGTTATATAAGCCAAACATAAACTATATAAAGTGCATATGTTGTAATATGGTGAGGAAGGAGGGGGCTGGGACTAAGCCCCAACCCGTGGTTGATCGTGGTAGCATACGACCTAGTGGAAGCGCGACAGATGTAATAAACGCCTGTGCACTAGGGAGCCATCGGTTACATGGTATCCACCCAAAATCCAGGGGCTTATCCACTTTTTATGCACAGGGCTCTATCCATAGCCCATAGGTCCCGTGGAAAGCACCTAAAGACCAGGGGTTGGAGCCTATTTTAGGCCAGCGCACAGCCCAAAGGGCTGGCGCTTGGCCATATGTGCTATCATGTGACCATAAAAGGGGGGCACACACCCAGGGTGGGGGGGATAACCCCTATAATTAACAAAAGTGGGTTTTATTATATGGTTTTTGGATTCTATTATGATTTTTGGCCTATTAATGGAGGATTTTGCCCATTATTGGGAGATATTGGGCTCTTTTTGAGCCCAAATTTTGGGAGGAAGTTGGGGAAGGATAACCAACTTCATATCTATAAAAACTAGGCCTGTTTGAGGCCATGGAGGACAGTCAGATCAGATTTATGCTGAAGCAAAGCCAAGCCAAAGCCATTTTTATGCAGGGAAGTTGTTGAGGAGCAGACATTTGCGGGCCATTTCTGAGAGCTACACTCAGTCTTTTTCAGTGCCGTTAGTTGTGTTGGATTTTTGAGGTCGAGAAGAACACAGTGAAACTAGTATGAGATACATTTGATGTAATTTTTTTGTACTTTGAAATCATTGAAGAATTATTAAAGAAGCCTCCCCCACTGAGACAAAGGCTCGGAGACGTAGGCAATTTTGTGATGAACTCCGTTATCACTTCTCTTGTTATGGTTTGTTGTTTTTATTGCTTATGTTAAGATTTGTAAATTGTTTTATGGATGTTATGTATTCTCCTATCTTTTTCCTCTTTCATTAAGCTTCCTAAATGATTAATAAACACAGACATAATAACTCAACCACAGTCATTAAAAGATCTTTTCAGATCAATAAGCCTGTAAAATAGTATAAATAAGAACCTAGGAGGTCGAGGTTAGGGTTTTTGGTGAGATTCCAGATATAGTTGGTTGGTTATGAGGTTTGGAAGAGTCAAGTAAGATATATTTTGAGGGTTAGGTCACAATATGAGGATCTTGGCATGATCTAGTCCACCTCACAGAGGTTCCTTAACCTCATCATGATTGTATGATTGAAGATGAAATGCGCGCAATGCCATATTTTTCCATAGACTAAATAAAAGAGCATAGAAGCCAAATATTTGTGGATGTAGTCTAGGAGGGGGTGAACCATGGTAAAACTTGTGTTCTATGCGATGTTTCTTGAATGTTTACTTTCTGCCAATGATTAGTTTATGAATGAATGGTTAAGCTAGATGTATTAGCATGCATGCATAAGGCACTAGATGAAGGAATCTTAGAAATACTTGAATCAATAACAAATTTAATACATAAAGAAAGATATAATGCACTCCTATATCGACACTCATTCCTAGACTACAAGAACTTGAGCATTGCAGTCACCCATAAAGCTATCTCAGGTGAGACTGTGCGGTCCCCTATGTGCACATCGTTACCTTCTGGTTTACCAGGAGGGACGATAGTTTTAGAGGGTTTTTTTGGAAACCTATTGAGATATGAACTTGGGTAAGACCAGGAACTGAAAGAAAGATATAACCAACAACCACACAACAAATTTTGGTCATACAATGAGATGTTACAAATGTGATTAGTTTGGTCATAAATCCCAAAAATGTAGAAAAACAAGAAGTCAATCCATGAGAAATAATTCATACAAGTCAAGAAGAAAATCTAAGGAAGGTTAGAAGAAAATAAGAAATGAAAAATATCAAAGGAAAAACTTAGAAAAGAAATATCCAACAAACAAAATATCTGATGAAAAGGTTTGGAGAAGCAAATATGAAATAGAAAACAAGAAAGATGATCTGGCATCTAAAAATGAAGAAATTGATAACAAGAAAATGATGGGTGAAGTTCCTAATAAGGAATGTGAAATTCATAGATTTGAATATGAAATGGATCAAACTTAGGAAAGAAGAGTTCCTAAAGAAGAAGATGACACTAGCAGATCCTAATGATATCATGCAGATCAAGAGTACATTAACCAATAAATTAAAAATGCAAAAACAAAATCCCAAAGAAGAAAATGAAGAAGTTTCGCTTATAAAGAATAGTGATTATTTGATGAATATTCAATAGACTATCAACTAGATGAATTGAACAATGAAAATCTTGGAAGTTTTCCAATTTTATTTTCATGAACTACTAAAATTCCCCTCAATAGAAAATATGAATAAAAAGGAAGAAGGGAAAACATGATTAATAATATGGATTGCATCAACCTGGCTAGATGAAGATTATAGCCTAAGTATCATGACAGACTAAAGCATGTTTTAATTATTTGAGGCAACAATACATACAACAGATGAAAGGACCAATTCAATCTTATTTCTAAGGGACATAAGTTGAATTTGGTTTTTGTAGAATCGAAGGACTGTGAATAAGATATTAAATTGGTTGAAGAATGGAAATTGAATTAATTTGTTTCGATCAATGGTATTCCTATGAAAGATCATAATATCAATAAGAATAAAGAAATAGATCAATAAGATTAGTAAGATTCACACCCTTGTCCTTTAGGACAAATGAGAAGACATTAAAACCTTATGAAACAGTAAAAACTTAGGGGGAGTATTTAATTTGGTCATCAAATGAGGAAGTCAATGGATTAGGTTTAAAAGACTTGATCAACACAGAAACAATTGGTATCAATAAGACTACCTATTTGAACAAAAAATCCCAAGATATTGAGATAACAACTGGCACATTCATAGGGGGATAAAATCAGTTGACCTGTGTTCCAGTTGAGAATTAGGATTTGAAGTGGAAGCAAATTGCAGTGATAACATATTTTTCATCTTGAAGAGAAGACATTGGGAGTTATTCTTCTTCCCATGATTGGTTGTAGCAGCTTAATTCTAGGGGGAGAGATTCATAGACAGGGTGTGCATCACCTCAGGGGCAGTATCTATTGATATTATGATAGTTGCGGGAGGTATTTACCTCCACGTGTAAACCTGATGAGAATAGAATACTCCAGGAAGCAAGAAGAAACCCCAATGAGTTGGCTAATAACCCTAGAAGACATGTCGGCTCAAGAAGATAACTTGTATTAGGTTATTAGCCTCCAAGAGAAGAAGTCGGCCAGAAGAAATAATATATATTGAACAGATAGATACCCAGAGTGAGAAGTTCGCCCAGGAAGTTAGTCAGAATTAGTATAAATATAGGAGGCCAGTCTTCATTCTGGCAGGAATTCTCAGAATTGCAGATAAGCACTTGTGCTCACTGCAGTTGCCCAGTGTATGTGCAGGTTTGGAGGAGAGTTGTCGTTGCAGCTGCTGCAGCTAGCAAATTACGCTTTGGCTTGTACTATCTCTTGGTTAGGGTTTAGACTATCTTATCACCTCTTTTTTGTGTGCTATCCTTGGGTAAAGAAGTGCTACCTTTTGTTTGGCTATCTATCCTAGCGTTTTCTTCTGGAATGATTCTCTGTCAAGGTTAAGGTGCTCAGAGGGTGGATTATGGTTTGGTGACAATAGAGATATTGTCAATGGTAAAATGAGCACATCCATTATATTCTAACAGGTTATGGGCCCACACCTCCTTCATTCAGTCTAACCACTGGAAGGAAACACAGCCGTAAGGATATTAAGCTCGTTGAAGAATTTCCACTAGGGTTTCTAGCAGAAGCAGTCACCATAGCACTGTCGCTAGGGTCACTAGCAGGTGTAGTTGCAGAAACCCTAATCTTCTCATTGAGGCACCTTAAATTAAGGGATTGACCTAATTTTTGGATAGATCAATGTGCCCTAGCCTAACGCATCTCTTGATACTCTCACCAAGCCAAGACATCAAGGTTGAGTTTCTGGTCAAATCTAGGGTTGACCAAGTCAAAGAAACCACGATTTACTCTATGAAGTCAGAAAGTAAGTTAGATGGAGCTTATAACTTTAGAGCGTGGAAGACAAGGATTGACCTCATCCTTACCAAGAATAAAGTGCTATATATTGTGAAAGGAAAGATCGTGAAACCAGAGTTTGAAGAAGGAAAAGAGAAATAACCGCATAACGTTGCAGTTATGGAAACGTTCAAACATGGTTACATTAATGCCATGAGTATCATAGTGGACTCTATAAAATACCACTTGATACCCTACATCTGCGATCTTGACGCATCGAAGAATATGTACGATTCCCTAACAAACCTCTTCTCAGTTAGAAACATTGGACAAATAATGAGTCTAAAGAATGAGCTCTGTGACATGAAGATGAATGATGATGATAGCATAGCATCATACTTTGTGAGGATATACTAGTTAAGAGATCAAATACAATCCATTGAAGAGATCATTTCAAAGAAAGAATTGGTAAACATAGTACTCAATGGTCTTCCCAAGACATGGGATGCATTTGCCGCAAGCATGAACACAAGAAAGGAGTATCCTACATTTAAGAACTTTGTACTTTCTATGCTCAAGAAGAATCCAGGATCAGTGGAAAAGAGAAACCCCAAAAGAAGTACGATGATCAAGCCTTCACAACAAGATTCAAGAATTTCAGGAACAAAAGGAAGTTTGGTTCAAGGAGGAAGACAAATCAAGAGAAAGATATTTCAGAAATACAATGCTTCAACTRTCRAAAGTATGGTCACTAMAAGAATCATTGTYCCGAGCTAAAGAAAAGGAAGGAGAAACACGAAGCATCAGTTGYCGAAGAAAAGGAACCTACAAAGAAGACTAAGCAGGATGAAAGAGACTTCTTCTTCTGAAGGTAACAATACTCTTCTTAGTTCTTGTACATATCTTGTTTTCATATCTTGTATATCTATCTCTTAGAAGATAATATGTTCCAAGAAGAACTATACTTATGGAAGAACAACAAGATAAGTATTACTATCATTATACAAGTCAGATAATACACATGAAAGGATGAAATACATCAAACAAATCATGTGGAAGCTATTACAAGATAAGCCAAAATCATAATCAATCCTGAAAAGACTTAGAAGAAGCAAAAATAGAAAGAATACAACAATCAAGAGGAAATTGGAGAAAGACTTATGACGTTTTGCAGAAGAAAATAAGACAGAAGCGTGGACTTTGTTAGATAGAGGGAGCCGATTATATATTGTAGAAGACAATAAGGATGTAGACAAAAGAATGGACTCTGTTAGATGGAGGGAGACGATTACATGCACTCATACATGAAGCAAGGATTAGCAGGGAGATAACCTATGATCCACTAAAGATGTTGAAGTATATATCCATGGTAGAATCCATGAAATGCAATATGTGTTCAATTCAACCTTAGAAGAAGTCTTCTTCGAAGGGAAGACTTAAAGTATCCCTGGTTGTCCATCCACGTCTGTGATCCTATGATGAAAGGAATAAATGGAATCTTTAGGGCATGGAATCTATAAGAAACTCCATGGAACCAAGAGCTAAAGAAAAACATGAGGAAGAGCATGAAGATTCCAAGAAAGAAAGAGAAGCTGGAACAACCAGTCATTGTATTAAGAATCACAAGATCACCAACCTGATATGAACTTAATAAAAGAAATCAAGCAGAGGAACTGAAAGTTGTGATGAAGAACAATGTATATATATGCAAGCATTGCAAGATCCAGAACTAGAGGTTCTCCCAGATGGAGGGAGAAGACTATGATGATTACTTTTTCCAATAAATCAGACATACCTCTACATGAGTCTTTATATCATCCGCAATATCCATGGGTTGGAGTTCTACATTAGATAAATGCAAAGACTATTCTCCAGAGAAATTGACCAAAGAGCGTATGAAGAGCAACCTCAAGACTTTGAAGCATACCAGAAAGAGACACTTGTGTGCAGATAGAAGAAGATAACTTGGTGGAGAACCTCCAGTGCACAACATAAGCATGGTGAAGATTTTCTATAACAAAGATACTGTATCAAGATGATTACTCAGAAGATCAGATTTCATGATGACAAAAGAAGTGCCACATGGATATGTTCCAGTTTTTCCAACAATGATATACTTTATTGATCAGAGCTACATGAAGCCTTCAAAGAAAAAACAATGTTCCAGACCGAAGTACATCTGAAATCAAGCATTACATTATCCGTGATGAAGTCTAGAAAGGAGAAAGTGGTTCTCCAATACATATCTCCATAGATGAGAAGATAAGTAGACATTTTTGATAAAGCTTTTGTCCAAGATGAAAGAGTTTGCATACTCAAGATGGAGTTCGTGGAGATGAATTCCTTATTAAAAAAGGAAGAGATTACTCCCAGGTTGGGAGGGATCACTAATGTATTATTGATTGATGGAAAAACATTTTTCAGTTCGAAAATGGTCCAGGATGAACATATTCTTTCCAGTTCGGAAAGTGGATTGAGATTTCTGACGAACGAACATTTTCCAGTTCGAAAAATGGTCCAGATTGTTGATGTACCATAGACAACGACTTCCCATTATGGTTAACATGGGGAGTGGTCTAGGGAAGTCTCTCTTCTTGAGGGTTACTCAAGAAGACTGGCCCGCCTCACTAGACAACAATTTCTCATTGTGGTTAACATGAGGAATGGTCTGTTTTGGTGGTCGGTGCAGGATAATCATTTCCTCTTGTGGTTAACATGGGAAATGGTCCAGACAGTCATTCTTTAGTGTGGATTCATTCTCTCCAGGTTTCACTTTGTTTAGTGTCAGAGGAATGGCCCAGGGTGGGGAATGGTCTAGGTTCAACAATCAGGGACAGACATTCCTTAGGGAAGACTCATTCTCTCCAGGTTACACTTTGTTTAGTGTTGGAGGAATGGCCCAGGGTGGAGAATGGTCCAGGCTTAAAAAATAGGACAATTATTCTTCCTTTTGTTGAGAAGAATAGTTTAGATAGCTCATCATTGATGTCTTTCCTTTTGAGGGCATATAATCTTCTGAGATCTCACATATGTGAGTAGAAGAATGGCCCAGATGATTCACTTTATATCATAACATTGTTTCTGTGCAGATTGATATTATATGATTGTTATGAAGACTGTATGTCTCTAGACAATAGATGTATACTACTATGGTGGATGTGTTCCACTGTTTGTGACGATACGTCACTGATCAAGTACCTGTGTCCTACTTGGCGTGGTAGTGTACCACTGGATTGTATTTATGTACTACTATGGATAGACACAGTTGTGTTCTATTGAATGATATTGTTCTAATTGCCTTGAATATTATTAGTAGTGGTGGAAATGATTATTAGCTAGATGGATGATCAATGGACAGAGATTTTCCAGACGGAAAATGGTCCAGGACATTTATTCTTCTAGGACATATGTCCAGATTAGAAGAATGGTTCTTGTGTCACTCTATGGAGTGACTGACTTATCCAACATCATGTCTGATTACTCAGATGGAGTATGGTTTCGAGAGATGATGCAGTTGATGACATTTATAGTCTATACGACTATGTTGATGCTACTGGGTAAATGGTATGTTTGTTCTCAAGACCGTTACTTGTAATACCTCCCTAGCTAGGAGGGAGTGTTGATATTATGATAGTTGCGAGAGGTATTTACCTCCACGTGTAAACCTGACAAGAATAGAATACTCTGGGAAGCAAGAAGAAACCCTAATGAGTTGGCTAATAACCATAGAAGACATGTTGGCTCAAGAAGATAACTTGAATTAGGTTATTATCCTCCAAGAGAAGAATTCGGCCAGAAGAAATAATATATACTAAACAGACAGATACCCAGAATGAGAAGTCGGCCCAGGAAGTTAGCCAGAATTAGTATAAATACAGGAGACCAATCTTCATTTTGGCAGGCATTCTCAAAATTGCAGAGAAACACTTGTGCGCATTGTAGTTGCCCAGTTTGTGCGCACTACAGTTGCCCAGTTGGTGCGCAGGTTTGGAGGAGAGTTTTCATTGCAGCTACTGCAGCTAGTAGATTACGCTTTGGCTTGGACTATCTCTTAGTTAGGGTTTGACTATCTGATCAACTCTTGTTGGTGCGCTATCCTTGGGGAAAGGAGAGGTACCCTTTGTTTGGCTATCTAGCCTAGGGTTTGCTTCCATAGTGATTCTCTGTCAATGTTAAGGTGCTCGGAGGGTGGCTTCGGCCTATGGTTGGGTGACAATAACGATATTGTCAATGGTAAAATGAGCACATCCATTATATTCTAACAGTATCACCCTTAAAGGAAACATCCCTTTTGTCATTGTTGTCAAAGGGGGAGAATGATAAGTAAAATCCAGTTAAGATTGAAAAAGGTGTTTTACTTTGTTGCCATCAATGCCAAAGGGGGAGAATGTTTGGCCATGGTATTATGTTGTTGGAATTGATGTCAAGAATATTAATATGGTATTGTCATTATATGTCTTTGAGATCCTAAATCTCAAGAGAGATAACGTAGTAGGTTGCGCAGAAGACATAGCGCAAGGTGAAAAGGAATCCTCTATAAACCTAAATCTTAGAAGAGATAACCTTATGATTGGATAAAGACAGTGCATAAAGGAGCGCATTGACACAAAGCTCAGAAGGAAGAAAATTAATTGAAGCTCAGAAGAGATGGTGCATTTGAAGTAACACATGAGACATAGTTCTACGAGTGAAGAAATCATTTTGTAAAGGATCGAGTTATAGGAGCCATTTATTCTTAGTTTGGGACAATTTGGGATAGTTAGATTGAGGTGAAGTCATAATTTGGGAAGGATTAAATCTCAACCATTATATTAGCATTATGGGTTGTTGGATCAAGTAACAGATAAATTACTTCGCCACTTTGCTACTTCACCACTTCAACGATTACTGGGGACAAGGAAGAATCCACGAAATCCCGAAGTCACGAAATAATGCCTACCGTCGATTAGGAAGGAGCTTCAGATGGTTTCCCATTCATTAGATCAATATTTGATTTAGAGTTAAGCATTGACCATCAATATGGAATGTAAATTTTGAACCGTTAGATCACACTAAAGAAAAGAAGGTTGTCAACTCCGATGCTGACCTCTTCGGCAAAAAGGAGTCTGAAACATGTAAGTTTACCTGAAGGCCAAAGCCACAAAGTTGTGAAATCATGTCGACCATCGGATTAGAGGAAGAGTAGTGAAATCCCATCAACCATTGATATGGAATGAATATTGAAACCATTAGATCGCGCTAAAAGAAATAAGGTATTCAACTCCAACATTGACCTACTCCAGCGATAAGAAGCTCAGATATACCAAGAAATTCTGAACTTTGGAGCCCCAGAGTTAACAGAAGCTGTCGATCAAGACAAGAAAAGATATATGATGATAGGTCTATTTGAAACTTCGGAAATGATCGAAGGACAACATAAAAGTGCCAAAACTCTCGAAGCCATGAAGCACCGAAGCCATGAAGTGTAAATCCATGATCCATGAGGGAATCAAGTGGCAGAAGAAAAATATGACACGTGGCCCAATTGTCTAGTGAAAAGTGTCAAGGTATATTTGGCACATTAGGTATATGAAAGTCACAGATCAAGGTGACACATGGCAGCCACTCAGCTAGTTCCACGTCAACAGTGACATCATTAAGCCACGTCATGCCGACGATATTCAACTTCTCCCACCAACTAATATATCTAAAGCGTCGAAGGTTAAAGTCACGAATTAACATTTTTCCATTGATATAAGATCCTACAGAATATTTCTTGACCGTCTGATCAAGTACAATGGAAGGATAGAGTAAGAGTGAATCACAAAGTAATGATAATTGTTGATCTACTTTGAGAGAATTCTCGGTTGTTGATCAAGCATAATGGAAGGATAGCTAAGTAGAGGTGTTAACTGACAACACGTGGTCACCTCCATTATATGAATTAATTGATAGGTAAACCTCCGAAGGAATTTCTCTACTCCAGAGTCCTGGAGCCACGAATAGTCGAAGTCCCAGAGTGAACAAGAACCGTTCATCTCAACTCCATATTAAGTCTTGATTGTCGATTTTTTTTATTCTTGAGGATAATGTTGAAATCATCGGATTAGCACCTATTAGGACTTGCATTTGGTCATGGGTTCTAGTCTCATGATAGGGGAATAAGGATAAAAGAAGAAGCGCTAAGAACAACGTTTAAATGGATAAGCCCGTGGTTTTGAGCCCATGGTCATTTGAACATTGGGTTGAAGGAAGGGCCTCATACATAATTCATTTCTGTAAACAACTTAAGGCATGTAGAGTGATTTGACATATATTAACACTAGAACAGTACAGAGAGATGGTAAAATCTTGAATATGATCTGTTGGAAAAATTGTGAGCACAACAAAATCATGGGAATGATATAATGAGTCGATCCATAACTGTGATCAACTCATGAGGAAAAAATTCAAATCAAGATTAGTCTTCTAATTAAATTGAGAAACTTGCACAATAATTAATCAATAAAAGGAAAATATTATTTATGTTAAAATTAAATGAAGAGGTGCAATGGTTCATGTCAAAAAGACACAATGGTTCAAACGTATACCTATTAAAATACTATATAAACCAGAAGTGGTGGTGAATCTAAGTGTGTCTTGGTGGATTATATATATATATATATATATATATATATATATATATATATATATATATATATATATATANATCAGGTTGGTTCATGTTTACAAGTTGAGTCTTGTTATGAGGGTTGGATTCCTCATTTTTCAATTGGATTTGAAAACTACAAGTTGGGCCTTGTATTAGAGAGTTGGATCTCTCATATTCGGTTGAAGTTGAAGATATTAAAGGATTTCTTTTGTTTGTATTCATTCAAGTTTATAAATAAATAAAAGAAATATATTTTATCTACTTCATACAGTTTGTGTTACACATGTTTGTGAATAATTAATTGCACTGCATATATCTTATTCAATTAATTCAATTAATCTATGAAAGTGTGAAAATAAGTCAAAAGTTCCAGACACTGATTCACCCCCCCACCTCTCTCAGTGTCGGTGTGTGTTTCAAAACTAATCTACATGAAATATTCATTGAGATCAAATAATGTATAGCAAAATTATATCA
>ML803047.1:80437-97702 GCA_009831015.1 Picea engelmannii
TGGATTTTATTTTCTAGGTCAATTACTATCATATATTTTGAGGAATAGAGCCATTGTATTAAATTTGAACAATTAAATTGATCGACAATTGGTGGTGAAATATTTGTTGAATTTGAATATGAGAAATCATGTGGGAGTTCCCATTCACTCTCACACAGTCGATGATATTAGAGAGGAAGTAAAGAGGGATAATAAGTAGCATTTGGTTTACTATAAGTAAAGGGTTTTCTCCTTACTACTAAAAAATAAGGATATGGAAAAGAATCATATTCACTTTTAAAGAATTTTATCAAAAAACAATGGTGTAATTAGAAGGATGCACAATTATTGTGAAGTGATGATATATTTGGATGTGCAAAAGGATTTACAAACCAAAATGAATACTTTCATTTATGAAAACAAAGTGATTCAGACATAGGGTTTTAATGCTTTTGTACAACATAAATATGTTTAAAGATAGACATAGTTGAGTATAAGAGAAATAAAATATATTGAAGGAAGTGGTTCATTTAAAGTATTCAAGGAAATGAATTATGAATGAAGGAAACCGACTACCAATTGTAGTAGGATATCAACATAAGATTTTTATCCATTGTTGGGCATGGAACCGTGGTTGAATTATATTAATTGTTATCTAACATTTTTTTCATGGCCATTGTTTTCAATCATGTTGTTGTCTATGTTGGATGATGCATGAAGCCCTCATTTTGTGTTTTGCAATGCAATTATCATAAAATTGAGAAAATTTATAAAGGTGAGATGCTAGTTGAGATAATAGTGCGATTTATACTAGCCACATTACAGACTCAAGTCGATTAAAATAATAAAGAATACATTTCACACATGTTGGGAAATCCATACATATGGTGATGAAATATCTCATTATTTGTAAGATAATTGAAATTTGATATGGCATTGAAAAATTAGAGTTCCATAGTGGAAGTGTGATGGGATCATAGGTTTCATAATTAAAAACTAGTTCTAGTACATTAATTTGTTTTGTATCCTTTGTTTAAGTGATATTTATAGCTTTACCTATAAAATGTTGCATGACTATATGCAACTTCAACCCCAACACAACAAGCCAATTACAATACATAGCGTGTTTGAGATGAAAGAAGATGAATAATTGAATCATGCATACAAAAACAATATTTCCAAACATATTAAACTTATACTCCATAGTGATTTTTCAACTGAAGGACAAATATGTACCAATGAATACCTCTCATATGCCTCCCAAGGTTACAAAATAAAATAATTCACCCATAGTGCCCTTGCTTGGTTCAAACAAAAACTTTATTATAAAAATATATAAATCTAAGATCAAAGTGTTCATAAAATAACAACTTGAATTTATGTGTGCAATGTTAGAGTTACCGGTGCATGTAAGGTTAAGTAGTGCATTGTTCATGGTACATATGTACATCTATTCACACATTGAAGAGCAAAGGAAAATTTTGGTTATTAAATTGAACTCTTAAGTGTTATTATATTGTATGGGAGCATCGTCGATGGTGCATTAATACATCTATTCACTACAACAAAACTATGTCATTATCATCCTTTTTTATTTTCCTTTTTTCCTTCCTTTTACCTTTTTAGTGATTTGTTTTTTGTAGTTTTGATGAAAAATTGGTACTATTTCATGGGTTGATGCTAAAATCAATATTTTTTCACAAGCATATGTTAAAATTGATGTCGATTTAACTAGATTTAGCATTTAATTTAGTGTCAAATTTATCACCATGTTTAGTTCCAAGTTTAGCACCATGTTTAGTATCAGGTTTAACATCAGGTTTAACATTGAGTTTAACACTAGATTTAGAACTAAGTTTCTTGAGTATCTAAATAAAAGAAGGGAAAATTTTTGAAAATAAATTTAAAAAAGATGGAGGGATAAAAATAAGCCTCTAGTATCAATCCTGACGAATGTGAGGGTATTTCTATTAATTTAATTAAAATCTCTTACTCTCCCTCACAAAAACCTTTCAAACCCTACTTTATTATTATTTTCTCATTTCCTCTATTTTTCTCTTCTCTTCTCCATAAGTTTGAACCCTAGCTAACATTTTTGTTAATCTTTTTAACAAAAAGAATGGAATACTCATTCTGCTATATCCTGTGAAATGCAATGAAAATCTAATGTGATACATCAAAGTAATAGTATATATATCTTCAGAAGTAATGTACCTCTGAACGATATTCAACAATTCACCCCATTCATTCTTGAGATAGCTCCTTGGAATGCCTTTTCTTCGATCAGGGTTTTGATGCTCTGGATTTAAAAATTGATTGATTTATGTATGGGTGATGTTTTGGTTATTAAACCATTTTTATCCATCCTTGGGTAACTTAGCAACAACTGCAATGGATGCCTCTAAAACCTATAGAGTCAAATATTCAAGTGATCCAGATCTCGGGGGCTAAGATCTGGATGGCTTGAATGCCAAGAGAGGAGGAGCTTAGACGTGCCAATATTGCATGAAAAAAAAACATGGACAAAAAAAAACATGTAAATGAAGTACTTGGGAGGTGAGGCTCAAAGAGTAACCTCACCTCTAAAACTAATTACTAGTAAATCACTCAGAGCTAATTAATCTCATAATGAACAATAGAAAATATAAGAGAAGCGAAAATGAGTAACTTCATATTATGAGAAGGCTTTCTAGGCCTTTATATAGCATTACAAAATGGTCCATTGGACAAAGTAAAAAAGAGCTCATTAAATGAGTCTCTATTATTAGTATCTAATATATAACTACCCAACTAACTAAGTAGTGGAAAATAAAACACGATACAATAATGGAAAGAGCTCATTAAATGAGTCTCTATTATTATAATAATAGATCTAACTACCCAACTAACTAAGTAGTGGAAAATAAAACCCAATACAATAATGGAGAGATGGGACTCTCTTTGATCCATATGGGCAACCTCGTAACTTTATAGATTTATGAATTTTGCATCTAAATTTAGACCATATACCCCCTAAAATTTGGATCATTCCTCCCCCCTTAGAAAATGATGGTCCCCATCATTTCACCCATGCTAAAAAGAGAAACCCCATTATGGTATAATTATGATTACAATGTGAAAATACCCAATGAAAAGAAGGGTTTTGTGTGGTTGACCCATAACCTAGTTGACAATGACATTGTACATGGGTATATAAATAAATAAATTTTAATAAAATCCCAAAATTTAAAAAATAATATGGAAAAATGGTGACTTTGGGGGTTGTGAACATCCTTCTACAAATCTATTCATAACTTCTTCTATAGGTGATGAAATCCAATTAAGTCGAAGACCCATTTGAGCTACTGAAGAGATATTTCCATTGGCATATGCAACTTGTTCTTAAGTGGCCCATCGAGTGAGAAACATGAGGCCTAATTTGAAGGGCGCGCGACCATGCTAGTTACAAACATGTGCTGCTTCAAACAAATATATCTCATAAACTAGACAAGGAAAATAAATTCCGCGAAATACCCTTTTGATATATTGAAGATATATTTCCATACATATGTGGAAATGCTTCTTTAGTTTTCTGAGAAGGGATAAAAAGAACTTTGAATATGGTGGTACACATGGCCTCCTTGGGTCAAATACATGCGAAGATTTAATTGATGATATATCTCAAACCAGGAAGCCAAATGAGATTCCAAGAAATACCCATTTGAGATATTGACGAGATATTTCCAGCCATATGTGGAACTCCTTTTGTGTTTTTCCGAGTAGGGATAAAAATAACGTTGAATATGGTCGTACACACGGCCTCCTTGGGTCAAATACATGTTGCGATTCAATTGATGATATCTTTCAAAATAGGAAGCCAAATGAGATTCCATGAAATACCCATTTGATATATTAAAGATATATTTATATGAGATGTGGTAGAGCCTCTGAAATGTTGTGTAGAGGTCACACCATCTCTTTTAATTTGGCTAAGTGTAGAGGGACACAAAGTATGCCAAGGGTTTTTAGAGCAACATGGGTTGTTGTAGAGGTTGTGGAACCTCCGTGGGAAGCATGGACACCCTAAAAATTTGTTGAAAATTTTGCATACCAATGGATGTAGTGGATCCATGTATGGATGTAGTGAATCCATGTATGGTTCTTCTTGTAATGGTGAATGAATATTTGAGGGGAAAATA
The DNA here is from genome assembly GCA_009831015.1 of Picea engelmannii. NCBI lineage: Eukaryota > Viridiplantae > Streptophyta > Pinopsida > Pinales > Pinaceae > Picea > Picea engelmannii. The sequence goes on from ML803047.1 coordinate 84,595, forward strand.
ATCCTTGTAGTGCATGTGGACTAACTGTGATGCTTACAGTGTATGGATCGACAAATGGATTGTGATAGTACCAAAAGGAGGTTGGTGATTGATGAAAATGTTTGAACCCATATCATGCTTCAAACCCTTGTCCCGATGGAGAGCGTACCTACTTTGATACCGCTGATCCAGATCTCAAGGGATGAGATCTGGATAGCTTGAATGCTGAGAGAGGAGGATCTTAGGCGTGCCAATATTGCATGAAAAAAAAACATGGACAAAAAAAAACATGTAAATGAAGTACTTGGGAGGTGAGGCTCAAAGAGGATCCTCACCTCTAAAATTAATTACTAGTATATCACTTAGAGCTAATTAATCTCACAATAAACAATAGAAAATATGAGAGAAGCCAAAATGAGTAACTTCATATTATAAGAAGGCTTGCTAGGCCTTTATATAGCATTACAAAATGGCCCATTGGAAAAAGTGAAAAAGATCTCATTAAATGAGTCTTTATTATTAGTATAATAGATCTAACTACCCAACTAACTAAGTAGTGGAAAATAAAACCCGATACAATAATGGAAAGAGCTCATTAAATGAGTCTCTATTATTATAATAATAGATCTGACTACCCAACTAACTAAGTAGTGGAAAATAAAACCCAATACAATAATGGAAAGATGAGACTCTCTATGAACCATATGGGAAACCTGTTAGATTTATAGATTTATAAATTTTGCATCTGAATTTAGACCATATACCCCCTAAAATTTGGATCACCAAGTTTGACCTTGTTGCCATCAATTTTTTTTGCAAATTCTCTGGCGACCTATGGATTAGATCCTCAAAGTTTTTTGGATAGAGAGAACCAACCATTATATTTTAATTTATTATCAAACTCAAAATATGCTTCCAACAGCTCGATGCCTTCTGGTTCCACACGTACAACATTTCCTCCTTTACCCATTTCTTGCAAAGTGCAAATTCTATCTTTCTAACTCGCTAAGTCAAAAATTAGAAGAAACAAGGAATAGGGTTACAGTTTAAGGTAATAAAAGAGCATAAAATTTCATCATTTTAAATCACTATAACCAATATGCATTAGAGTCACATCATGAATGGGAAATCATTATAGTGATTGGGCGGTGTGGATAACTAATTTTGAAATTGACATGTCAAAGATCGATGATGATTTGTTGGAGGATATAGCTATCAATCTCGGGATGTACCATCGTATGATAACCTTTCAAGTGAATCACGAACCAAGATCTACTTGAATTATTCAGTATAACTATAACCTTTAATTACCCATTAAACCCTAATGTAGAACTTCCGTTAGCGACAATTCGCTATCGAATGTTCAAAACTTCAACAAAGGTAATGATTTTTGACTTTGTAACTTTGTTGCTAGGAAACCATGCTTTTCATAAAATATAATGACATTTTGACCTAAATGTGACTCATGGAAGACACCCTTAATACTTATTACAAAATCTTGTATATTTTTACAATAGACTAGACCAAACAAACCAAACTAACTCAGACATACCATACTAACCCAATATAACTTTGGAGAAGGTAAAAAACATTTTTATCACTTCAAATTAGGTTCTAACACCTGGCTCCAACTAGGGATGGAGTCCTTCCTGGGAGGCTCCAAGAACTTAATAACCACATTCCTTCTTCCAAACATAGTCTGCAGAACTGTAAGCAACTCCTATGTTTATTAAATAATCCAGGCTGAAGAAATATTGAATACTACCAACCAAACTGATCAACAAAACTAAAGAAAACTAAAGATTTATTATGATAAGAAACTATATACTAGTGATTTTCCATTGGGCTATGGATTCTTTATTCATCTAATCTATTTCAAACCACACCAGTATTTACAGTGGAGTTAAGCCACCAACGAATTTAGTAAAATAAATGTTTGAGAAAGCGCCCATTCACACAACCTCCAAATAGATCTTTACCTTCAAGATTTTTCAAGATAAAAGTGTTATTTTCTAGAAAGTGTTCAACCTTAAATGGCCCAAACCAAAGATGATCAAAATTATCATGTTTACACTTATCATCTCTTCTAGCATCCCACCTTAAGACTAGATCCCCTAGGAGAAAATTTTCTTTCTTTGTCTTCTTGTAAAAAATGTCTTTGACTTTGTTCTAATAGATATGAGCCTTTTCATTCAACAATTCTATGGGATTTTGTACTTATATCAATTGGAAAATACTTCTTTGCATATAATTGGGTTCCTCATCTTCATCTTGCAAAACATTCATTACTGGAAAGACTAACTAAACAAGAAAAACTACATCAGTTTCATACACCAATTGAAAGGGGAGGGGGTTCTAATTTACTCTTTTGTGCTAATATCGTTATCCCACAATGCATATTTTAACTTGGAATCCCAGGCCTTCATGTTTTCTTCTAGCAACTTTTTAATGATCCCCATCATAAATTTATTTGAAGATTTCGGTAACCCATTTCCATGTGGGTAGTATGATGTTGAATGTTTAAGAGTAATATTATAATTATTGAAAAAAATGACCATAGGAACAAACTTGAAGGATGGAGCATTGTCAGTAACAATCTTCTTAGGGAACCCAAATCTAGCCAAAATGTTTTCTTCCGGGAAATTGATAATTACCTTGTCTATTGCATTCCTGGTTGGAATAACTTATATCCACTTTGTAAAATAGTTTGTGGTTGTAAGGATTCACCTGTGCTTTCCACTTGAGTGAGGATGTATCTCTCTTATAAATTTTTGTCCCCACTACTGAAAAGGACCATTCACCACAACTTCAAAGGTAACTTCTTTAATTTCTTCTTTCCAGAAAAGATATGACACTCAACACAAGCCCTAACCTTCAAAGGTAATTTCAAAATTCAAAGGTAAGTTCTTTAATTTTCTCTTTCCAAAAAAATTATGACACTCAACACAATCCCTAACCTTGGAAAAATCATCCGTGAACAATGTGGGACAATGATAGCCAACCCTTAGAATTTTATATGTTGTGGCCTTCCAAAAATGATGACCTCCACACTCACCTTTATGAAATTCCGAGATTAGCTTGTGGGATTTTTCTTCATCAATACATTTAAGTAACATACCACCGAGGTCCTTTGAAAATAAAGATTAATTCATGATATAGTATTTTTTAGCCTTCAATTTCAAAGATCTTACTTTTTCTTTGTCAAAGTTAGGTGGAGCTTGAAACTTTTGTAGAAAATATACAATATCCTCATACCATAATGAATCCGAAATATTTTGGTGTACCTAAAAATTATATCCATCATTCTGAGAAACTTCATTGGCTGAGGAAAAATAAATTATTCCAAGAGATTTACAATTTGACTCTACCAACAACTTCGCCAAAGCTTGTCCCTTCACCAACTTGGTAGGTTTAATCTCTAGCTCATATTCCAAGATCCTAGCAATCCACCTGGCCATTTTCCATCATTGTCAGGTTGTGTTAAGATCTCCTTCATAGTATTGTTGGGCACATAAGAAACCACTTTAGAATACAAAATATAAGTTCTGAAGGATTTTAAATATTTTACGAGAGCATACTCTTGATTTTCAATGATGTTGTACTTCAATTATCACTTAATTCCTTGCTAAAAAATGCAATTGGATCCTCAAGTCCATCATAGTTCTTCTGCAAAAGTACAACAACTATAGTGTCCTCGAAAGAAAAAGAGAATGTTAGAAATTCCTTGGAATAATCTGGGTTGATTAAAACTAGTGCTTAAGTAAGGGCCTCCTTAATGGTGTTAAAATATTTTCTTGCTTCCAAAGTCCATTTAATCTCGCTATGCTTTCTAAGCATGGTAGTTATAAATTTTACAATCTATGAAAAAATGGGAATAAACCTTCGTAGAAAATTGATCTTACCTAGAAACACTATAAGGAAAAGACCCTCTAGCAGAGTTTTTTGTAGAAGCCCCTATAAAAATAGCCGAAAAATCCATTTATAGTGGAATACACTAGCGGAGACTAGCGACCGAATGTTTTAGTGAAAGTTTTTTCATGGTGCTTTTATAAATACAGAGCGCAATGATGCATTTATAACACTAATTCATCGGTTCTCTAACACACAGTGCACCGTGGTAGCATTATTTAATAACAAAAAAGACTCCAGTGCGCTACTTAAATACGAACGCACCGATGCTCTAACTTATTGCGCACCGTGGTAGGATTAATTCAAAAAAATATACTCCGGTGTGCTCCTTAAATACTAACGCACTGATGCTCTAACAAAATGGTGCACCGTGGTTGGGATATTTCAAAAAATATACTATGGTGTGCTATCTAAATACAGACGCACCGATGCTTTAACAAATCGTGCACTATGGTAGGTTTATTTAAAAATATATATATTGCGGTGTGCTCCTTAAATACGGATGCACCAGTGCTCCAAGTTTCTCTAAAAAATAATGCATTGTGGTAGGGTTATTTAAAATATATATATACCCTGATGCGCTAGGTAAATATAGATGCACCGATGCATCTAACAATCGAGCACACCGTAACAGGGTTAAATAAACAAAATCACCGCCATTAAAAATTGATTTTTACCATTTTTACTGATGTAGAGTTCTCAAGCACCGATGAAACTTTTGCCACTCTGAAACACCCTATTGTCGGTGCTTCCCTTGCTTTCCTTCCTTCCGTCTGTTGCTCAGTGCGTGGCTTTCGAATTTTTCCAAATGGTGGGAAAATTTGGTTTTTTGGACTACATGCCAACCATGCCTCCCCAACGAGAGAATGTATAGGTAATGTCTTTGTTTCTTTATAACTTAAACTCTTAGCGGATTAAAATTACAAATTTACTTAAATTTCCACTGTTAAAAAAAAAAAAATTATGTGCGGTGCATTCGATTGGTTCAATTTGCACCATGGTTGGTGCACCCTTAAAATTTATAGGGGCATACGTTTACCAATGCACCACATAAAATAACACAATGGGGCATACGTTTACCAACACACCACATAAAATAATATAACTAATATTTGGCGGTGCACCTGATTAACGTTAACGCATCGGGGTGTTACGTTAGAAGATGCATCACATAAATCAAATATATCATTTTATGTAGTACGTTGGTAAATGTACACACCTATGAATTAATACTTACACAATGTACCGCCATAAAATTCCGTGCACCTTGAAAAGTTACAGGGTGCACCAAAAAACAATGTCAAATTTTTATGGCAGTGTGTTTGTAAACATTAAAGCACGAGGGCATAAGTTTATCGATGCACCACATAAAATAATATATCTAATTTTTGTGATGTGTCTAATTAATGTTAACGCACTAGGGAGTTACATTAGAATATGCACCGCATAAATCATATATATTATTTTATGCAGTGTGTTGGTAAACGTATGCACTGGTGTGTTAAATTCTTATGCAACGCACCACCACAAAAAATTAGAGAATAAATTCCTAAGTACCATAATTATCAATTTAAAAAAAATTAGTGGTGTGACACGCCACATTTCCTACAAAGCATTGGTGCATGTCAGGAAAATGATACACACTGCAAAAACAATTTAAAATAAAATTGTTTTACGTTTCTTTAATATTTTAAGTTTTTATTTTTTTAGGCGGTGCGTTGGATAACCTTCATGCACTAGTGTGGTAAGGTTATACAACTCACCACATAAAATAATATAAAAAATTTCATATGGTGCGTTATGTTACAAGGGAGCACTGTCGACATTGCTCACAAGTAATATACACACCGTGGGTGGTGCTTGATTGTTTTTGGGGAGCATTGATGATGAAATTTACTTATTTTTTGAAGGAATTTGTTTTTCCGTATTTATAAATAAATTTCTCATTTACTAGATTTTTTCTATATTTTATGTATGAGGATGTTGTATTTCATATGCTAATTATGCAGAGACAACAACGAAGAGAACAACAACAAAAACAAGAGCAAAGGGTTGACTTGTACAATGTTTTACGAGATTGGGAGGTGAGGGAGAGGGAGAGGGATTTGTACCCTCTCCCTATTACTACAACAAACCATGTCCTCTTGAGGAATGTATGAATCCTTAAGTAAAATGAGGAGGATACATCCATGAAGGGGCACTCTGGTTTGTTGGTGCAGTTGATCCGTCGATGGGATGTCTATCGATAGGAATTCTGGGTCGGTCCTAATTAGTGGTGACATCCCACTAAGGAGGATATATGTTTTATCACTGGGATATCTAGGAGAGGAGAGGATTTTCCCCAGTTCCCTGATGTCTCAGTAGGTGTTGCAGCAGAGAGTCATCTTATGTACTCTTAGAGATATATTGGGGTTGATGTACTTTCCCCAGTTGATTTTCAAGTGTCTGGTGGACAACTACAGATCGCTTCTTTTGGTGTAGAGGAGGTTAGGTGCCTCTCACTATTAGTAACGACCATTGCACACTTTACCAGTGATGGAAAGTGATTTAGTTTCCCTATTTTGTATTATGTTGATTCTTTTGTATATAGGCCACGATGTATTAGATGGTATGTCATTTATTTGCGAAATTTTTATATATCTCTAGATAAATGTCATACTATGATACATGGGAGGGCGAATTTCCCTTTTGCTTCAAGTTTGTTTTGTTTATTTTTTGAGAGTTTCGGAGACAAGGCCTACTTTTGTCCATCATCCTTTTAGGTTGATGACTTAGGTTCATTTTCACATGTGGGGCGAGATGATACCCAAGAGGAGCCAACCGGATTTTCCATCCAGGATTTCTACTAACACACCAGGGCTACTAGCTAGTGAGGCTGATCACATGTTCGTGATGGTGTCATGTCCTTACACAGGGTTGGATTGGTGAGGATGTTCGAACATCCTCTGCACACTGGATGATCCTGTAGATTCTAGAGGTAATATTAGTGTTTTGTTTAAATTAATTTGTTTTATTTTTTTTGTCTTACTTAATTAGAATAAAATTAATTCTAACACGTTCTTTAAATTGTTTTATTAAATTGTTTAATGAAACTATGTAATTATTGTTGTGTACTATATATATTGCAGATATTGGCGCATTCATTGGGGATTTTATTCCTCCTCCACTAGGTGGCGATGAGTATATGATTCCTAAGGCCATGAGGGTTCATGGTCCTCTAGTGCAGATACCCGATGACATCCATTGTAGGCCTAATACTAGATTTAGGTTGGAGTTGGGTGACCGAATCTGTGCACTTTTGGGTGAGGTGGGAGTTTTCCCTATGATGATGCGAGACATCATGGAAGATCCTATTCTCTTGGAACTTTGGAGGGATATTTTGTGCGATATGATTCCTCTTATGCATCGTATCGTCGAAGCTACCAGGATACTAGTAGTGAGGATAGCTTCCGATGATACACACTCTTCTTCCATAACCCGTTCTTCTAGTACCCCATCGATTGATGAGGGTGGTCATGATCCTTCTCCACATCCTCCTCCTCCTCCTTCACCTCACCCAAATCATTCACAGGAAACACATATTCCTCCTCATCCTCCTTCACCTCACCTAGATGAGCAGGGAACACATATTCCTTGACCGCCTATTTTTGATCGGAGAGTCAACCAACCACTTCCTCCTGACCATCCATCATCTTCTACTACAGACCAGGCCACCACTACTATTGTAGATATGATTATCTCATCGGTTGGACCAACTATGTTATAGCAGTGATTTGACTTGTTCATGATATATATATATGGTGCATTTTTTTTGTTCATGTTGACGTACTTAAGTTATATGTTGATGTTGATGTGTGTGTTGTTAGGTCATGTTATATATGTTTGTTAAATGTGATTGATAGATGTGTATGTTATAACAATGTTCATTAGGTGTGCATTTTTCCTATTGATCATGATGATGTACTTAAATAATTTATATATTGATGTTGATGTGTACATTGTTAGATCATGTTAGATATGTTTGTTAAATGTTCTTGATAGATGTGTATGTTAAATGATTCTTGTTAGATGTGTGTGATGATGATGTTAGAAAATTCTTGTGTTTTTTTAGATGTAATCACAATGATGATGCCCCGTTATCTTAATAGATTTGTGTGCTATCTAATTAATGGCGTTTATATGTGGTAGAGATATATATAATTAGATGATGTTAGAGAATTTAAATGTGTATCTTAGATGATGTTTATGTTTGTTAGATGGTTATCATCACAATGTTTTTGTCTTATTAAATGATCTTTATTATAGATTATGTGTTGGTGAACTTATATCAAAAAATTGTATATGAAACATAAAGACTAAATTTAAATAAAAAATGCAAAGATATTTTTATAAATTACAAAGTTCAATATGGTTGAAACTATAATTTTAAAATTACCATAAACATTTTTCTATTGCATAGATAGTTCATACATATTCATTCTAACTAAATTCTTTTTCAAAATACAAATTACAGATGAATACATGTTATTTTCCATTGTACTATTTACTCTTTTTTAATAGACTCTTCTACACTAAAAATTGTTATTATAAAAAGTTATTATCTCCAATGATAATAATTCTATTGCCCCTAAAATTGTATGGATGCAAATCTTCCTATTGTTATTTTTTTCATTATAAAACTTTATATGAAGAAAGTAGAATTTCATATCCCATTAAAAATTCAATTGGTTAGACATTTTTCAGGATTTCACAATTGGAAATACTTAGTTTTAAGTGTAAAAACCTTTGTGAATCTTACCAATTATATAAAATGTCAACTATAAAATGTTTGACAATTTTTTTCTAAAAACATGTTGTTACAACTTTATCATGGAAATAGTTATTAAAATTTTATATTAAACATGCAATGACATATAAATATCTTCAAATAACAATATAAAATTTTATTTCAATCAATCGTTCCGTGCAATCAGAAATAATTTGAAAGAAAAACACATTGCGCATCAAACTGACTATTAACCAACTAAAATTGTTCAAAGATTTGTTATAATTAACTTTTCATTTCCTATGTCACAATATGAATAAAAAATAATATAATTAGAAAAATAAGGATAACAAAAATATACAACAACGATATAAATTATGAAATAAAACATGTACATATCACTCTCTCTTGTCATCACCCTGATTATCTTCCTCGCTTGGAATGATAACATTGTTGTTCTAAAAAATATGTTTTGATCTAGGGTCATGTCTTAATATGAACCACCAATCCATATCCAACACATCTGGGTTTAAAAACACTTGGTTACAATGTTTTGGGAAAACATAAGTCTCCTTAGCTTCATCCCACATCTTTCTAGAGTTGATACATATCATCCCACTATTGCGATATTCCTTTAAATTATTCTGATCGAAGGTATCCCGCCACTTGCACCAAGAAATAACACATTGGAAATAAGAGAAATCATCTCGAATAATCTCTTGTATATTTTCAACGTAACCTAACTTCCATCATATTAGGTTTTGATCATGGTGGCTAACATGAACATATTGGTTGATATCGTCTTCCACTCCATAGTCTTGTGTGATGTGTCCATCATTGACATCCTTTGTGAAAAAATGATGTCCATATGCCCACATATATGGGAACAAATTCACCTATAAAAAGTGAAAAAATCATAGTTTCATATGTCTAATAACCCGACCAATAAAATAGAAAATATAGATGTTACAAATGAAAGGTGCATTATGAAGTTAAAAATGTACACAATGATATTATTACTAAGTTGTTCCACCCAATCCCTATGTTTAGTGCATCTTCTTCAGCATGCGGGTAATGACCAAATGCACCATATTTCTCCTTGACTTGGTCAGCAAACCAACTATTGGGGCATATCATTGGCATATGTTATTTTAAATGTTCAGGATAAGGCATTCTTCTACCATTCAACTGCCATAATTCTTTCCCTTTCAACGATTGTGCTACCTCCAAATTGTAAAGAATGAATTTATTGATGGAACCAATTTCTGAATTCTTTGATGTATATATTCATGCAATAAAACCAACATATAGTATGTATGAGATCAAATTATACATTATAAAGTTCATTGTGAATAGTTACTGTGTAGAAATTTGACAAACGATAAGTCACTTACTCTTTATCAAGTGCCTTTTTCCATTCATTTGGAGAAGATCCCTTTATCTTTTGTCTTCATCCCTTTCTTCGTCCCAAATCACCACACCTAGTGTGTTTTCAATCTTATTTATGTACTCACTGGCATAATAGAAAGACTCATATGATATGTACCCCTCTTCCATAGACCCCTCCGGTTTTTCCCTTTGTCGAACAAATCCTTTCAATTTCTTCATGTACCTCTCTGAGAAGAACATCCAACGACAGGAGACCACTCCGACTAATTCAACCTCATCTACTAGGTGAATTAGAAGATGAACCTGCAAGTCCATGAAACTCATCGACATTTCCTTCTCAAACATACAAAGAATATCAACTATCTCTTGACACCACCATGGAATACTAGCCATATGAATCTCCTTTGATGTGATCCAACATACAAATGCAAATACTTTATATATGGCACATCGCAGGTCCTAGGGGAAGTCATGGTTCACACACCCACGCACGAGCAGAGGATAATGAAACTACAAAGTAAACACATACAAAATTAATTTTGTTTTATCGCATGGAATAAAAATTAAAACAAATAATAAAATCATGTTTTTCACATACATACTCTTAGAAGGTTCAAATGGTCATGTGATTTCAACCCCAACAAATGTTCTTGCATAGTGAAGTTGTTTTGTAGTGAAGACCCATATAAAGAAGGCACCTTGACACCCAATATAACTTACTTTGCCAAATAAATATCATCTTTATTCAAAATCCATGGGACATCACCTTCTTTGAAAGACCAAGAAGGACCAACCTCTCCTCTAGTTTCTTGTCTTATCCAATGTTTCTTTTTATTTTTTGAATAAAAAATATCTCTGATAACAACCAATGTGTCACTTTATTTTGATGATATGTGCCTCCATAAATAAGATGAAACATTTTTAAATATGTGCATGGGATCTAGTAAATGGGAAATATTAAGAGCTCATAAAAGACAAATTTTATTTTCATCCCAATGGGAAATTTCTCAACATAGGTGTCGAAGAAATATGGATCATTGAACATAGGATCCCCATTAGAATCAAACATTTCTATAATATCCTTCTACTTCTCTCTCTCATATGCTCTAAGACATTCTGCTGGTGTCATTATTGCAGGCCTTTGGGTTCTCTCTGGTTTACCATTGAAAGCAGAAGTTTCTCTTTTGTAAGGATGTTGTTCTGGGAGGAATACCATGGAGAAGTCATACACTAGATTTCATAGCTGGTTGGACCACCTAGAATTCAGATATGGTCCACAACATTTACATCCATGATACCCTTTTTGTTTCAAGACCTACAAAAATATTAATGTATACAAAGCATGTTAGTGTTGAATATTAGAACAATCACAATGAGTTAAATATGCCAAAAAATATTCTTACATATATAAACAAATCAATAAACATGTAATTTACTAAAGAAAACTCCTAAGAATGGATAATCATGTGTGGTGTAAGCACATATTCCATACATAGTAAAACACCTCTTGTTTCTGATTGGTCTTGATACATCATATACATGTATCCCTTCCCATAATTCCTTCAATTCATCCACCAATGGTTGTAGGTAGACATTCATTTTTTCACTTGTCTCCTACCATGGACTATAAGAGATAACATAAGATTTTCATTCTTCATAGAAAACCATGGGGAGATATTGTTATTGATCACTACTACAGGACAAACATAATAGTTGGTGTTTTGGAGGGAATATGGGTTGACGCCATCCATGGCTATGCTAAGTTGTAGACTTCGTACTTCATCCTTGAATTTTTCGGTATATGTATCCTCTATATGCTTTATGGATACTAAATCTGTTAGGATTCGCATAACTCCTGACTCACTTCTATGCGAAACATGCCATCCCTACAACATAGCTAATTCTTTGCAACGAAAGAGCCATTAAATCCTTGGGATCATAGACATGTGCCTCAATATCTTATGAGGAGGACCATGTGATTTTCCATTTTTATTTGATTTATAGTACCTGTCATGCCCACATTTTGGACATATGTCTTTGTCTAGTGATGGGTGTTCTATATGCACTAAAAACACAGTAAAAACCCTCAATTAAATTGTCAACCTGGGGTAAGTAAGCTTAGAGTTGTAGTAAAATATATGCCAAAGGTAGAAGGTTGGTAGGAGTATAGTCTAACTAAGGAAGGAAACTATCTAAGGCTAATCTACTCAATCAAAGATTATCTAATGAGAAAACCCTACTAAGCAAATTGAAACTACATAACCTAAGTACTTTTGGGCCAAGGATCGATTGATAGTTCCTAAGAAAGCAAGTAAAACCCTATGTAAAGCAAACTAGTTCAACAATAAGCAATAAGAAAACTATTAAGCATAATAAGAAAATGACAAAAGAAAACTTCTTTAACTTTCCAACCTACATTCAATGAGCAACTACCCTATGAAAGCAAATAAATAAGCAAGTAAACAAAATCACCTATCTAACCTATTAAAGAAAATAGACAAGTAAGAAAAGACACATAACTAACCTACTAAAGCAAAAGACAAGTAAGCAAAGACACCTAACTAACCTACTAAAGAAAAAGACAAGTAAGCAAAGGAAACTAACTATTGTAAGTAAAACTTTCATTGAACAACTATCTAGCCTAAGAGACAAGTGAACTAAATGCCTATTGAAAAACTATTTCTAATGCGTGAAAGGAAATCTAAATGCTCAATGCAATGCATGAAAGGAAATCTAAATGCTCAATGAAATGCATGAAAGGAAATCTATTCTATTGAAAGCAAGAAGAACTAACAACTAATTCTTATTCTATGTTAAGCAAACTACTATCTAATCTATCAAAGCAAAGTCTATCTATCCTACAACAACAATAAGACTATCTTATAAACTATGAAAGCAAGGAGACTATCTTCTAATCTATGAGATTCACATGCATTCTATACTAATATAAGAAAACTAATAACTAAATTCAATCATTAACTAAAAACTGGAATTGCAATCTAGTTCTAGGAAAGAAATTGCATAAAATAAAACTATGCTATATCTATTTTAACAATTCAAATTGCA